>JADBJO010000442.1:97500-132500 GCA_016801955.1 Conus betulinus
ACTTGAAGCAGTCATTGAAACAGGTGAACCAGACAGCAAGAAAAAGAAGCTGGTCGGACACGCTGGACAGAGAGACACCATGCGTTTGAAACGTTTGCTGTGCTTTCACAAGTTGTGTTCGATTGTTTGGGTCAAATGGTACATGGCGCTGAAGATGACAGTGAAGAATGGGACAGCGACACCATCACCAGAGCTCTTGGCTTGCTGTTCTCCATCAGTGACAGCAGTTTTCTTGTGGCTTTTGTGGTTATGCAGAGGTGCTTGCAGTACCTCCAGCCTCTGACTGCTGAACTTCAGAAAACGACAAGGGGTATTGTTCATGCCCATGGAGAAATAGGCAATGTTGCTGAAAGCATCCAAGGGCTACGAACAAATATCAAAACTGTGTTCAAAGAAGCATGGTTGAGAGAAGCTGTGAGCATGGCAGAAAACTTCAACACCATCCAGGTTATGCCACGACGAGCTGGAAGGCAGACTCTGAGAGAGAACCACCCAGCAGACAGTGAAGAGGACTACTTTAGGACCTCGATCACTGTGCCATTTCTGGATCATCTGACCACACAAATGACTGACAGGTTGAAAGATGCTGAGCTTGCCAAGGATGGACTCCAGCTGTTCCAGATAACCTTGTCCAGCTACCAGGACCTTGCTTGACAGTTCCAGAAGGCATAGGCCACTCTGTGGGACACTGACTTGCCAGATTATGATATCTTAAAATGTCAGCGAACCGCTCAGAGAAACGTGGACAAACGAGTCACAAGACAAAACACAACGCGTTTCGACCTCTTAGGTCTTCTTCTGGTGAAACAAAAACGAACGAATAAAATAACGAAAATGCACTTAGCTTTTATCGCTTCAGAGTTCAGTGCAAGAAGAAGGCGTTTGAATGAGCTCATGAGTCAGTACATTAGCTCATTATTTGATCATTTTACATGACTTTTGTTTTGTCCATTATAACTGTATTTACCTTCCAGGAATTGCCTTCTGAGCCTCCAGAATTTGCGTTTCTTCAACAGCTTCCCTGACCCCCCAACAGGGGCCACTGCCCTCTGTATCCCCCCAAATCATTTTTGGAACCTCCCCTCTAAGGCTAACTGATCCACCTCTGCTTAGTTAGTTATTCTTTTTAATGTGTGTGTGTGTGTGTGTGTGTGTGTGTGTGTGTGTGTGTGTGTGTGTGTGTGTGTGTGTGTGTGTGTGCATGTGTGTGTGTGCGTGCATGTGTGTGCGCATGTCTGTGTGTAAAAGTGTGTGTGTGTGTGAGTGTGTGCGAGTGCGTGCAAGCATGTATGTATGCGTGTATGTGTGTGTGTCTGTGTGTAAAAGTGTGTGAGTCAGTGTGTGTGCATGCTTGTGCGCCTGCGTGCAGTATGTATGCATATATGTATGTACATGCATAAGTGTGTTTCACTACAACTACAAGGCATTGAGCAAAAAGACTTATGTTTTACCTTGCACTGTTTCAAGGCTTCTTTGAATTCCTTATTCCGAATGGCCTCCCTCGCTGCCTTCAGAGCATTCTTCACTTCCTTGCTGCTCATCTCTGTTCTTTGCTGATTCTTTCTGGTGCAAAGGTGCTCTGGCAATCACACTGCAAAAAATGACAAAAATAACAACAGCAGTTTCAATGTGCAGTCCAGCTTTGCATCTAGGGACAGCTGGGCCTGCTGTTTAACTATTCTCTGCTGTTTAACTATTCTTACATGCAAATGTCTTCCAGTTAAAAAAAAAAAAAAAAAAAAGCTCCTGCTCACTGAACCAATGCCATGTATTGTATGTCTACAGTACCCATGCTACATCAATATAATGCAAACATTCCACTGGCCTCCACCTTGTGAAATTTGAGTTCTATGGAACAGATATAGGCCCTTCTGCACCAGCACATCCAGATCGCCCATGCTGTTTCAACCCATTCACTGATTCAGCAACACAGTTATATATGCCTAGAAATCCAATATCAGAGGATCTCACAGCCTGGAACTGTCTAAAGTTCTATCATCCCTGGTAAAGTCAAATTCATGGCTGGTGATGAACACAATACACATCTGCAGTACAACATGATTTTCTACAATATTCTTGTAATGTTGTTCCAAACATGTATAGGAATGTGTGAATGCTGAATGATCTGCATGTGTCATCCTCTCGCATTCTGAGAACATATACATCCTGCATGTAATGTGTCAAAACCTCAACATCTTCTACCTGGCAGATGGACAGGGCTACCAATCACACACACTCTGTGCGTATTTCACCCTTTGGAGCTGAATTAATGCTTTTCATTTTCAATGTGTGCATATGAATCACCTTTATAAATACAGTATTATGCATTTAATCACCCTTTAAAAGTGTTGAGTGCTTCTTGTTTACAATCTTAAATAAATCAAGCAATTAAGTCGGACTCTTATGTCATCAGCGTAGGTTTCTAACATCATTTGATATGAGTAAACAACCCACTACTACCCAGTCATATCAACGCAGCCATTGCAGCCCATTTCATCCTCAACCGTTACCACAAAACATCAAGTGTAACTAGCATGGTGGGGTCATTGAAATGGGACACACTGGAACAACGCACAAAAACTTCGTGCCCGGCAGCCTTTTATAAGATCAACAACAACATCTGCTGCGAAGACCTCACGTCCCAAACACAAGATCCTGCCGGTCAGGAAATAACAGCAGTTCAAGCACCTGTCCCCTAGGACAAACTACTGGGGTGAATCTTTCCTCCCCAAAACAATCAAACACTGGAATGCCCTCCCCCAGACTGCCGTTGGTGCTGTGACCCTGGACACATTTTATGTCTTGGGTGTCTCAGCTTCGCCCGTCGCCCACTGTGTGTGTGAATGTGACTTTTTTTTTTTGTGAGGGGGTGGGGGTGGGTGTGTGTGTGTGTGTATGAAAGCTGTTTTGTAATGTCTGTGGAACTGTCCCATCAAATTTCTTAGATGACCTGGGTACTCTCCGGAGAGACGCTGCGAGAGTGATGGTGGGGCAGGACATCTTCAATGTTTTTTCCTGCTATTCACCTCTCCGGTAGAGAATTAGTTTTTTTTTCTTGATTTTTTTTTTTAATGGCGCAGACCCCTCTGAAGTGTCGCGGGCAATATACTTATATAGTCTCAAAATACTCAGCATAATGATTGTGGAGACCCGTCCGACGGTGGTGAAGATGATCCAGATTGCAGCTTCATGCTAAAAATAGGCACTGTAGATGCACTGCTTATTAGACTTTCACCTGCTTAGATGCTTGTCCCCTTAAATGCAAGCAAACACACAAAGCAAAACTACTACCGCTGTTACAGCGTACTGCTACGACGAGAACGTGTGTGTGTGTGTGTGTGTGTGTGTGCGTGTCCAGCTGGAGTTCGAGTTCGACTGGTTTTCTTCGAACTCGGTCTCTGAAAACGTCATACTTTCAAAATATTGCGTGATATTCCTCATTATAGCAGTACCGATGAATGTTTCAAATACGTTTCCCCACTCCTTCCTTCCCTCCTCTCCCATCACAGTACACAAGAAAAATATCTGCAACATCAAATTACCAAAATCGAAAGTTCTTGTCAATCATCCACTGCGTCACGCCATCTTTATTCCGCATTAGCAGCAATTAGGCTTATCTCCCTTCTACTTGATCCTGCCTAAAGGGAGATAATCAATAGGGCCTGACCACCAAAATTCCAAATTGTACGTCACGTGACAACCATGGCCGACAGCGATGAGGACAGTTCCCCCTCCCCTTCAGAAAAACAACAAACAAACTCCGGACCACGGATTGTTACAATCACAAAAACGTCAACAGGATTTGGGTTTAATGTTCGAGGTCAGATCAGTGAAGGAGGTGTGTTGAAATCCATCAACGGAGTCTTGTACGCGCCATTGCAGCATGTTAGTGCCGTTCTTGAGGGCGGAGCTGCTCAGAAGGCTGGCGTGCAAAAAGGAGATCGTATTTTGGAAGTGTGTACGTTTCCTGCGTAATCTCTTTATCTGATATCTGATATTTTGGATCCATGTTTGTGTGGATTGATTGTGATTGTCATTTTTTGTTGTTTCTGTCGGTTTTATTTTGAATATATGTAGTTGCCAAAATATGCAGCGCGATTGAAGTAACGTGTCGTAGAATAGTTCAGTAGATCTGACATGGAACATCTCAACTGATTGTTGCAGACAGAAGTCGACAGTAATCATTTTTCTGTCATTTGTTAACTCACTGGTGGTTTTGTGATAGCATGAAGTATATGTAAACAAAATCTAAACTGTAGATCATATGTCCGTGTGACAGTTATTGACTGTATTGACTTGTGGGCTGAAATAGTTAAGCAGGTAGAGCATCAGACACACAATCCTTGTGGTTCTGGGATAGCGGGTTCAAAAATCGCAGCCAGGGCCATTTTGATAAAAGGGGGATTTTTCTCTTGGAGTTAACACTGAGCCTGATATCATTCCAAAATGTGTTCTTCAAATGAGACTGTAAACTGCGGTTCCATGTTTGAGTGAATGCTTTACATCTGGGCATACATAAAACCCCATTACCATCCTTTCAAAGAGTAGGCCCCTTAGGTGGATAGTGATGGATAACACTTCTAGCATGCATCCCTGTATGATGAAAATAGTCGGTGTGATGACCACTGAGCGTGAGGCAGCAAACCAAAACTGGAAATGGAAGAAGAAGACTAAAACTAAAACCAACTTGTCCTGAATTAAAGAATTTCTTATCCTCATTCCTGACTCCCCTCCTGCTTTCTTCTTTCCCCACCTGAGGTTGAAAAAAGGCTAAATCCACATTCATCCTCATAAGATATTAGAATATTTATCTTCCCATATATCAGTTATGGAGAAACATTGATATTGAAAAAAAAAAAAAGAAAAAAAGGGGGAAAATCTAACAGAATTTAAAATGTTGAATATTGCATGACCTTCTAATTCACATAAAGACTGATTTAACAGTATATTTTTTCTCTTGGCAAATGAGGAAAAAAAAAAGTTGAACCCATGCTTGTGTGTGGAAGCCAGAACCTTGTTTGATTCCATGACACTGTTGACAGGAAGTATTGTTATAACAAAATATGATTTGACTTTTTTTCTATTTATAATTGATATGAACTCATATTTTTGATTAGACTGAGGTAGTTAGGTTTTTCCTTGTTCCTTTGGGGATGATGTAAATTGTAATATGATAAAATTATGTAGATTTTCATCAAACTTTTCTGCATCCAGGAAGTAATCAGATAATTTTAGTACTTCCTAGTTATGCTACGAAAAAAAAGAAGAAGAAATTTTTTTTAGCAGATTTACTGATATTTTCATCGTCCAGCCTGTGTTCTAGCTTGTAAGGACATTTGTAATCTAATGATTTCAGAATTTCAGTGTCAGTAATTTAAGGATGAAAGCTTTACCAAAATGTAAATGTGGCATATGAAGTGTAGCTTCTGGGTCTGTGGTACATATTTGAAGTAGGCAAAGTTGACATTAAGTATAACATGCATAATGGACAGGTTCTTATCGTATCTTTTTTGTTGCATACATGTGACATCTCCAGCTTTTTGCTCATTCTTAGTCCTCATTGAGAGTAATGAGACCATTTCTGAACGTTTTCCTTCTTTTTGTATGAACACGTTGTTGCTTGTGCTAGTTGTTTGAGTAATTTTCTCTGAAATGTGTTCAGCCATGAAGATTTTTTGTTGTTGTTGGAAGTTTGTGTTCATTTAGACTGTCATTGACTTTTGAGAAAAAGAGACTTTATCTTGGTGTGAAACAGTGAACCTTTATAATGCAGACAGTCGTTAATTCTGATCATTATCCATGCATGTGCTGCAAAGAAATATTTGACTTGCTAGATGTATGTACTTGACCCATAAAACGGGAAAAAAGTCAACTCTGTAATGGAAAGACTGGCATTATCTCTCCCTGATTTTTTTTTTTTTTTTTTTTTTTTTTTTTCTGGATGAGATCCTATTTTCCGAAGGGGTCCTGCGATGCATAAACTGAAACGAGCAGGTGTGTGTATGCACTTAGAAGAATGAAAAATTTGTTACTTTAATAGTTGTGATAGCAGTTATGATGGTGAAAATTTATATGATATAATAATGATAATTATAATGATAAAAGATGATCATAATAAAAGTAGAAAATTTGAGGGATAGGTAGATAACATAGAACTTGTAATAATGATCTTCATCACCAAGATGGAAGAGATAAATGACCAACTTAGTTACTGTTCATGCTTTGTGGTTTGGTTTCTTTATTTTGAATGTTATTTTTCTGGGTCTAAAGTAGACCCAGTAGGTTGAAACACATTGTGTTTGTCTAGTTATTTGCTCTTTCATTTCACATCCCAGTAATTGTGTTTTTGCTCATGTTTCAGTTTCTACCTGCAGCCTCCCCACTTTGAAACCTTCAAAGAATGTGTTTGTCACTAATGTACAAGTACAGTTTGAAAAAATCTGATTTGGATGGGCATAAATTTATGTCAGTTAACCATTGGTTCATGGTTGTCTACAATCCTTTAAAACTCTGTCTTGGGACCCTTGAAAGTTTTGACATAAGATCCTCTGAAATGTTGGTCTTGGAATCCCAGGACCTTTTAGAATTGCTGTGTTAGGGGTCTTTGAATCCATTAAGTATAACAGCTGTTGGAAGCTCTGGTTTAAGGCAACAAGGGGGGGGGGGGGAAAACAAAAAAAAACCAGGGTAGTACTAGATTAGTTCGAACGTTTTTTTTTTTTTTGTGTGTAGTTAAACTTTTATGATGGTTGACATTATGATAGCTTAAACTCGTACCCCTAATGCGTTGTATCTACTTTTGCGCCTGGACCTTTACTGAGCGACAAACACATCCAGTTTCATGTTGAATTTGTGAAGTACACATTTTCACTAACACTTTATTTTTCAGTTCATTATCACAATATCTTTAGATAAGGGATGGGAAATCACTCCACTGTCCTGCAAATGCAACTGAACCACAGATGCACTAACATCAAACAACATCAGTGTTAACTTTACAATGAAGGGAATTTGTTTGATATCAGATCTCTGCTTCATGTTTTGGGGTTCGATGTTGATGGCTCTCATGGAAGATGGGGTGCAGAGGAATTTGTACTCTTTGATATCTTCAGGTTTTTTTTTTGATTTGGTTGTTTTATAGTCAAGAAAATGTTTTTAAGTTGTGAGAAAAAAATGGGGTTGGTCAGATTACCAGAACCAGAACTGTTGTTGAAAAGGGATTGGGGGCTGGGGGGGTGGGGAACTATATCTATATTTCCAAGAAAACTTACAACTCATTTTAAGAAACTAGGTGGCGAATTTGGACATCTCAACCAATCCTTCTGATTTAAGAGGAAAGACAGTAAGGAACACCATCATTATATACTTAGCACCAACAGTCCAGAGATTAATTTGCATCCTTTAGACATATCCTCCCATATCTGAAAGCATGTGAACTACAGTGAAGTTTCTGTTTGATGAGATTCCGTTAGTCTGTGAAAACATCCGGGGGGGCAGAGTAATAACAGTAAAGAAAAATTCTAGTCCCAAATGTCAGGCAGTCAGGCAATAGGTATAATCAGCAGGTGAGAGAGACATGTAATTATATGATGGAGTACAGTCCTCATCTCCTCTCCCCTCTCTCCCCTTCCCCTTCTTTTTCCTCTTCCAGTGAGTGAAAGTAAGTGGAGAACACATGGCCGACAATGAACCATGGCCCAGCTCACCAGAAAAGACACCACTTAGAGCAAGAGCTCACATGACAGGGCACACAGTAGGCCTGCACATTACTTTGTGGATGAGAGGTTGGAAGGGGTGTGAAAGACAGAGTGTGTCGGTTAGCAACTCACTGCTAGTGAAAGGGAAGGGTTTGAGAGGAACAATGTGGCATTGTTTCAGGAAGGCCTATGTGCCTGGTTGGATTAGCATAAAAGGGAACTGTACTTGACACAAACTTTGTGTGAGAGAGACAGACACATGAAAAGCTCACATCTGTGATCTGATATGGCACTGGACTTGTATGCTACTTTGTAGTGATACAAGGCAAAAATTTACTTGTCAAAAAAACAGTTTGTACCAGTCTAATGGAACTTCTGCACTCAGTCATAGATTGTCTTGTGGGACTTTGTGAAAATCATAATAATGATAATAATGTTAATTTTTATAGCGCCTATTCTGTAAAGAATAGGGCTCTAAGCACTTTACATATAATATAACAAACATTCATTTACACAACGGGCTGCCTACCTGGGTAGTGCCGACTGAAGAGCTGCCTGCCAGCACATCAGTCAGTCGTTTCCCATGTCCTCCAATCAATATCATGCACTCAGTTTCCTTATTCCCTTCATTCTTTCATTTCTCACTCAGGGTGCATGCTATGTGTAACGTGTCTCCATACCAACGGCCAAACTGGTCTTCTCTTCCGAAAAATTGGTGATGGGATTTTACGTGTGTGCAGGATGTTGCGCGTGCGTTCACACACGGAACCTCGGTTTATAGTCATTCAAAGGACTTTATGGGGAATGGAGTCAGAACCATGTTAACTCCGAGGGAAAAATCCCCCTGTACCGAAATTTGAACACGCAACCTCATGATCATGAGTCCGGCGCTCTACCAACTGAGCTATTCCTGAGCTATAGAATAATGTTTGATTGCTTGATGACTAAATCGACCTGTTTGACTTTTGTGAGTGGTTTGGTATTGTTCCAGCAATGGCATCAATGTGGAAGGGGCAACACACAAACAGGTGGTGGACTACATCCGCTCAGGTGGTGACACACTCACTCTGACAGGCAAGTTGATAATGTAGAATGTGTGTGTGTGTGTGTGTGTGTGTGTGTGTGTGTGTGTGTGTGTGTGTGTGAGAGACATTTTCAATTTTTTGTTTTTATCACCATTGTCAAATTTCTTTTAGTAAACAAGTTTATCAGTGAATCTCAGGATTTTATAGATGAAAGATGAACTCAGTGAAAAATCGCCTGATCTGTTTAGATGATAGTAATATTCCATGCTCTGAGAAAGAGGGAGGAAGGGGGAGGGTAACAGCAGGTCGTATGTTAAATACTGCAATGATGTACCAAAATCAGGAACTCTGAACAAATTCAAACTTTTGCACCTGACAGTGATGAAGATCTGGGAATTGATGTGAAGAGAGCTTATGCTGAATTCTAGTTTACTGAATCACTGAGTTTCCTAATGATACGCAATAAGTAAGCCTGTAACTTTGTATCAAAAGGAAAGCAGTAACACGTCACCATCCTTCAGCCAAAATCTTGTGGCTGCTCTGGGCCAGTGACAGGTAAAAATCTACGTCGACAGAACATTTTCGATGCAGTCCTTTTCATGGCCAGATAAAATGAAAATACAACAGGCAACCCTGTTTATAGCCAGTCAAATAAATGAAATTTAGAGGAAAGATGGTGATTTTCTATACGCTGGAAAGAATGATGTCAATTATTGTAATTGACTGAGAGAGAGACATTTTGTTTTGTTTTCTAAAAATGGTGGTAAGCATAGGGGCATTTCATTTTACAATGTTGATTCTATATTCTTTGCACTGTGTGGTGAATGCACTTTAATCTCAAAGCAATGAAGTCAAGTCCTAAACCAAATCAGCTGTAGTTAAAGTTTCAGGTGTTCCATTTGTGTGTAATGTCAGTTAGACTGCTTTTGACTACAGACAGGCATAACAAGACCAGCAGGTTTATTACTCTGTCACATTTGTATTATCCTTTGAATATTTGTATATTGTTACTGTTGTTATCATCTGCTCATTCATTCTGTTCTTGCATTGATGTTCATCCACATTTTTGTGTGCATGATTTCTGATAAGTCTGCATTTCAGTTAGTAACAAATTCCAACTCATGCAATGATGCATGATATAAAACGTTGATCATGAAGAAACAGATGTGAAGAGGATGTGAAGAGGATTATCAGTAACAATAATGCAAACAACAAAAGTTCTCTGATGTGAGATATACTTTCTTCTGTGTCTGTGGTACATTAAGGAACAAACACAAGTGAAGACTTTAAAGAAGTTGCCAGTTGATAATGGTTACAAGATGTTTAGACTACGATTATTTCAGTTTAGCTTTTCAGAAATTGTTCTGGCCCAAGTTGCACTTAAGCCCATAACTGCTACTGACAAGAAAGTTAAACTATGATGATAGACTGTAACTTTCTTGGTGATATGGGTAACAGGTCAGGTCTGTGTCTTGCGATGGGATGGGTTGACTTCTCAGGTCTTCAGACATTGTTTTTAATGTCTGCCATGGCCTGTTAATGATGAGAGAACCGCTATGGGACTTTTTCCGAAAAGGCAAAAGTGGATTGGACATCAACTAAGATAATGGTGTAGCACAGAAGACCAGTTTCCATTTCAAAGATCAGTTTGTGCGCTTGTGATATATTTTTTTTCACATATTCACATTTTGATTTTTGTTTCCTTGTTTTTTTAACTAATCAAATTTTTTTTATTCATAGGTCTTTTATGTTTTATTAAATTTTTTTTTAAGTATTCATGCTTTTCTTATTTCTTTTCTAACGCTTCTCAGTTTTTCAGTGAAGAATTTCCTGTTTATTATTTTTGTTGATGATTGTTCCTTGGTGCATGATCTGTCATGACAGTGATCTCGGTGCCAGACCAGCTGGCAGAAAAGCTGGAACCCAGTGATGACTCCTCAGGTCCTTCTTACATTGACTATTCTGAGCGGCGCTCATTACCCATCTCGATACCTGATTACCAGAATGTGGAGAACGGAGCAGAGAAATTTGTGGTAAGAGGCAGTCAACTGTTTGTATGTGCGGTGTTTATGTACCAGAAGGTGGGTTGAAAAATGGGCTGAAGATATTTAGGTTTTAAAGTATAATGACAGCAGATAAAAATTAAAACAAAGAAATGAAGTTCAGAAATATGAACAGCTGATTGAACGAAACAAGGATTGAAGTATTGAGCCTTACCTAGTTGGTCTGTGTCAGACAGAACAAGAACTGACATGAACAATGAATGAAACATAGAATTTGGGATGTGTTTATTTTCATTGCTTGTTTGTTCTCCTGCCTGATGAAGACTAAGTGATTGAGGCTCAATGCTTGTGTATTTTATGTTCGCTTGCCTGTTCAGTATTTCAACACTTCATTTCTTTAGAATTAGAAAAAAAAATGTTGATTAGTATTGTTTGTGTGTGTTTGTAAACAAAAAGTAGGGATCAATGAGCTGGGGGGCAGGGGGAGGGGAGGAGGAGGTGCGTAGTTTGAAAGGAGGAGCTTACTGTAAAGATTTACAGATTGTATACTTTTATAAGATTTTGAAGCCCAAAGGTTTATAATGCCAATCTTACTTTAGCTCTCTTCATTGAAACGGAGAAGTTTTAAAAGGACTTCAATAAATTGAATGTTTTTGCACAATTTGTTCAATCTTATCATCCACACCTCTTCAGTGGCATTTCATCTGCACAGCTTATTCTCGCGCTCCCGATACCCAGGGTTTGTTTGGTCACAGCTCCACCATTGGCAGTCCACAAGGAGCAGCTGTCAGTGTCAGTGCATCATGCAGTCCACCCCAGGAGACTGCACTGCTGCCAAATCACTTTGGTGCTGTTCAGAGTTGTCTGTTCTGATCCACTCTAGACACCAGAGCCCTCTGTTGATGACGATCGTGAAGCTTGCCTGTGTTAGCGCCTCCTCTACATTGGCTTGCACATGCGTTCATTACAGACATGAAGATGTAGAAGAAATCAAAACTGAAGTCATCATGAGAACAGGGCAATTCCACTTGGTCTTGTCAATAAATCTGATGTGTGTGTGTGTGTGTGTGTGTGTGTGTGTGTGTGTGTGTGTGTGTAATACTCCAGTATGTGTGTGTGTGTGTGTGTGTGTGTGTGTGTTTGTAATATTCCAGTGTGTGTGTGTGTGTGTGTGTGTGTGTGTGTGTGTGTGTGTGTGTGTGTGTGTGTGTGTGTGTGCGCGGGCACATGCGCAAGCACAACATTCATTATGTACTCACTGATTTTAATCAGTTTGGGTATGATAGATTTGGTCTGGAATAAGATTGGTAGATTGCTATTTAAAGTTGCATTACACTCTGCTTAAAATCAATGTAAGCAAAGTTTGGATGATACATGTATTTTCACTGTGATTCATCCTATTGGACCTGATTCTGTAAATTTAAATCATAAACTTTGCTTGACTGTCTGCCATTCCTGAGATGGAGCCAAAGGATTTGCCTTGAAAATAGCATTGAACAATGCTTGGTTAAAAGAAAAGTAGAGTTGAAAAACAAACCAGTAGACTTTAGTTTAGAACCTGTGAACCAATCAGTACAGTTTATTCACTGAATGCCAAGATGGTCAGGTTGTTGTGTCTCAGCTTTTGTATTTCGTCTGCTACTATTTGTTATCATTCAGTCTGTATTCATTTGGTAAATGTGTGTACATGTGTTTCCAGGTCTTCAATATTTATATGGCTGGAAGACATCTGTGTTCCCGTCGTTATCGGGAATTTGACACTCTACACCAGAACTTGAAGCGAGAATTCCCAGATTTCACCTTCCCCAAACTGCCTGGCAAAAAGATTTTCCAGTTGTCAGAACAACAGCTGGACCATCGACGCAGAGGCTTGGAGCAGTACCTGGAAAAAGGTGCCGAACTTTTGGAACATTGATTTTCAAAATCTGAATTGGAAAGGCACAATTAGTGTTTTCATTCAAGGCTTGAAGACCTTGACCTTGAGTTTGAGCGAGTTTTTTACATATTCATCTGTGTGATTGTCTACTTCTTTGTCAAGAAAAAGTTTGAATATTTACAGTCAGTTCAAAATGTCATCTGTGTTCTGGCAGACGTTTTTTTTTTTTTGTTTTTTTTTTGTTTTTTTTGGCAGGGTAGGTAAAAGTGAGCATGCCTCCTATGTAATGTTCAGTGATTTTAGCAGAGCAGAAAAAAAAAAAAATGTATAACATAATTTAACTACACTTGGTGAAAAAGCATGTGATATTGTTTTGTAAATAATAAAAAAATACAAATTACTTAATGTGTACTGGTTTAGTTTGATCCAGCAAAGGAAAAATGCATCTTTCCTAGCTAATGAAGCCTGTAATTGCATTGTTCATAAATTGCTAAAAGGCAGAGTTTACTTGTGTGTTACACTTCCAGTCAGTTGAATTGTTTAATGTCTCATAATCCTGTCAGTTTGTGGTTGTGTGTTTTCATTGTTAATTTTTTGCATGTCAGATGTGGGAGTAGGTGATTGACCATACAGTCTCCTCTCTCAGCCTCACTGGGACTAGTTATGTCAAAATGTTACCACTTTTTAAGTAAAAAACTACTGGTGCTGCAAAATGAATATGGTTTGTTTTGAAAAAGCAGTCAACCAGGACCTGAGGAATAAGAGAGAGTTTTGGAACTTACACGTGTCAGACATTAACACTTCACAGCACATTCCATGAAAATCATGTTCAAGATGTCTTACCTGATGTGATTTTTTTTTGAGTTTCTGAAAAAGAGATAAACATTTTCCATCGGATGTAAAATTTTTTACAGAAAAAAAAATTTAACAAAGCAGAAAATCCTATTTTAAAGAATGTGTAAGTATGTTTTGTTTCTTTCTTTCTTTGTTTAATCTGTTCTGAAGTTGACTTCAAACAGGTGAAAGCCCTATCATGGCGCTTTGCGGTCAGCTTGGTCATAAGCAACATGAATTGAGGAGGGGGGAGGGAACTGGGGAATAGGAGTAGTGCTGAAAAAGACTGCCTGTCAACACTGACAACAGTGACTGAACAACAGTTGATGTCAGTGTGGTCTTTATATGTGTACAGAGCACTTTGGTGGTTTTTTTTTTTTTTTTTTTTTTTGTTGCTCTTCTCCTTTTTTCATTTTTTCTTTTGTTTTTGCTTGTTTTTTTTTGTTTTGTTTGGTTTGGTTTTGGTTGTTGTTCATTTACATGTAAATGTACATGTTGATTAACCTAAATGTTGTGTCTACTAAGCTGCCTCACATGCAGGGTCATTTCGCTGGAATGGGTCCTCTATTCTTACATTTATTTTGCATTACTTATGCTTTGTATTTGACATTTTGTTTTGAATTTGAAATCAGAGTCGGGTGCTTACTTTTTGGTGACATTTATTGGCAGTATCTCTTTTCTTTTTGACAGCCAAGAAAAACCAACTGCCTAAACCCTAATATACAATCAGGCCAAACAGTCCCAGTTCCAAGTAGAAACCTCATGCTCTCAACTCAACATGCTGTGCCTTACTACAGGTCGTGTGTCATCAACCCTGACTCATCTCAAAAAGCAAAAAAAGGAAAACAATGTGTACATAGATAGCTCTCCCATCTTTTGCTTGTTTGTTTTGTAAGCATTTTGAAGTGATTTGTGCTTTTATGATGTAATCCCATTGTAGTAATGATGGTAACCTGAAGGCGTTTCTTTCTTTTGTTCAGTGTGTGCAGTGAGGGTGATAGGAGAGAGTGACCTGATGCAGGACTTTCTAGCTGCTGGGGACATGGAAGATGTGAGTCTGCCTGTCAGGACAGCACTGGGGATGCTCAAAGGGGTCATCATCATAGTCATCTGCATGTTACCAGGCTAACATTTGGGATACACACACAGACATCATCATCATAGTCATCTGCATGTTATCAGGCTAACATTTGGGATACACACAGACATCATCATCATAGTCATCTGCATGTTATCAGGCTAACATTTGGGATACACAGACATCATCATCATAGTCATCTGCATGTTATCGGGCTAATATTTGGGATACACACAGACATCATCATCATAGTCATCTGCATGTTATCAGGTTAAAATTTGGAATACACACGGACATCATCGTCATAGTCATCTGCATGTTATCGGGCTAACATTTGGGATACACACAGACAACATCATCATAGTCATCTGCATGATATCGGGCTAACATTTGGGATACACACAGACATCATCATCATAGTCATCTGCATGTTATCGGGCTAACATTTGGGATACACACAGACATCATCATCATAGTCATCTGCATGATATCGGGCTAACATTTGGGATACACACAGACATCATCATCATCATCATGTTATCTACATGTTATCAGGCTAACATTTGGGATACACACAGACATCATCAACATAGTCATCTGCATGCTATCAGGCTAACATTTGGGATACACACAGACATTATTATCATCACAGTTATTTGTGTGTTATCAGGCTAACTTAAGGGATACATAAGTATATCATAATCATAGTCATCAGTGTGTTATTGGGTAAACATTGGGGATGCACACAGACATTATCATCATAGTCATCTGCATGTTATCAGGCTAACTTTTGGGATACACACAGACATCATCATCATAGTCATCTGCATGTTATTGGGCTAACATTTGGGATACACAGACATCATCATAGTCATCTGCATGTTATCAGGCTAACATTTGGGATACATACATATATCATCATCATAGTTATCTGCATGTTATCAGGCTAACATTTTGAATACACACAGACATCATCATCGTAGTCATCAGCATGTTATCGGGCTAACATTTGGATATACACAGACATTATCATCATCATAGTCATTTGTATGTTATCAGGCTAACTTAAGGGATACATATGTATATCATAATCATAGTCGTCTGTGTGTTATTGGGCTAAGCACTGGGGATGCACACATATATCGTCATCATAGTCATCTGTGTGTTATTGGTCTAAACATTGGGGACGCACACATATATCGTCATCATAGTCATCTGTGTGTTATTGGGCTAAACATTGGGGATGGGGATACACACATATATCATCATCTTAGTCATCTGTGTGTTATTGCCTAACATAGGGGATATACACAGACATCATCATCATAGTCATCATAGTCATCTGTGTTATTGCCTAACATTGGGTATACACACAGACATCATCATCATAGTCATCTGTGTTATTGCCTAACATGTTGTGTATACACACAGACATCATCATCATAGTCATCTGTGTGTTATTGCCTAACATTGGGGATATACACACACAGACATCATCATCATAGTCATCTGTGTGCAGCTGCCTAACATAGGGGATATACACAGACATCATCATCATAGTCATCTGTGTGTTATTGCCTAACATAGGGGATATACACACAGACATCATCATCATAGTCATCTGTGTGTTATTGCCTAACATAGGGGATATACACAGACATCATCATCATAGTCATCTGTGTGTTATTGCCTAACATAGGGGATATACACAGACATCATCATCATAGTCATCTGTGTGTTATTGCCTAACATAGGGGATATACACAGACATCATCATCATAGTCATCTGTGTGTTATTGCCTAACATAGGGGGATACACACAGACATCATCATCATAGTCATCTGTATGTCATAGGGCTAACATCGGGGGATATACACAGACATCATCATGTCATCTTTTTTTTTGTTAGTTAATAGTGTGTTATTGGGCTAACTTTGTCGATACAACATCATCATAGTTTCTCTGTGTTATGAGGCTAACATTTGGGTTACACACAGACATCATCGTCATTGTCATCTGCATGTTATGGGGCTAATTTTGAGAATACATACGTACATCAGTATCTGAGTCAACCGTGCATTATTCGGCTAACGTTAGAAATGCATTCAGATATCATCATCATAGTAGGGGATAACTTCGGGAGTACATTCAGACATCATCATCATGGTCAGCTGTATGTTGTTGGGCTAACATTGGGGATATACTCTGGCATCATCATCATAATCATCTTTGTGTTGTCAGATCAACATTGGGGATACACAAGGACATCATCATTTCTGTCAGATACGTGTTGTCAGGTTAACATTTGGATTAATTTGACATCATCTGTGCGTTTTTTAGGTTAACATTAGGGGTACACACAGATCGGCAACTATTTGTCTTCAGGTTAAAATTGGGTATACATGTAGACAGCATTATCATCAACTGTGTGTTGTTCTAATATCGAGGACATACACACACACAGACACACACACACACACACACACACTCTCTCTCTCTCTCTCTCTCTCTCTCTCTCTCTCTCTCTCTCTCTCTCACTCACTTTGTCTATCTCATGATCAACAGTGTGTTTTATGGCTAAAATTTGGGGATCCATACACACCTAAACCATCAGTTTTGTGTTGTCAGATTAACATTGGGAAAAAAAACAGATGTTATAGCATTAACAATATATTGTAATGTTAACATTGGGGATACACATACAAACATCATGATTATATACATTGGGAATACACACACAAACATCATGATTTTCAACAGTACATTGTCAAGAGTACAAGGGAATACACAGACAGACATCATCATTGACATTGTGTTGTTTGGTAATTTAGGGGATACGCACAGACATCACCATCATTATCAAAAGTGTGTTATTAAGATAATGTTGAGGATACTACTCATTTCAACATCATCATCATTATCAACAGTGTGTTATTAAGGTGACAGAGAGGATACTAACACAGACATCATCATCATCAGCTGTGTGTCGTTGGCATAAAATACATGATACAGAGATTTCTTCACCATTGTCATTGTCAGGATAATGTGGATGATGTGCACACAGACATCATCATTATTACCTGTGTGTTGTCAGGTTACCTGTGTGTTGTCATGAAGACACATTTGGAATGTGCATGTTTTCAGATTAACATTAGGGCTGCACACACAGTCTCTTTTTTTTTTTCCCCAATAACACCATCTCCTCTTAAGAAAAAAGAAGGAAGTCTTAGAATTTGCAGAGGTGTTTGTTGCTAGCTTTCAGATTGCTCTTTAGATCTTCCTGAGATGAACGAATAGTATATTTTTTACCTAGGAATTCTCAGAGAGACTTGGTATAATCTGTCTACTTAAAACAGTCTATCAGCACTTCTGCCTTGTACGACTAGGAAACAGTGACAGTGATTGAACTGTTGAAAGGAGACTGAAAGCTTGCAGTGAAGAGAGGCAGGAGCATAGTCTGCTTCAAGTGGTTTGCTGTCCTTTATTATGATCTTTCATAGGTAAAGCTATGGCTCTGCATATAGCTTCATCATTGTTGTCTAGCTGCTGCAGGTTTTCACTATTGGTTTGGGTTTTATAACAGATATGTGTGTGTGTCTGTGTTTAGATTTGTGTGTGTTAGATGTAGATGTGTGTGGTGTATGTGTGTGTGTGTCACGGCTGTTCAGAGCAAGTTACTTAGTTTCGAGTCGCAGAGGAGTTTACAGCTACAGAGGCCAAGCCGTGAATGCAGGTCAGGGAAAGGGGTGTTTTCTGCAGGCCGCTCCCCACCAGCCAGCTAACCGCACTGTATTCAGCCAACTGAATGTCATCTGTGCGTAGCTGGTCTAGCAGCAATGCGTTGGGCATGGTTGAGCGGCCATTACAAATGGGGTTATAGGTTTGATAATTAGTTATTGTCA
Source organism: Conus betulinus (assembly GCA_016801955.1). Lineage (NCBI taxonomy): Eukaryota > Metazoa > Mollusca > Gastropoda > Neogastropoda > Conidae > Conus > Conus betulinus. The sequence goes on from JADBJO010000442.1 coordinate 115,917, forward strand.
TGAAAAGTGTAATATGTCTGCGCTCTTGAGGTGGCTGAATTGGCGAATTCCCAACAATTCTTTTAATACCAAACTCAACTAGGTTTATTTTCCTGTAGATAATGTAGATTTGGCATGAAAGCTTGTACGCAAGTGGTCAGGCAATATTAGAACAATGACAACACACACACAATTGTGCAAAAATGAAGTCATCACTTTCTGGGAATTTAATTTTCCAAAGTTAACTAGTACACAAGTTTGATACATGCCTCTGCTCAGACTACAGCAACAAAAATGTTGGATCAGAAATGTGTAAAGCCTTGTTTGTTTGCCCTTTCACTAAGTGTCTCATGCAGGACAGAAAAATAAAGCTGTGGTGTGTGTGTGTGTGTGTGTGTGTGTGTGTGTGTGTGTGTGTGTGTGTGTGTGTGTGTGTGTGTGTGTGTGTGCACATGCCTGGACATTTTACAAAACAATTTATTTGAACATATTCAAATCCAGTTTTATCAGTTTAGATATTAATCAGTTTGTTGGTAATGCTTGCATAATGATAATGTATTTCATTTTCTTTCAATACATCATTATTCAATGCTGCAATGAGTAGCGGCTGCTGGTGTGAACTTAGACCTGGTTGTGTTGTGTGTGTGTCAGGATGGGGAGGTGGAGCTCAAGGTGTTTGCTGCCTGACCACAACATCTGCGTGGTGACCATCCACCGGAACGATAACGCTGATACTGTCTACAAGGTAAGCTGACCACTGCTTCGAAGGCTAGCACTGGTGATGTGAAGTGAACAACAACACTGAGCGATTTCATCGCTGGTAGAGCAGATTTTGTGACAGATTGAAATGGCTGTCAGACCACGCATGTTGTTGGTATTGGGAGCTAAATCATGTCAGTCTGTAGTATCCCCTCACACTAATTATGCTGTATTGGCTGTGTTGTCTCATTAGGCTGATAGTAATAGACTGTTAGGTGCATCAGTCCGTCCGGGATTAGGCCATTTACGTTCTGCTTTTACATTCCCTGGGAAATGATTTTCTAACTTGATGCCTGAGGTTTGTGTGTTTATATACGTATATGTTTTTATATAAATCATGCCTATATTTTTCACTGTTGCAGTGTTTTGTGTTGAAAAAACTCTCAGAATGTGCACACTACTTAATTTGATATATTTGTATATGTGTATGTATCCGTATGTATTTATGCATAGATGTTTGTTTGCAGACGTGTGTTCATATGCATGTGCGTGTGTGTATACGTGTGTGCAGGCAGTGGCGGCCAAAGTCTGCCTTGGTAATGCTGCAGACTACTTCTACCTGTTTGAGACAGTGGAGTACAATTTTGGTCAGTGGTTTTGTTTTGTTGTCTGTCATTATAGCGTATTGTTTCATATATTCATTCTTTTTACATTTCTGATGCTGTTCTTTTTTTTTTTTTTTTTTTTTTTTTTTTTTCACTATTGCTGTAATTATGGCGTACTGATGACTGTGTGAACATGCACACACCCACACACACACACACACACACACACACACACATCTGCTGGCACACTCACACATGGGCCAGTGTACATTCACTGCATACACTTACAATGAGAATAATGGCAGACAATGTTAGTTAGGCACCCAAGGTCTTACCAGTTGGTCAGGTCAATGAGCAGGTCAAATATATGCTAAGTCACGACCATGAGACCCTCTTCTCACATTCTCTCATCTTAGTTGTTAATTCATTTATCCATCAGGTATAAATCAAGTACAGTGTGGTCTCAAAACTTTTTTTTTTTTTTGCTGTCCCAACCTCAGAGGCAGTGCACCCGTGCCGCTCATTCCGACACCCCGTCCACAGCCACAGCCCGGCTGATCCCGCCGCAGCCCCGGCACTGGCAATCCACAGGGAGCAGTCAATGTCAAGTCGTCAAGAGGCAACCCACTGGAGGAGACACTGCACTGCTGCCGAGTCACTTCGGTGGTGTTCAGTGGTGCCTGTTCTGATCTAACATACGCAGGACACCACCTACTAAGCCCCCTACTGACGACAATAATTGCTTAGTCGCGGAGCCAGCGTGAGTGAGTTCTCCCTCCGGAGGGTGGCACCACGTCCTTCCAACGACAGCCCCATGGACTCGCCGATACCGGTGACCCCGACAGAACCAAACCAAGACCACAGACGTGGAGAGGACATCGAAATTGAGGTCACCATGAGAGCAGGGCATGAAGGGCCACAGAACTTTAGACATTTTTTTTTTTTAATCCTGGTCGATGAGAATGAGGATGATTAAGATGATGCTACGGATTTCCATTTTGGTCTGAGACTACATGACAGGGCTGTACTCTACGCTTCCTTTCATAATATATCCCAGTGTCAACCAGGCCCGAGAGATACAGACACCTGCAGTGTTGGTCAGGAAATTTGAGCAACACTCTCAGAAACACATCCAATAAGTGGATGAAACTCGACTGTGTGGTCCCAGTCTTCCCAACTGAGTCCGCAGCAAACTCAACTCTGGGTAGGAGCCAGTCGGGGCAGAAAAACCCACATGACTCTGATGGGGTTCAAACCCACGACCTCCCAGCCGGGAGTACGCGACACTAACCACTTCGCCACGGCAGCTGGTGTGGTCTCAAAACTTAACAGATGTGGTGTAGCGCCTTGATGAAACTGAAACTGCATGAGTTTGTTTTTTTTTTTTTTTATTTCATTACTCCTGCCCATCTAAAAAAGTGCGTCAGCTTGGATCAATGATAATCATCCAGCATGCTTTAGATGCTGAAGATCATTTAGAACAGAAACTTGGTGGCTTAGACCTAGTTCCTCTCTCACATTGAGTGTTTCCATCACGATCAGATCAGTCGCACAAATTTTCAATATGTAAAAAGTGGAGTTAGGTAGCAGTGGGAGGATGGGAGATGGGGGTGGGAGGGGAGCATTACCATGTCATGTACCAAAGCTTCATTCTGTAGAAGGTAAGAGAAGACTGGAGGGGAGGGGATGAGTGGGTGATGGTGGGGGGGGGGGGGGGGGGGGGGGGGGGTGAATAGGGAGTGGTAGAATAGTGAAGACATGGCATGTTTCACCATGTTTTGACCATGATCTGTTTGCTGTGTGTGTGACCAGAGCGGCGGCTGCAGCCTCATGAGCTGCCCCACAACATCTACATCCAGAACTACAGCACGGCCACCGCCACCTGCCTGATGCTGAAGCGCTGGCTGTTCTCCCTGACCCGTGAAGTCACCCTCAACTCCAATGAGCAGGCCTTGAACTTCTTCTTTTGGCAGGTGAGCAGGCCTCTTGGGTGCATGGAGGGGAGGGGGGAAGAGGATGGATAGGGGTTTAAAAAGTGTCCGGTGAGGACAGAGGGTTGTAAACAGCGTGGTGTCATTTCTGTTCATATATTCTGTGCAGATCATGTGATTAGGTCACTTCTAGCCAGTGCTGTACTTTGGAGGTGAATTGCCATTTATGTCAGTGACAATGACCTGAATGGTGTGTGGGCAGGCGGCAGAAGATGTGAACCGAGGACTGTTGAAGGCGGCAGATAAACTATACGAGTTGAAAGCCCTCAAAGAACAGGAGAAAGTCATGGAGGTAAGACAGAGAAAAAAAAACCCATATAGCTTTGTGTTTGTGTACAACTTGTATGTCGTCTTGTGTTTTCACTTTGACGTTAGTTTGCAAAAAATAGCATAAGATGGATTTTTTGAATTTTAATATATGTTGATATATAAACATGTTGATGAGTGAGTGAGCAGGTATGAGCATGCAATTACAAGATATGCTTGCTGTTAACTTGTCATTGATTATAATGCAGCAAGTAAATATGCGAAATTTTTTGACTCATGTATTTGCTCATGCACAAGGTTTTCTCTTACCCCCAATAATTTTATGCAAGTATACATATATGTGTTTGAGTGGTACAGAGGTTGAAAACCAACAAACTGTAGTTGAATTGTACTCCTCCACTTAGAGCTGGACTAGAGTCCATCCTGACACCTCTAATTGAACATCTCAGTACTGTATTGGCATAAAATCTATGGCCTGAGAGCTCTGATAATCTGTCATCTTTCCATTTCATTGATGAGAACACCAAAGCTAGATGGGAGTTGGTTGTCCATTCTATGACTAACGATGACATCACGCTGTGTCAGTATACCAGTTTTATGTTATGTTGGAGGGGAATGTATCCACAGAACACTCAGTTGTGCATGAAGATGGTTTTTAGAAAATCTGTGGCAGTCCTTTACTCCACTTGTGCAGGCTGACTGGCTTCTGAGCGAATACATACAGTGTATTGTGAAACAATTTGCCGCTTGTTTTGATAATACTCATTATTTTGCAAAAAAAGTGAAAGATTATTGCATACATAGCTGTCTGGTTTTTCCTATGTTTAGCTGTGTAGACTGATAGCCTGTACCTTTTTGGTATAGACACCCTGTTTCTATAGACATTAAGTGCCGAAAATGGGAAGTGACTCCACTTTCGATACTAGCTGGGCCTGAGTGAACCCTCCTCCCTAAGCCTAAGGCCACTCTTGCTTGCAGCCAGTTATCATTTTCTGAGCCGTGCCTGCAGTACATCTGTGCAGTCATATGGTTTCTATATGCAGACAATGCCTGAGTCTGGGATGAGACCTCATCGAGTTAGTTTGATGGCAAAAATGTGGCATATATTTGTTCTCTTGTTGCCATACATTGTCTTGCATTGCTTCTCTGTGTAACTTACCTTTGAATTATTTAACAATAGTGCAAAATCACCGAAAGGTTTCAGTGAGAGTGTGTGGGGAAATAATGGTGGACACTATGCCAATTATGTTGCTTCTCTGTCCCACAGTACTTGAAGGTGGTGCGGCATATGGACGGCTACAGTGAGGTGATCTTCCCCCACTGTGCATGTGACTCCCGCCGTGACGGCCACGTTATTGCCATCATCGGGCTACACTGCTTCAAGTTGCAGGCCTGCAAGGAGGACGGCACGGCAGAGGTAAGAGAGTCAGTTCCCTTTTCTTTCTACATGCTGTTTGTACAATTTTCCCTCCAAATCTATTAGTGGATGTTTGTGGACTGTAGGTGATTTGGCTTGATGGCGGTGTGAATCATCTGAACCTAGAGGATGGGTCTGAGGTCCAGAGCATCACTGCGCCAGCAGGCATCGGTTGTAGTTTACTTGAGATTCCAGGTCTACATTTATGCGTACGCACAGCATTGAACTTACTAGTTGATGATTGTTGGTAATATGGCTTAACTGACTCGTACTTATCTCCCTTCGTCCTCATTTCCTACTTCCCTGCGGTTCTGTTGCACCTTGCCCCTTTCCACCCATCCCTCCCTTTCCCCAACCTCTTCCCCCCTCTCCACCTCCCATTCCATTGCGCAAAAGTAACTTGTCTCTGCAGTTTTCGTGATAAATCTGTCTAGTCTTCTACTTGTTTCAGTGGAGAGGTTTTCAACATATCTACAAATATTCTCAGTTTCAGCTTCCAGATTTTTATTTTGCCAGATTTTGCATCCCAGGTGACAATGTTTATTTCATTGTGTGTCTGTATTTTTCATACTTACCTGATGTAACAAGCGCCATATTCCTACTTGGCATGAATTCATGCCTTACCATTAGGATCCGCACAAATATAAAATGGGCAGAGTGGAGTTAATCCAAGCACCTGTTCTTGACACATATTAGTTGTCCCATTTCTTCCTCTGCCACTGAACATGCGGCTACCGTGCTCCTTGACTTAGTTTGACACAATTCCCTGGATTCTGCATCCCAGCTTATAAAGTGCAGTATGTAATGTGTATGTCTATCAACAGGCTCAGGTGATTGAGTTTTCCTGGAAGGACGTCAAGTCGTACGAGGTGGATGAAGAAGGAATGGCTTTCAGCTTTGAGTATGATCGGCCGGGCAAAAAAAACCCCGTGTTGTCAAAATATTCACACCTTATGTAAGTAGATTTTACATGTAGCCTGTTGTGTTGAGTGTTTTTCATTTGTTAGTGTTAAGATACTGATATTTGGTTTCATGTATCATTTCATCATGTTATCATGTGAAGCACTGTAAGTTGTTGATCTTTAGAATGGGACATTTTACAAACATCTGCTGTAATGTTATTATCATTATTATTGTTTGTAATCGTTATCATAATAATGATAATAATCTTTTATTATTTTTTTTTTTTTATTATTTTTATTATTGTTGTTGTTGTTGTAGTTGATGATGTTATTGTTAACATTTCAGTTACTTCTGCAGGTGCTGTTTTCTGTACCATTTATTGTCTTTTTACATAGCTTGTAAGTTCAAAAACCTATTATAATAACAGCTCCTGCCAGTAGTGATACACTGATATACAAGAATTTTTTTTTTTTTTTTTGGTCTTGATTTTGATGTTGAGGAACAAGCATACAGACATAATCCTTCACATACATAACAGCGCCTGTGTTTTTCTCATACCTGCTCCTCTACACACTTGCAGATGGTGAGTTGGAGGGGATGTGTGTGATCCATCTGTATGGCACAGTGCTCCTGTGCAAAGGATGGAATGAGATTTAATGTGTGTGCAAGCTTTTTCTGTTTTAATTGTTTGATTGTCTAGTGCAAGCGTTGAAACACTGTACCTCAGTTCGGCATCTGTGATGTGAGTTTGAATCTGCACAGACGTGGGGTCAGAACAGAGAATCTCTAATTAATCTGTCCCAAGACAGGACTGAACCCAGATCTTTGGATCAAGAGAAGAGAGCTTTATCCACTGGTCATCCAGGTCCCTCGGTCACAGTGCTTGAGCCTGTCAGAACACAGTATGACCCTGCATTGCACTTCAAGTTACTTTAACTGCCATTGTTCAATACTTGGCAAAACATGGATGCAACATTGTGGATACATGATGGTGCCACTGCCAGAGGAGATGTTCGTTTCCATGTTATGCTCATTCGTGTTGAAATGTTGAACCCAAGTCATTTGTTAGGCAAAGAAAAGGGCTGTTGAAAAGCTGCTTTTACATGAAAAATAAATGAATCTTTGTTTTAGAAATGAAGAAATAAAAACATGTGCTATTACTTTCTAGTAACAGACCGCAAAATGCATGGAGTTTGAGGGAACAAGAGTCTTGGAATCATTGCTGTGTGATGTGTACACACCCAAATCAGAAGTGCTTCTCTGGGTCCTCCCCAGCACCTTCGGGTGTTTCTTTTTCTTTTTTGCCTTAACTAGGCTGACCCTGGAGAAAGGACCAGTAGTAATGGTGAGGAAAGACACACTGACCACAGGGAAAGTCCTGTTGACAGTGGGAAAGACTACAACTTTGGATTTTGTCTTGAGGGCACATAAGACCATATGGCGAAAGCTTGGCTGTGTCTGGAGTGGCACTGTCTTCATCTGTCCGTAGGCAGGGGTGGTTGGGTCTGTGGGGTGTGCTCGACAGCTGGAGGGTGGTGTTTTTCGCCGGTGGGCTCTGCAGTCATGAAATACGGGCTGGTACACCCATGGGGACGCTACTTTAAGGCTGTTATGAGTTGCATTCTGTAGTCTGATTTACCTCTGTTCAGGAGCAGTTATGTCTCTTGATATCTTAGTGGCGTGTCTTGTGCGTGCCTGTACCCATCGTCAACACAGCGCAGGGCCTCCAAGGGTGGTACAGGACTGCTCAAAAGGCATGTGGGAGACAGTGCTTCTCTGGTCCTCCCCAGCACTTCGGGTGTTTCTTTTCCTTTGAATGAAGCAGTGTTTGTTTATTTGTAATTTTGTTTTATGGGGAGTCTTCAGTTGTCTTCCCCCCTCACTTTCCAATCCTTATCATCTTCTCAAAAGATCAGCGTCTTTTTAAGGTTCCTCTCTTGCCAGAAAGTGTTAAGGAGAGATAGTTGTGACTGTGGCGTGATTGTCGTTGCTATCTTGCAGGTTGTGGTCTTTTGTATTAAATGCTGTTTCTGTGTTCAGCAACATAGATCACCTGTTCTGCCCCAGTGCTGTCATGTTGTTAGTACTGTTACCTTGTTGTGGTACTGTATATAAACAGATGATGACTGTCTGATCTCTTGCAGTTCTGTAACTGTTTCCTCTTGTGTTGCAGTTCTACTACATGAACGACTGTTTCGATCGCATTTATGAGGAATTAGGTTGGGAAACTTGATGCGGTAAGACAGCTTTTTCTTCAGGGGGAATGTCTTTTCTTCATTTTGATTTTGCATGCAGGTAGATGTGCATTCTGACAGAATTCAGTGAAAGTTCACATATGCAACATACATATTTGCACATACAGTCTCATTTACACACACACACACACACACACACACACACACACACACACACACACATATTTGTTACAAATGGTTTTTGCAGCTGCCAAATTAAACTCAACTTTAAACTTTGTCAAGATGAAGCTCACTCACAAGGAAGATTCACTTAACATCTGACAGTTTTAGTAGAAGTAAGGAAATGCTTAGTTAATTCCGTGGTAAAGTTGATTCCATTTCTTCCGAATCTGAAATGACTGTATTTAGCAGTTATGCACTTTCTTGATGGTGGAAGTTGGGAGTAGAATGTAAGCTTGTCCCCTGATTTTCGGAAAAGGGAAAATGGGTAGTAACTGTGGTATGATGGATGGGTGGTATAGGTGTGAATCCCCGGGACTTCTTTAACTTGATCAGTACCTTATAGATAAGATGTGAAAGACCCAAAGTTGAAATGGCAAGGTCTGAACATTTAAATGTGAAGACCAGATTTTTGAGAGAGGGAGGAAGGAAGGGATTTCCCTACTGAAAGTAGTTTTTCTTCATACTTACTTGTGTCCAACAAGTGCCTTATATTCACAAGGCATGGAACAATGTCATCAAATAAGGATTCCCATGAAAAATAGAAATGGAGAATTAGGGAGCTAACTCTTCTTTCAACCATCAGGCCTGCAGGAGTAGTCTCCCTTAGAGAGTTCATATTCAATTCGCCCTTTCAGCCAGAATTCACTTTTTTTTCCTTTTCCTCATCAAGGAAACATGCCTTCTTTTCTTGACTCAGGCTTGTCTCCATCATGAATTCTCAGAAGCTGTCATTTGAGTTAGCCTTTACTTCTCAAGAAGAAAATACTTTGTCTTCTACTCAGGAAGAAAATACCAGGAAACTTCTGCTCCTGCATGGAGGTCAGATCTCATGCATATACCTTAAGCCACTTTATGTTTGGGGACCAGTGGCACACCCCATGTACTTGTTTGATGACACTTGCCCATTTACTTAATTACTTTGGTGTTCATGGTACATTCATTGTATAGCTGTCTTTTGCCCTTAGTCATTACCATATTTCTTGGCATTACTTGTGTCTCAGTGCGTGCGACGCCTGCCTGTAAGGCAGAAATCACTTGCATTTGCATGTAAGGACTGATTGGATGGGTCTCCTTTTCGTGATCTTGGCTCATTCTGTTTTCTCATATTTGACTCATACTAGTGGAGCCATGAGGGACAATGGGTACAATCCTATTAAGAGACAGTCCAGACTTGGGCCAGTCAACGGTTTGGTGCTGAGCTCTGGGTTGAGTTATGGTCAGCCTTGTGCGTATCTGAGTCTGAGATTTGGTCTGGTTTCTCAGGTGAGAATTCCTACCATCATTTTTAGATATTCAGGCATTTGTCTGGACAGGTAAGTATGAAGAAAAGGAATTTTACTACTAAAAGTAGTTTCATGATATACTTGTCTGTCCAAACACTAAGACAACCCCCCCCCACCCCCCACCCCCCTTCCCTGCAGTGCAGAAAAGGTGTTAAAACTGAATTCAGGCTATTAGGGTGAATTGAGTACAAACTCACTAGGGAAGACTAGTTCAGTTGGCCTGATGGTTAAAGGAAGAGTTAGCTTCCCCGCTCTCCATTTTCATCTTTTTGTGAGAATCCTGATGTATGATGGCATTTGACGCCCAGAGGAGAGAAGGCATTTGATTGGACAGTCAAGTATATCATAAAACTACTTTTAGTAGTAAAATTCCTTTTCAGATATATGTACCTGCCAAACTAGTGCCTTACTCCTGTTTGGTGTGATTCATACCATACCAGTCATGATTCCCCAAAAATCTGAGGAGAGGGAGGGCAGCTAATCTGAATCTCCTGATACTTATGTCCGAGTGGTCTCCCTTAAGTATTGATTGATTGTGCTTGTGAACCATTCTCTTCTGTCTTCAGTTTTCTGCACCTTTAACCCCTCTTGACCATCGAGCGCCTGCTAGCGCCCGGCCGGAAATCACACAGCCAAAACGCTGAGCGCCCGCCAGCGCCCGGTAAAACACGTGGCAACAATGGACGCCGCCATGTTTCTCGTAGAAAAAGGAAGTCTCGCGAGAACGTGACTTCCTTCTTCCTGTAGCCATTTACTTCCGTTCGCAAAAAACCGCGAGTCGATACGTGCCGTGGTTCTCGAGTTTCGAATTTTTTAAGTTTTTGAGGTCGAAAAATGCCGTTTTTTCACCGTGGCTAACCTTGAGTTCTGCCGTTCTATAATGAGATTTAGTGGTGGAGATACTGTGATTTGTAGGATTTACGGCATAAGACTTAGTGAAAGTGCTGGGTAATGAAGCTTAGAGTGACCTAGATTTCGACTGGGATGAAGTTCCAGGTATATGATGAACAACAATTCGGAAGAAAGTTCTGAAGAAGATTTTTTTTTTATTTCCCGAGTAAATGGCTCATGTGACATTCTTCAAACTTACGATATGGCAACATATATATTCGTAGGAATTTTTTTAATTATTTTCATTTCGTTATTTCCTTTCCTCTCTTTTAAATTAATTTTTTTAATTGGGTAACCATGTTCAAATTACGGAGTTACTTACCTTGCCGACGGTTTTCGGTGTAACTAAGCTCAGATAAGTGCATACTGAAGGGTTAACCCAGTGAGCAAGCTCTTATCTTGACTCTTTGCTTTGACTTGGGTCTTCTCTAGAGCTATGGAACCTCACAACAGGATTTTGCTTTTTTTTTTTTTTTTTTTTTTTCTCAGAAGTCTAGATAATTGTCTGCTTTGAAAGATGCTACTCTAAGGCGCCTGTGTCTACTGCTTTCATCGTACGCTGGTATGGGGGAGGGAGAGGGGTTGGCAGGATGTGATCATTTGTTTGAGGCTGTATCTGTGCATTTGCCTGCGTATCTGTCTGCTGTCTGCATCCATGTTCTGCTCTATTTAGCAGTCTTGTCTGTTTCAGGGGATGCTACAAGGTGATGGGTGCTTGCGTGAGTCAGGGACGAGGAAGACAACGATTGCAAGGAGTGTGGACAGTCACCGTAGGAAACCGATAGAGTATAGTCCGTTGGATGAGAGAATGAAAGGAACAGCATGAGGTGCGGTTTGCCCAGCTGTGTGCAGCATGTTTAGACTGATCATATCTTCCCATGTGATGTGTATTATGTGTATAGACAGGGCCCCCATTGATGGATGAAGTGATGCTATATCTTCTCTTGTGATCTGCACTACAGCAGTAGAAGCAGGGCCGATTTGATGCTTGAAGTGATGTGTGTTTTTTTTTTCCTCTTGTGATGTGCTTTTGGCACAAACATTTTAACTAAAGACTGTGAGCAATGATGGGTTATATATTTGTTATGTATATTATGATTATGATTATTCAGAGGTTTTACTTGGCCATCTTACTGTGCAAATAAAACTTGTACCACTCCATACATATGTGACACTTCCGCACACTGTATGTGTACATGTGCATAGATTTACATGCACATACACATCCACAAAAAAAAATACATATATGCTCACATATACACACACAGATACACTATTAAATGTGGGCATTCTCTACTCATTTGTTTAATAATTGAACAAAACTGAACGTATGGCAGAGAGAACGACAGATCAGTATGCTTATTTGCTTATGTGTGTGCAAGAGTTCCTGATTATATAAATCAAAGTGATACGTACATTTTTTTTTCCCAAGAATAAAGGTTCGCTAAGATAGTGAAACACAGATATACAGAGACAACTGAAGGTTGCAAAATCTTTCTACAGTGTTCACAGTGAGATATGCAGAGACAACTGAAGGTTGCAAAATCTGTCCACAGTGTTCACAGTGAGATATGCAGAGACAACTGAAGGTTGCAAAATCTGTCCACAGTGTTCACAGTGAGAGAGGAAAGAGGCACTTTCATGTCAGGTATTCCATCTTATCTCCATGGAAACAGATAAAGAAAGAAAAAAAAACCTGACAGTGACAGAATTAGTGTTTTGCATTGAAAAGAAGCAAAATTTTTTTTTCTTTGTTCCATCAGACACATTCATTTCATTATTCTTGTCAGGTCTAACCTACAACTGGAGACAGTTTTGAGTGTGTGGGGCTGGTGTGTTTGTAAAGCACAAAATGTATGGAACTATATGGTACCTCTCAGTTACAGCCTCCTGATATCCTTTAAAGGGAAAGGGGGGGGGGGGGGGGTCCTTTGAGGGAGGGAAACCTTGTTGGGAGGAGAACTAGAGAAGGGAAAAAAGTCTTGAATACAGATGGGGGGTCTCTGGTCTTTGTTAGGAGGTATCGCTGTATTTTCAGGCTGTGGCTTCCAAAAGAAAAGTCTTTCATGCCATGGGCACAAAGTATATATATATATATATATATATATATGCATATGGCTTGCACAGGATCCATTGCACAGGATCCATTCACACACACACACACACACACACACACACACACACACACACACACACACACACACACACACACATGCACACTCACACACAGGCACTCACAAGTGTCTCCCCTCACAGAATCATTCATACAGGCTCCAAACTCCAAGACTGGTTTCCTGTTGCTGTTGAAACTTGTGAATATTTGAGAATTATGTATGCTTTGACCATTCTTCAGATAGATTGATATTTTTTTAAAAACTTTTGCTTTAAAAGCAGAACGTTTCACTTGAATTCAAGGTATAGGTTGTGTATGTGTGTTTGTTGTTTGTATACATGTGAATGAATATTTGTGGAGCTTGCTTTTTACTTGTACTTTGTTTAAGAAATAGGAGCTGAACATTGTGGAATATAAAAGTTGATCTGTTGTGAAAGATCAGACAGAGGATAAGGAGAAGGTGTGTAGGTAGGTCAGAGAGGAAAGGGAATCGAACAGTGAACCTCAGAGGTGACGTCCGACATGAGGTTGCATCTGTCTTGCTCATGCTAAGTATAAGGTTTCCTTTTGGAAGGAGCTTTCATGCACCCGGAAATGTGTTCCCCTGAGAGGGAAATGCCTCACACTGAAAGAGGCGCTAGCTTCAAAGGAAGTTAGATGTTTTCAGTAGGCTGTCCGTTTTTATAACATGATTTCCTTAACTTTGTCAAATCTCTAAAGATGAAAAGTTTACTAATTACCTATGCTTGTTTCTCTCTGCTGTTCAGCTGTTCTCTCTCTCTCTCTCTCTCTCTCTCTCTCTCTCTGTGTCTCTCTTCCTCTCTCCATGTTTCATCTAATATCAGTGTTGCAGATCTGTTTGAAACAGGAAGTACTGATATTCCCAGTGAATATTTCAGAAGCTTTTTCATTCCATCTGCCCACAGTGACAGCGGATATTCATACAGTTTTAAGAGATCTTTGAGGTTTCTTCCTCTTCGATGGCGTGATCGATCACCAACAGCCTCACTCATGCCTGCTCTTTAGAAACCAAACTGTGACGGTGTTTGCTGTGCTTTCCATCAGCTTTTAACTTCCTTCTGTTTATGTTTCTTTCGCTGTTCAGACTCATTACTTAGCTTTTTATTTTCAATGGCTTTTTGGCCATTTATGTTACCAGCTGCCTCTGCTTTGTGTGTCATGTTTTAAAGTTGATAGTGCATGTGAATGACAGGTCAAGTGGTAGCTTGCCAGAGTGGGTAGGGAGGCCATGCCATTGTGGGCAAACACACAGTCTGATATAAAACAGCGTAAAGCTGTGTCAGCAGAGTTCAGTTTTATGCAATGAGGTTTTTAGCTGAATATTCTGTATATTTTCTTGCCTGTTGATCACCTGGTTATACCCTTTGAGAAAACTTGATATGATTTAAGATCACTGTTCATTAATTATTCTCTCTTGTACAAGATTTGCAACATTCGCATGATGAAGGTAGATAAAGAGGGATCAAATTTTCTTAATATTTTAGAGGCTGGGTGAACTTTCTGTGCAACTTTGAACTTTTTGTGGTATATGTTTGTTCAGCATTGAGAAACCAGGTTTTGTTGATGTCTGGTCAGTTTCAAACTAACTGTCGTGCGGATTGTGTTGGATCTACCATGCTGTCTGTGGTATCGTTTGAGGAATTGTTGCTTAGTTTGATTTGTTGCTAAGCAGTGGAAGACATTTTTTCTGTGTATGTTTAGGAATAGAAGGTCTTGATGCAGCAGCACTAAAATTTCACATAGAATTAGAGAATGCCAGATAATCCAACTTTCTTTCATTCACCCCTAGCTCTGTTACACATTTCCATTTGTCAGTGGAAGTACTTTCAAGAGAATCAATACTTGTATGTTACACAATGAAGCCCACAGGAAACACAGGAATGTTCATTTTTCCTTTGTTCCTTTTCTTCTGTCTTTTTTACCAGTTCTTCTTTGTTTGTGTGTCTATTTCATTTGTGTGCAAGCAGGTGTTTTGATAATTTTGGTTACATCCATGCTGAGTTTTAGCACCAGTGGTGTAGGCGGGTAAACTCATCACAGAGCTAATATTAGCGAAGAAATGGCAAAAGCTGCAGATGAATGCTTGGTCATCTTGTCAAGATAACCTGTGTAAAAAGGGCAACCCGCAACCACACATACACACACACACACACACACACACACACACACACACACACACACACACACTCACACACAGAGGCACACATACGCACACACATGCACGCGCGCGCACACACACACACACACACACACACACACACACACACACACACATGATGCAAAAAGAGCCATACATATGGTTTATGTTTTTAAGTTTGTATGTGTGTTTACAGGTTTTCTGTTTTGTGGTTAATTTTGTGTCTCTCCCATTTATGTTGAAAATCTGTTTGTGCAAGCATAAGCTGATGTTTGATGTTCACTGAAATGGATGAATTTCTGATGGAAGTGCATTCAAATCTGTTTTGTTCCTTGGGCGAAACCTTCCCTCAGTTAAGTGGGAACCAGTATTTTTTTTATTTACTAGGATGCGTGTGAACTAGTGAGTAAGGACATCATTGTGAATACATTTTTTTCTTCTTTTTTTTTCATCTCCTCCAAATAGCATCAGATAGGTCACAGAATTGTTTTCCATTAGCAGCATGACTTGATATGAAGGGAGGAGGCGGTAATCAATAAGGTGCAGAAACAGGTGATGGAGTTCTTGCTGGCTCATGTTCTTAGCTGTGTCAGGGGCACTAATCCCATGCCATTCATTCTGATTCCCAATACACAGCCAGAGCCTTATGCAGCCTTGCCTTTTGCCAGCAGTCAACAAGAAGCTGTGAGGTTACCTGTAACCATGAGGCCATCCACCAGAAGAGGCCCTGCATGGCTGTCACATTAGTACACTAATAGATCTTTATTCAGTCTCTATTTACTATGTGATTTGACAGTGAATGGTTTTGCTAGCAGACTTCTGAGTGGTAGATTATTGATTTAACTGTTCATTGTATTTCTAAGCATTTCAGAGACGCTTGTTTGGACATGTAAGTATTTCTAAAAACTGCTGCTTTTAGAAGGAAAAATTCCCTTGCGTTTGCAGTTAGGGTTCCAGTTGATTTTATGGAGAATAGCCACTTGGAAGACAAAGTTTTGAATTTTCAGCAACCCAAACTACTCATGTCACTTTGATGAGTGTCATTATTATCGGAAAACCAAATGCAGGCCGCCGGATTATTAATTGAGATGTAAACTTTTATGGAATTAGTTGGATTGGTTGCATCAGATTCATTTGTCTTTCCTCAACCCATGTTTCCGACAGGGGAGCAGCGGAGTAAGAGAAGTAGAATGAGTGAAAATGACGATCTCTGTGTGTAGAAATCTGACATCAGTATGGACTCACAAGATTGAAATTACTTGATAGGCGGGACAAAAGAAGAGAAACTGTTCACAAGAACCTGCTGAGACTTCTGTAACAGGAATTAAATTGTTTTTCCTGTGTGGATGGCTCCGACAGTTCTTGCACTGAACCCCACACAACAATATTTGAAAAGGAGTCCTGTGTGTAAATGATCGCTTTCTCAACTTCTGATGTTAATAGTACTTATTAACAAGCTTGAAATAAATGGGGATGGAAGTCCAAAGGGGGAAAATGCAATATAGTACTCTGTCTTGGAATTATAAGAAATAAAAAGATCTTCAACATGATTCTGTCCAACTTAGAACAAAGGGGCGGCCTGCAGTAGTAGAAGATTCATACACCTGGCAGTCAAAACCTCAGTCAGTTTTGTTCACACTTCATATTCAACATTGCCTCTGCATGTCAAAATGATTTTGGCTCATTCTGAGCCCAGCTTTGTGTGTGTTTGTGTGTTTATATGTTTTTTTTTTTTAAATTATTGATGATACTGAAATGTTTCACTCATAATATTAGCAAAGATGTGTCATCTTGGGTCGAAGATTGTAGATTTACTGCATCATTATTAGGACAATGGCTGCATCTGCGGATTGGCTCATTG
>JADBJO010000442.1:145000-160000 GCA_016801955.1 Conus betulinus
CCGATTGAAATGACTTTGTCATGCATACTGTCCGTAGCTCTTCTGATTGAGGTAAGTGAGTCACACCTATACTATCCACATCCTTTCTGGTTTAGGTGTTTTGACAATATTTGTGTCATCTGTAGCCCTTCTGGTGGAGGTTAGTTGGTGACATCTTATCAGTAGCCTTCTGGCTGAGATAAGTTTGTAACATTTTATCATCCAGAGCCCTACTGAGTGAGTAAGTAGGTCACAATTTGCTATCGATAGCCCTTCTGGTTGAGGTGAACTGGTCACATTTTTGTTTTCTGGTTGAAGGAGTTAGTCACAGTTTATTATCCATAGCCCTGAGGTAAGTTGGTCACATTGCCCTGTCCATAATCCTTGTTGGGGAGGTAAGGTGGTCACATTACCCAATCCATAGCTCTTCTGGGTGAGGGAAGGTGATCACATTATCCTATCCATAGCCCTTAGGGAGGTAAGGTGGTCACATTGCACTATCCGTAGTCCTTCTTGGTGAGTAAGGTGGTCACATTACCCTATCCATAGCCCTTCTTGGGGAGGTAAGGTGGTCACATTACCCCATCCATAGCCCTTCTTGAGGAGGTAAGGTGGTCACATTACCCTATCCATGGCCCTTCTTGGGGAGGAAGGTGGTCATATTACTCATCCATAGCCCTTCTGTGTGAGGTAAGTTGGTCACATTTACCCATATCCACAGCCCTTCTTGGGGAGGTAAGTTGGTCACATTACACCATCCATAGCCCTTCAGGGTGAGGTAAGTTGGTCACATTACCCATATCCACAGCCCTTCTTGGGGAGGTAAGTTGGTCACATTACACCATCCATAGCCCTTCAGGGTGAGGTAAGTTGGTCACATTACCCTATCCAGAGCCCTTGCTGGTGAGGTAAGTTGGTCAGTTGGTCACAGTACCCGTCTTGGGGAAGTAAATTGGTCACATTACACTATCCAGAGCCCTTCTTGGCGAGTAAGGTGGTCACATTACCCTATCGATAGCCCCTCTTGGGGAGGTAAGGTGGTCACAGTACCCTATCCAGAGCCCTTCTTGGGGAGGTAAGGTGGTCACATTACCCATCCATCCATAGCCCTTCTTGGGGAGGTAAGATGGTCACATTATCCTATCAATAGCCCTTATGGTGGGTAAGATGGTCACATTACCCTATCCATAGCTCTTTCGGTGAGGTTAATTGGTCACATTGCCCAATCCACAGCCCTTCTTGGGGTTGGTAAGGTAGTCACATTACCCTATCCATATAGCCTTCTTGGGGAGGTAAGCTGGTCACATTACCCTATCCATTGCCCTTCAGGGTGAGGTAAGGTGGTCACATTACCTTATCCATAGCCCTTTTTGCGGAGGTTAATTGGTCGCATTTTCCACAGCCCAATGATTTAGGTGAGCTTGTCTCATAATTATTTACTTTCCACAGCCCATCTGGTTGAGGTAAGTTATTAAATTTTAGTATCCATGGCCCATCTGGTTTAGGTTTGTTAGTTAGATTCTAGTGTCTATGGCCCATCTGGTTGAGGAATATTAGACAGATTTTAGTGCCCATGGCCCATCTGGTTGAGGTTTGTTTTTGATTTTAGTGTCCATGGCCCATCTGGTTGAGGGATGTTAGATAGATTTTAGTGTCCGTGGCCTATTTAGTTGAGGTGTTTGATTTTAGTGTCTATGGCCCATCTGGTTAAGATATGTTAGTCAGATTTTAGTGTCCATGACCTGTCTGGTTGAGGTATGTTGGTCACATTTCTATGTCCTCTGCCCTTTAGGTTGAGGTTTGTTGGTCATGTTTTAGTATCCATATCCCTGCAAGTTGAGACATGATGGTCAGATGTTTACTTTCCATAGTCCTCCTGGTAAAGGTATGATAGTCAGATTCTAGTATCTACAGCCCTTCTGGTTGAGATATGTTAGTCGTATTTTTGTATCCACGGCCCTGCGAGTTGAAGCAAGACAGTCAGATTTGTACTTTTCAAAAACTCGTCTCGTTGAGGTTAGTTGTTCACACATTTTACTTCCCAGCAGCCTTTTGGTTTAGGTTGAGGTTGTGTGTGTGTGTGTGTGTGTGTGTGTATATATATGTGTGTGTGTGTGTGTGTGTGTGTGTGTGTGTGTGTGTGTGTGTGTGTGTGTGTGTGTGTGTGTTTACTACTGTTTGTCAGTATTGCTTGTTTTGCGCATAGAAAGACACCAGAGTCAAACGCGCGTCGCTTCTAAGTTTTTCAGGTGTTTGTTCCACTTGTTTAGCGGTCTAAGCACACAGACTTTCATACTCTAGCTTCGACTGTAGTCCGCAGTCACTTATTTTCATTCTGCAATATATGTCCAGTATGTGATCCTGCCAGGACATGGTATGATTATCACAACTAATATGGTGATGACATACATAGGTCAGGCACAGAAAAGCAAGGTTCTGGGTATCACAGAACGTGTCCTTGGCCACCACATTATCCTTACCATTACCATTCACGCTGAGCAAAATGAATTGAAAGTCTACAAATTTCTTGGCTCATAAAAGGAATCTTCCAAAACCAATTTTATCAGATGTGCTCGATTTAAGAAAGCTTTGATATCGTTTATATACATAGCTGTTTAAAGAAAAAAAAAATTTACGATTTATCTACCTTAAACCAGAAAGCGCTGGAATTTTTTGTGTGTTTTATACTTAGTAAGATTCTTTGGTGTTTGTGTGCTTGTTGCGTATTGAGCTACAAGTCGGGGCATTGCACTATATGAACGTTATCATAAGTATCTGTTAAAATAAACACACAACAAACACACACAAAAAAAACGGTTTCCCATACAGTAAGCTCTAAGAGGTAAACAGGTTCTGCCATGCATGATGTGCAGTTACCATCTGAAGAAAAGGAGGATGAGAAGATGATGTGCTGCCTATGGTGCAAGAGTGGCCCCGTGGTGGCACGAATTCGCCTGCTGCGGAGGGGACACATACTGGGGGAACCGCTGCAGTTCCGTGCCACCATCAACACAACAGCAGCCTGACAGTGGATGCCTGCAACCTCGTCTTAGAGCAGGTAAAAAGGGTATTTGTATTTGTCTTTTCCCTTGTCTTTGTCTTATTTTTCTGTTCCTGATTGAGATGGCACACAGACTGGATTGGAATCGCGCGCGTGCACACACACACACACTCTCGCACATACACACATGCACGCGCATGCACACGCGCGCGTGCACACACACACACACGCACACACGCATGCACACACACACACACACACACACAAACACTCTCTCTCTCTCTCTCTCTCTCTGTCACACACACACACACACACACACACACACACACGCGCGCCACACACACACACACACACACACACACACACACACACACACACACACACACACACACACACACGTACACACACACACACCACAAACCACCACACAAACACACACACCACACACACACACACACACACACACCACACACACACACACACGCACACACACACACACACACATAACTCACACACAGACCACAACCACCATAAAGCAACACACACACTCACTCACACACACACCACACACACACACACACACACACACACACACACACACACACACACCCACCATCACAGAAATGGGAGTGAGAGTGTTTTTGGATGGCACGCCACCACCCCCCCCCCCCCCCCCTTCCACAAGAGTGGAGAGCGTTCATGTACGAACATGTACGTATGGACACCTACACGCACATACATCCATCCCCTACCTCCCTCCCACCCGTCCCCCCCCCCCCCCCCACCACAAACACACACAAGGGGAAGGGGAAGGGGTTAGAGGTCAGGGGGTGGGCGAGGGTGTGGGAAGAGAAAAGTTATGTTTTCTACAGTGCAGAAAAAAACAACAATAAAAGACAGGCAACTCGGAAGTTGCACCGACACTGATTAATGTGTCTTATTTGTTAAAGAACTCACTTCCTGAACATCTTGGAAGAATGGAAAATCACTCAACAGCCTCTGGCGAGTGAAATATTGATCGTCACTGTTGATGTGGTGGGTTGTACACAAATATACCTCATCACGAAGTGGCGATTTCCCTGAAAGAAATCATCGCCAGTTTTGGTCATCATTTGAAAGAGGGCCCCTCTGTTCCATTACTACTGGAGATCGTTGAACACGTCCTTCAAAATTCTGGCGTCGTTTCATAGATGAAATTGTCATGCTCTGGTTCCATGGGGAAAAAGCCAGCTGCTTCTGTTCCTCACTGGATAAACATCCAGCATGCCACGATAAAGTTTACAGCCAACTATGGTAGAACCAACATCCCTTTCCTGGACGTCAACATGAGCATCAGTGGGGATACAATCACCACAGACCTTCACACTAAATCCACAGATGCTCACTCACATGTACCTACCATTCAACTCCTGCCACCCTAGCCACTCCTGAAGCTGAGAGGCATTCCCTACGGGCAGGCTATCCGCCTGCGAAGAATCTGTTTGTAAAGATGAATTGTTCCTGAAACGATGCAGAGAACTGAGAACCCACCTACATAACCGTGGCTACTATCCATTAGCTCTGGTGGACTCTGCCATCAATAAAAGCACAGACACTTCCATGAAAGGATGCACTCCCAGTACCAACGGAGAAACCATCAGTCAGACAGGGTGCCATTTTTTATATCCGCCATAATCCTTCAACCCTCCTCTGGCCTTTTGGCTGAAGGAAAAAATGATGGAACTCCACAGAAGTAGAACGCATGAAAGAGAGCCGTTCCCAAACCTCCAATTGTTTGTGAGCCATAACTGTCGCAATCTGAGGAACCTTCTGATGCCCAGCAAAACCAGCAGTGCAACATCAAGCGTCTGCTACAGATTCTTTGGTACCAAGCTGCTTCAAATGCACAGCTGCACGGGAAACGATAGCATTTTCTGTGCAAGGAACACCTGGAGGGGAACGACCTCCTATCAAGAGTGTTTCGCACGGGTCACCAGTTCCAAATAAGGGACTCAGCTACGTGAAAAAGCACCAACCTAGTGTATCCTGATGAACTGTGGACATTGCCAGGATGTACAGTATGTTGGTGAGACGGGAAACACCCTACAAACACGCTTCAGTGGTCATCTCGCTCTGACATCATCAGAAAGCAAGATACTCTTGTGGCATGCCATTTCTATGGACCCTGGACACCCAGCTGTCATATTTGAAAAATGCTGAAACACATTACGTCACTAGTTTTGACGCCGACTTCCATGGTCAGCTGAGGAAGGTTTGCAAAAACCAAAAGCGCTTCTGAAAAATGCTTTGGGTGTTTGTTTGTTTTTTTAGTTTGAATTTTGTTATAGAAGGATACTAGATGACTAGATGAAACGAATAATGGCTTCTATTTTTTTTTTTTATTCATGTTATGTTATCAACGTGCCCCCCCCCCCCCCCCCCCCCCCCCCCCCCCCCCGTCCTCTTTATCTGTCTATGCATTATGTCAGACTTGATAGATGGTGAACATTTTCCTGAATGCTACGTGTGTGTGTGTATGTATGTGTGTGTGTGTGTGTGTGTGTGTGTGCGCGCATGTGCATGCATGCTGTCCCTTGCAAGTCGATTAACTTCCACTTTTGGTTGACAGGTGACGACTTACCACGCTGAAGACCAAACCAAGACCAGCAGCAAGAGCCTCTGTTCTATCGAACCAGACAATATAGAACAGGGGAGGTCAGTCAGGTGGACAGGCTCACCAGAACCTTTGGTTATTCCCCATGACCTGCCTCCCTCAAAGCTGCCTGGATGCAATATCATGGACGTGGATTACTCTGTGACGGTGAGCTTCAGTCTAAGACGGAATAGGTTACTTACGCTAAACCTTTTTGATCATGTATTGAGGTAATGTCCTCATTTTAGCTTGTTAAATTCAGGAAACTTCCAATGGCGGTTTGTTTTTATTGCTTTAGGGAGAATTCCTTTCAGCAGATGAAATGACCAGAACTAAATTGTTCTCGACGCCATTGACCGAGTCCAGTTTTGTTGTTGACTGAAGCTGGTAGGATCTTATGTTACATTTTTTAACGTCTAAATCAGGGGTTCACATAATCATGAAACTCCAGAGAGAAACCACCATTCACTTGATTACTAAGTCTGTGGCACACTGAATGAATAAATCAACCTAAGTTTATGTCAGAAAGAAACAAAGTCACGTATTTCACACCAACACCAACAAAATACCTGAAGCACCATTGAGCAGAATGTAAGTATGATTGACCAGAATGGAGATGTGGATGACCAGAATGTACATGTGATTGACGAGCATGAAGATGTGATTGACCAGAATGAAGATGTGATTGACCAGAATGTAGGTGTGATTGACCAGAATGAAGATGTGATTGACCAGCATGTACGTGTGAGTAACCAGAATATGGGCGTGGCTGACCAGAATGTAGGTGTGATTGACCAGAATGTAGATGTGATTGACCAGAATGAAGATGTGATTGACCAGAATGTATGTGTGAGTAACCAGAATATGGGCGTGGCTGACCAGAATGTAGGTGTGATTGACAAAAATATAGGTGTAATTGACCAGAACGTAGGTGTGATTTCCTCGGGACAAATGACTTGAAACTCAACCGGCTGATTGTGTAATCGACTAGAGACTCTCACACGCCTAATATTACGATGGCAATAATCCCCCCCCCCCCACCCCCCCAAAAAAAAAGACCTTCATCAATTTGTTGTATAATGGACCGGAGACAATGACAAGAATTTTGTCCCCTTCCCCCCCCCTCCCCCCCCCCCCCCCCCTCCCTCACCGTACCTCAGTGAGCCTCTTCGAAGCATGCAGTGTGTGTGTTACAGCTGTCGGTGTGCTCCAGCTGCACTTTGCCTATGACCCTCACCGTGCCCCTCACCATCGGCACCCTGCCCTCCCGCTATGCCGTGACGGGGGACCCCCTGAGCCCTGCCGCCCCCTGCAGATGACCCCGTTGGACGGCTACCCGACGGTGCCCATACCTGGGTTCGAGGACGGCTTCCTTGAGGACCAGCAGCGGACGGCGCCCTCAGCGCCCGTGTTAGAGTCGAAGGAAGAACTGTCGTATGGTGAAGCTGAAGGTGCCTCCGCCCCCTTCCTTCCGTCAGCTGGCGCCGGACCTCCAGCCAGTGTGAAAAAATACGGGGCTCTGGACTTCCATCAAGACATTGGTGGGACGACGTGAGTTCATGTGAAGTTTTGTTTAGGGAAGGGGGGTGGGGAGGGGCGGAAATTGGGGGAGGTGGGGGGGGGGGGGGCATTTCCTGTTGTCGTTGCACAGAACTCCTGCAGAACTCCTCGTGTAGTGTGTGGATGTTTGCGTTGTGTGTGCGATTTTTTTTTTTTTTTTTTTTTTTTTTTTTTCCGTCAGCTGACATTATGATTATTGCATCATGGCAGAGCCAGACAGCATGAATCGTGTCGTGAAAGTGTGGGTGTAAAGTCCATTCCAGCGTCGAACAGCTTCAACACCCTTTGTGGTCTGATTTCAGTCTGCAACTTTCATCAGTTGATCACACATTAATGATAAACAACAACAACGGCAACGACAAAACACCATTTTATTTGTCCCTTTTTTTTTTTTTTTTTTTTTTTGCACGCCAGCGCCTTTAAAACGTACAGCACCTTCACACAAAATCGATAGAGGAATCGAACATCTTTGAAATACAAACGTATCTTTTGTCGGTAATCACCACGATCACTTCACGTTTTCTCCCTTTTCTGTTAGGCGGGACAGCGTGTCCGGTCTTTTACTGGGATATTCTCACCGCATGAAGGTGAAGAGAGATCCAGATCACCACCTGTGTATATCAGTCACCCCATGCAAGTGGTCCCTTCTGCGTAAATTCCACATTTTTTTTTTACACTTTTGAAAAAGCAGGCCCCCCAAAATGTCAATCATTTTTCTCGCGCCCTGGTTGATAAGTTGCTTTCCTCATGATATCTGTTTGAGGGCTGTAACACACAGTGAAAGAGATGATCCTTCCTTGCAGCAAAGAAAAGCGGTAAATGTGTGATGAATATTACACGCTGACGTAGGTGACACATCTTCACATGTCAACATAGACTGATGGAGAGTCATGTCGGATTAGGGTAGAGAATGCGCCTTTCGCTAAAGCAAGGTTTAATTCTGTGTGTGTGTGTGTGTGTGTGTGTGTGTGTGTGTGTGTGTGTGTGTGTGTGTGTGTGTAAATGCGCGCACGAGTGTGCATACGTGCGTGCGTGCGTGCGTGCATGCGTGTGTGGTTAACAGAATGCTGTGTTCTTGTGTTCTCTCTCTCTCTTTCTCTCTCTCTCTCTCTCTCTCTCTCTCTCTCTCTCTCTCTCTCTCTCTCTCTCTCTCTTTTCTACAGCATTGCAATGCAAACTGCAGTTTGAAAGATCATAATGGATATCATGTTTGTGTGTGTATGTGTGTGTGTGTGTGTGTGTGTGTGTGTGTGTGTGTGTGTGCGTGAGTGCGTGCGTGTGTGCGCGCGCGCGTGTATGTGTGTGTGCGCGCGCGTGTGCGTGCATGTGTGTGTGTGCCTATGCGTGTGTGTGTGTGTGTGTGTGTGTGTGTGTGTGTGTGTGTGTGTGTGTGTGTGTGTGTTTGCGGTATGTGCGTGTGAACGCACGCATATGTGTATATGTATACATGCGTGTGTATGTGTCTGTGTGTGGGCGCATGTGTGTATGTTACAGCACCGCCATCATATGAGGAATATGCGAAGTATGCTCTGCAGAGCGACGAGACGCAAGGTGGAGCCAGCCGCTACGCAGCGGACGTGAATCGTATGTGATAGAAGAAAGCAGCGTCGTGAAGTATGCTGCCTTTGAATGTATAAAACAATCTACTACCCCCCCCTCCCCGCACCCACCCCAACCGGCTTCACACACATACAGACATGCAGACACACGCACACACTTTCTCTCTCTCTCTCTCTCTCTCTCTCTCTCTCTCTCTCTCTCTCACTGACTGAAACCAATTTATTGTCAGATTAACTCAAGGTTGTGTACTGACAGAATGTCTTACACACACAAGGTTGTACTGACAGAATCTCACACACACACACACACACACACACACACACACACACACACACACACACACACACATATGCACACACATGCACACACACACACACACACACACACACACACACACACACACACACACACACACACACACACACACACACACACGCACGTTCTTCGAAATCTCTCAACATGTTCACAGTGAGAGAGCATTTATTTCAATGTTGGCATCTGTCATGCTTGGGTTATGTTTGTTGTGGACTATGCTGATCATTGTTGGATCGTTTTTCTCATGGCACCCCTTCAATACCGGGGCTCTTGCTGTCATGACTGATAACAATAAATTATTGAAGAATATAAGTTTCTGGATTCTGGATTCGACATTAGAAAAGTAGCTAGACTCAGAATCAAAAAACTTGCTTTGAGAATAAGACAGGGCGACCCTGTTGAAATATTCTCAAAGTAAGTTTTTGGTAAGTTAATTATTTGTACTCTTTTAGCAATATTTTTCTCTCTCCCTCCCTTTATTTGTGTGACTGTGCGTGTGCGTGTGCGTGCGTGCGTGCGTGGGTGTGTGTGTGTGTATGTGTGTGTGTGTGTGTGTGTGTGTGTGTGTGTGTGTGTGTGTGTGTGTGTGGTGTGTGCACGCGCGCACTCAACTCTCTTTCCGTACGTCTGTTCTTCTCTTGCCATCCTCCCCCCCCCCCCACTCCTCCCCTCTTTGCCTCTGTTTGTCTGCCACTTCCTCTACCTCCCGAGTGTACCTTTCATTCCAATAACGTTACATGTGCACGCGTCCAGTTGTGGAAAAACTTACCAAAAGATGATGATTACCTTTTTTGTGGCATCATTTATCGGTTCAATGGAGCACCTAAGGCGGCAGGGTTTTTTTTCCTTGCCTGTTTTTTTTTTTTTTTTTCCCTAAGGCCGAAATCCCACCTCTTCATTTTTTGGTGCTTCACGCTGTCCTCTTCATCTGCAAAAAAAAAAAAAAAGCAAAGGCAATTTCTAGTACTAGCTCTTCTTTTTTTTTGCCTTTTTTTTTTTTTTTTTTTTTTTTTTTTCTCCGAACCAGTCCCTTATACACCATGCATAGTCTGAATGCTCTCTTACGAATGGACATGGTCTTGTTGATTTTAGTGTTTTGGCGTTTGATACACAATGTCTGGGTTTGTTAATGTTCTAATGTGGGTGTACTGGCACTCGCACACTGATAATGTGCTGCTTATGCAAAAAAGAACAACATAAATGAAAACAAAAGACTTAATTTTCTTTTCTTTTTTTTCAGGAGAGAGAGAGAAGAGAGGGAGAGAGAGAGAGAGAGAGAGAGAGAGAGAGAGGGAGGGGGTGGGGGGAAGGGGAAGACAGACAGAGGCGGCTTCATAGAGTTGTATGTAGAACTGGTTACAAATCGTCCCACCAGTTGGCTAGTCCCCAGTAAGGCCAGCAACTAGATGACATACGTATGTGGGCCCCATTACGCTAACAGCTGATCGTAAGCTAGCAGCAAATGCACACTCCCTTCCGGATGTTGCTTTCTTTTCCATAACCGCGCGCGTGGCACGTGTTGTCGGTCATACAATCAGTTCCAGGTTTGTGCGCGCCTTCAGAAAAATCCCCACGCGTGTGGGCCCCTTACGCTAACATCTGATCGTAAGCTAACAGCAATGCACACTCCCCTCCGGATGTTTCTTCTTTCCCACAACTGCGCACGTGGCATGTGTTGTCGGTCACAGAATCAGTTCCAGCCCTAAATCTCTCTCTCTCTCTCTCTCTCTGGCATTCTTTCTCATATAACCAGGATATAGCGGCAGACAGGATGCATTGACCCAGTTCTCATTGAACGCGCGTGCAGCAGAGACGATGCTATGGCATGCATTCATTCATCAAGTAGGAGACAGTGCAATCCCTGTGTTTCATGACAAGAATCGTATTTTTCATTTTGGACATCCTTTCTTTGTTGTGGGGCTCCATATTAGGTGCATTTATTACAATACGCATGCTGGTAATTAATCGAGAAATGCGCTGAAAATCAACGCAAAATGCTCTATCTGCGCTTGTTGTGAGGATATAGAGTGATGCTGTTGGCGTAGGGTGTCCACATATGTAGTTACCTGAGAAGGTAACCTAGCCAACAATTCTCTCGCGGGCACGCGGTGACTGTGGTGTCCGAAAGTAGTTTGTGACCTGCGCGAGTGATAGGAACTCCGACAAATACGAAAGGTGGGAAAGGCAGGCGAGATACTTATCCTGTCCGCTCTTGATCTATGGTTCAGAATACAGCCTGCGGTGTGTGGAACAACTGGGTAGAACCGAACGTTCCAAGCCTTTTCTAGCGCAGGGCTGCAAGGACACATTATCCGCGTGCAGGTCATGTTGTTGACAGGTCCACTTCAAACTACCACCACTAGAACGGTCCAAGCAGTTGGGCATTCATATGATTGAAGTACTCACCTCAGTGATGCATTGTTAACCCGCAGCTGTAGTCTAGATAACCAGTAGCATGTTGATAAGAAGTGTTAAGGTGTACATAATATGTGTCTTGATGATGGCAGTTCGTTACCCGTTACTTCGTTCGTACAGCTTAAAAGCAAACAGATAATTATCTTGTTCACTTTTGCTTGGATAAGAAGTTCGTTTCAGAGAAATGAATCGAAATGTTAAACTGGTTGGATGGGCAAGAATTACGTTTCAAAAAACCTACTATTGAAAGGTTCCTGTAATCTCTCTGTCTCTGTCTCTGTCCTCTCTCTCTCTCTCTCTCTCTCTCTCTCTCTCTCTCTCTCTCTCTCTCTCTCTCTCTCTCTCTCACTCTCCTTAGTTAATGAAAAAGAAAAAAAAAGTTTGTAAACAAATGAACAAGATGTTTTTGGCGATATTCTGTTTTCTCTGCCTCTGCTGATGTACAATGTCATGGTATACAATACCAACCCATGCATCCACTGTGTGTGTGTGTGTGTGTGTGTGTGTGTGTGTGTGTGTGTGCGTGCGTGCGTGCGTGCGTGCGTGCGTGCGTGCGTGCGTGCGTGCGTGTGTGTGTGTGCAAAAAACGAAGGGATTATAAGCATTATTATATATTCATATACTGAAAGGGTAAACTGCTTCGTTTCAGTACCGGATAATTTCTATGACCGGACAAATTGGAGTTTCCCGGAGGTCCCAGCCCAAGAGGCTTTTTCTGTCTGTTGCAAGAGAGCGGATAATTCAAATTCGCGTAATTTCAATAACCACTTCACTTCAGGTACAATCTCTGTCCCCAGTGACCTACGCTTTGCTTAATTTGAAGCTGATCGCTTAATTTCAATTCTGTGCGATTTGAAAGGAACATTTTGTTTTATAATTATATATCAGATCAGGTAATACTTTCTCTCTGCTGTTTTTTTTTTCCCTTTCCTCTTAACTATATCACCCTGTTTTTGGTATCTGGCCTAGATTTTCTTTTCGGCGCGCACGCACCACACACACACACACACACACACCCACACACACACACACACACACACACACACACACGGCACACACACACACGTACGTGCACACACACACACACACACACACACACACACACACACACACAC
Source organism: Conus betulinus (assembly GCA_016801955.1). NCBI lineage: Eukaryota > Metazoa > Mollusca > Gastropoda > Neogastropoda > Conidae > Conus > Conus betulinus. The sequence goes on from JADBJO010000442.1 coordinate 157,578, forward strand.
CACACACACACACACACACACGTACGTGCACACACACACACCACACACACACACGCCCCCCCCCCCCCCCACCACACACACACACCGTGCACACACACACACACACACACACACACACACACACACACACACACACACACACACACACTTGCACACACACACACACCACCACACACATACGTTGCCCCCCCCCCCCCCCACACACAATTCACACACACACACACACACACACACACACACACACCACACACACGTGCACACACGCCACACACACACACACACACACACACACACCCACACACACACACACACACACACACACACACACACGCACACACTTTTCTATACTTATCTTTAGCACAGGATCATTGACCTTTGAAAATACAGAGAGAGAGAGAGAGAGAGAGAATAAACAAAACTGCTGTGTTATATTGAGTTGATAATTCCTCTTAGTCCTTCGTTTTTGGAATGGATTCTAGCATCAGTTTCATACGGTGGCCCAATTGCTGCTTATCGATTGCCGTGCGTAACGGTCTTTTTCAGTTTTTTTTTTCTTCTCAAAACGAAGTGACCGAGGGCGGAAAATGAAGCAAAATTTAGGAAGAGAAAGGGTTTAGGTTACTAAATGTTATTTATTTTTGCCTGAGAAAGACCTAAGAAGTCGAAATGCATTGTGTTTTGCCCTGTACTCTCTTTGTCTGTGTCCTTGGCGGTAACTAACCCCGTCTTTTCATTTTTTTTTTTTTGTATACTTATAGGCCACGCTGATTATTGTTGTACATTTACAGTGATCTGATTCGTTATCATGTTGGAATCTTCAGTTTCATTTTCTTCTAATCTTGATGTTTAAAGTGTACATAAGTTTGTTTTCAAACGTGTCGTCAGCCCTACCTGAACTGCGTTGAACTGTCATTGTGATAAACCATTGTGTCTGGCATTTATTTAATATTTGTGACGACAGTACTCAATTCTGCTTTGAGATTTTGATGTACGTGATTATATCTCGTTTCAGGGTAAGAAAGGCTGCATTTCAAGTGTATTTAATTTGACAAAAAAAAATGCCTGCTCAATTTTACTGTGTCTTTTTTATGTGTCAACTGAGTTGAATAAATCATGTTAATGTAAAAGAAATTACAAATGTCTCCAGTATGCTCTCTCTCTCTCTCCTCTCTCTCTCTCTCTCCTCACTTCTCTCTCCTCTCTCTCTCTCTCTCTCTCTCTCTCTCTCTCTCTCGGGTTATTGTGCGATTAGATTATATGAGAACGACAATCTCTCCCTCTCTCTCTCCCGTCTCAGTGATTTAGTTTGATTTCTGAGAACGACAAGTTCAGTGATTTAGTTTCCCAGATTGCGTGAGAATTTAGTATTTCTCTCTGCCTGTTTATTCCATGAAGCAAGAGACCAATAGTGTGTGTGCGTGTGTGTGTGTGTGTGTGTGTGTGTGTGTGTGTGTGTGTGTGTGTGTGGTGTGTGTGTGTGTACCTGTACTTTCTAGCAGAACCAAACTTTACAGAATGATATGCATTGATCAGACTTTTCAGCCATCCCGTATAATTGTTAAGATTTCACACGGGGGGACACGTCATACATACTCAATAAATATTTTCCGTACTATTTATAATGTTTACAGCTTTACTCCGTCAATCGGTCATTACCTTCTAATTATTGCTTTACAGATCGTTATATCATGTGACTAAGTTTGTTTCTTTGTTTTTGCACACCTTATCGAGATCTGATGCCCCTTTGTAGCCTACTGTTTTGTACCAACAGAACAACGGATAAACGTCTTAAAACATTCATCCCGCACACACAAGATACTTGCCGCATGTATACTGGTATAACTGAAACCACACCACCTAAGTCAGCTTTTAACAATCATCAAGTTGTCACCTTGGACATATTAACACAGATCTACATTAAAATTTCAAGTAAACAATGCAAACAAATCAAAATTATCAACGTACATGCGTTCTTCTTCGTCAGTACTAACGCATAAACAACCAAAGTGTGTTCCCAAATACAAAAGCTGCAAGATTTTCAGCGCCTAACAACCGTAAAATAAAGATGCGCTTACCAAAATGGATGCCCAAATAACTAAAGCAACATTTTCGGTGCCGTGCAAACAACAAACAGAGGTGGTTTAAAAAAAATATGCCCGGAAAACCAAAGCACCAGGGTTTTTCACTCCTTAACAAGCATTCAACAGAGATGCATTTAATCAAATACATGCCCCAATAACCATAGCACGTAGGGTTCATGGCCTAAAAGTCATTCAGTAAACTGAGATGCACTGATCAAATGTGTGCCCATATAGATAATTGTGCCCAGAAAAATCATCAAGCGGAGATGCATTTACGGAACTGTATGCCCAAGTAACCAAAGCAGCAAAGCTCAGTGCCAAGCAATCATTAGGTAGAGACGT
>JADBJO010000442.1:165000-167500 GCA_016801955.1 Conus betulinus
CCGAACTCATCGGTCTCATTATAACCTAATCGGACAGAGAGAGAGAGAGAGAGAGAGAGAGAGAGAGAGAGAGAGAGAGAGAGAGAGAGAGAGAGAGAGAGAGAGAGAGAGAGAATACTGGAGACATGTGTAACTTTTTTTTATATTAACATGATTTATTCAACATAATTGACACATAACAAAAAAGACACAGTAAAATTGATCAGGCATTTTTTTTTGGTGTCAAATTGAATACACTTGAAATGCAGCCTTTCTTACCCCGAAACGAGATATAATTGCGTACATCAAAATATCGAAACAGAATTGAGTACTGTCGTCACGAATAATAAATTCAATGTCTGACACAATGAATTATAACAATGACAGTTCAACACAATTCAGGTAGGGCTGACAACACGTTTTGAAAACAAACCTATGTACACATCAAACATCAAGGTTAGAAGAAAATGAACCGAAGATTCCAACATGATAACGAATGAAATAACTGTAAATGTACAACGATAATCAGTGTGTGGCCGATAAGTTAAAAACACACACACAAAACTGAAAAGACGGGGGTTAGTTACCGCCAAGGACACAGACAAAGAGAGTACAGGACAAAACACAATGCATTTCGACCTTTTGGGTCTCCTTCAGGCAAAAAACAAAAACCAGTGAAAACGAAGAACGAGAAACCACTAGTCGTTTCTCGTTCCTCGTTTTGACTGTCCTAAATGTTATTTGTTTTTGCCTGAAGAAGACCCAAGAGGTCGAAATGCATTGTGTTTTTGTAATGTACTCTGTTTGTCTGTGTCCTTGGTGGTAACTAACCCCTTCTCTTTCTAAATTTTGCTTCATTTTCCGCCCTCAGTCACTTCGTTTTGAAAAAAAAAAAAAAAAAAAAAACACCTGAAAAGACGTTCTGCACGGCATCAACAAGCAAGCAATATGGCCACCGTGTAAAACTGATGTCAGAAATCTGTTCTAAAACGAAGCTAAGAAGAATGATCAATTCAATATAACACAGGTGGTTTTGTTTTTGTCTCTCTCTCTCTCTCTCTCTCGCTCTCTCTCTCTCTCTCTCTCTCTCTCTCTCTCTCTCTCTCTCTCTGTAAGGTTCAATGATTACAGCTGAATGTAAAAACATCAAACTGGGATCCTGTGCTATAGATAAGTATAGAAAAAGTGTGTGTGTAAGTGTGTGTGTGTGTGTGTGTGTGTGTGTGTGTGTGTGTGTGTGTGTGTGTGTGTGTGTGTGCTCAAAAAGAAAATGTAGGCCAGATACCCAAAACAGACTAAAACAGATAAGAGGAAGGGAAAAAAAAAAAAGAGAGAAAGGTATCAGCTGATCTTTAGATAGATAAATGCTCCTTTCAATCGTACAGAATTAAAATTAAGCGATCATCTTGAAATTAAGCGAAGCGTAGGTCATTGGGGATAAAAATTGTACCTGAAGTGAGTGGTTATTGAAATAACGCGAATGTGAATTATCCGCTCTCTTGCAACAGACAGAAAAAGCCTCTTGGGCTGGGACATCCAGGAAACTCAAATTTGTCCGTTCATAGAAATAGGTACTGAAACGAAGCAGTTTTCCTTTTCAGTATATGAATTATAATGCTTATAACCCTTTTGTTTTTTACACACACACACACACACACACACACACACACACACACACACACACACACACACACACACACACACACACACACACACACACACACACACACACACACACACAGAGCGGATGCATGGGTTGATATTGTATACCATGACATTGTACATTAGCAGAGGAAGAGAAAGCAGAATCTCGTCAAAAACATGTTAATTTCCTTACAAACGTTTTTTTTTTTTTTTTTTTAACTAAGGGGGGTGGGTGGAGAGAGAGAGAGAGAGAGAGAGAGAGAGAGAGAGAGAGAGAGAGAGAGAGAGAGAGAGAGGTTACAGGAACTTTTCAAAACTAGGTTTTGAAACGCAATTCTTGTCCCATGCAAAACCTTTTGATTCCTTCCTTTCAAACGAACTCATAATCCAAGCAAAAGTTAACAAGACAATTATCTGTTTACATTTAAGCTGTACGAACGAAGTAACGGGTAACAAACTGCCATCATCAAGACACGTATTATGTACACCTTAACACTTCATATCAACATGCTGTTGATTATCTAGACTACAGCTGCGGGTTAACAATGCATCACTGAGGTGAGTACTTCAATCACATGGATGCCCAACTGCTTGGACCGTTCTAACGATGGTAGTTTGAAGTGGATCTGTCACACATGACCTGCACACGGATAATGTGTCCTTACAGCCCTGCTCTAGAAAAGCTTGGAACGTTCGGTTCTACTCAGTTGTTGCACACACCGCAAGCTGTATTCTGAACCATAGATCAAGAGCGGACAGGATAAGTATTTCGCCTGGCTTTTCCACCTTTCGTATTTATCGGAGTTCCTATCGCTCGCGCAGGTCGTAAACTACTCCCGGACACTAAAGTCATCGCTTGCCTGCGAGAGAATTGTTG
>JADBJO010000442.1:177500-192500 GCA_016801955.1 Conus betulinus
TCTGCCAGCCTACTGGAGCTGCATTTTGGACTCTTCTCACTGTGTACAAAAAAAAAAAAAAAAGGGGGGGGGGGGGGGGGGGGTTTGGGGGGGGGTTAGGGTGGGGACGATGTAGGCTAGGTTTAACTATCCTCCCTCAGCCTACTGAGCTCTTCGTTTGGTTATGTCTCGGCTGCTCAGTCTTCGGCTCGTTCTTCTTTACACCAACTTCAAACTCAGCTCACCGCCGGATTGATCTAAATCTAGGCGAGAACTCCTGCTTTTTTTTTTTTTTTTTTTTTTTTTTTTTTGAGACATGTTGACAAAGAATCATCGTGAGGCCAAAGTTGGTTTCAGAATTCTCAGAATTCACGCACAGAGCAACTCGACAACTCTTCTTTTTTTTTTTCTTTTTTTTTTGTGGTCTGTTCTCCATTTCTGTTCCAGCAATTCAGTACGAAGCACTTAGGGTATGAAAAAAAAAAAATGTGTGTTAATTGTCAATACTGATGTAATTGTCTCCCTTGTCTTAGTCACTGTGCTCCTCCCATTTTGTAAAACGGAATGACGATGGATCATGAATATGGTTTCCCGTCAAGACGTTCCTTCTGTTGTTGGACCATGAGCTGACGCGATTTGATGCATGGACATTCTTTGTTCATAAAACGATGCTGAGAACTGTGAGTGAATGCCGACACGCTACAAAGAATCCCAACTGCCAGCCGCTTCCCCTCCACGTCACGCTACTGGGACATGCCAGATACTCTCCTCCTGGCAGCAGCTGGAAATGTCCGCATTCCTGCCATGTTCGTGACTCTTCCCTCCACACCCCTGACCATTCCCGTCACAACCCTGCCCCTTCCCGTCACACACGTGACCCTTTCCCTCCCGCGCGTGACTCTTCCCTCCTGCGTGCACGTGAGTCTTGCCCGAACGGGCGTGAGCCTTGCCCTTGTGTCCCTGGCTCTTCCCGCCATGCCCGTGAGTCTTGCTGGCGCGCACGAGCACCTTGCCCGCGCGCAGTGAGGTGGGGATGGAGTGGAGGAGAGGGGTGTCGGCAGAGTGGCGTTCCCTGCGGGCCCCCACCCTCGGCCTGTGGTCGGTGGCCGTGGCGGAGGCACCCTCCCCAGCCAGAACGGTGGACTCACCGCCAGTGGGGAAGAATCTGGAGTGGCTCCCCTTGGCCCGGTGAGGGGCTGACTCCCCAGGGGCCACGCTGTCCCTGAACGTGGACATGTCACCGCTGTCTCGCTTGCTCCGGCGTGTGAAGGCGTCCCCGAGGAATATGGGGTCGCCTGACGTGACCGCTGTTCTGGAGTCTCCTTTCGTTCGGCGAGGCGGACCGTCGTAGGGGACTATGTAATCGCTCCACGTCGGCACTTCGCTGTAGCCTCCTTTAGGTCTGTAAGGGAGGAAATCATGGGGTAAGGGTGCGGGGTCACCGCCGGCAGACTCGTCGTTCTGGTCATCGTTTTGTCCGGTAAGCTGGAAGGTCCGCCTTGGCTGTGAAGTGACTCCACAGAGACTGTGGGTCAAACTTTCCTTTAACTCTGCTGAGCAGCAGGTCGGTAAAGACCACGGGTTCCTTCCGTGTGGGTATCTCACAGGGTTCCTCTTTGGATTGAGCATGGGAGGGGAGTTCGGAAGGGACCGTAAGGTCACTGTCGGCCGACACTTCGTGGTGGCTGTCTTTGTTTCTGTGAGTGACCAGGTCAGCAAAGCTCGTGGGGTCGTCTTGCATGGACAGGTCACTGGGCCTCCTTTAGCTCTTCGAACGCGAATGTCAGCGGAGAGCAGAGGATCCCTATCTTGGGGCACCTCACTGTAACTGTCCGTGTTTGGGGGTGGGGGCACGTCATCTAGGATTAGTGGGTCGTACAGCATGGGCAATTCACTGAAGTCTCCTTTAGCTCTGCGGCTGAGCACATCTCCAGGGAGCGTAGGGTCGTTCAGACTGGACATTTCACTGTGCCGCCTCTTGGCTCGGCGAGTCTGACCGTGACAAGCGGTCACTGGATTCACAGAAGGGAACAGGTCATGGTAGCCGCCTTTAGTTTTGCGGGTGAAAGCATCAGCGGAGATCAGAAAGTGACTGAAAGGGGCCAAGTCATCGTCCTCCTCATGAGGTCTATAGACGGCACCATCCAGATGGGCTGCAGGCTCACAATGGGCCGACGCTGCGGTGTAGCTGACCTTGGTCCTGTGGGAGGGAACGTCGCCACCAGTGGGATCGCCCCCGTTGCTCACTTCTCTGTGACTTCCTTTGCTCAAACGATGGGCGGCATCACCTGGAGGGGCATGGTCACGAAACGTGGACAGTTCACCATCAGGCGGCGCAGCAGCTGTTTGAGCGTGAAAATCCGGGAGGGCTAGGGAGACATTTCTCGTGGACATTTCACCGTGGCCCGCCCGTCTGGGTCGACGACTGGGAGGATCGCCAGACGTAGCTGGCTTACCGAAACTAGACAGCTCATCATCAGCTTCTTCAGGCCTCTGAGCGGGAGGGTCACAAAAAATCAGGTGATCTCCCCACGTGGACACTTTGCTGTAGCCGCGTTTGGTTTTCCGGCTGTGGGGAACATCACTAGCTGCTGAGGGGTTGCTGAAACTGGACAGCTCATCGTCAGCCTCTTCCGGCCGCTGTGAGGCGAACTCAGACAGGACCATGGGGTCACTCCGGGTGGACACTTTACAGTACCCTCGTTTCGTTCGACGAGAGGGTGCCTCGGCGGACGTGGTGACGTCGGCAGCAACTGCCGGCACGCCCTCACTGACTCCCTTGTTAGGGGCGTCGGCCGGAGGAGGGTACGTCCCCGGCGCCAGCGGCCTCCCTCCCGGGAGGCGACCCCGTCATAGGCCCCCTTGGTGCAGGTGGACAGCTGGGAGGCTTGTCGGCCCAGCACAGACGTCGTCGCTGGCGGGCCTGCCACACGGCCAGGAGGATGGAGAGGAAGATGACGGCGCCGATGCAGAGGATGAGGGCCCAGGCCAGGTGCTTCATGACGGCCGGGTCCAGCAGGTCCCAGAGCAGAGTCTTGTGGCACGCCACCCCGCCCTCCCCTTGCCGCTGGTAGCCCGGGGCGCACTGGTAGCAGTCGCTGGGCGCTTGGCCTCGGCACGTGAGGCACGAGGGATGACACGGCTGACACAGACCCTGCACACAAGTAAGGGCGGAGTGACAGAAGAGCGTGATCTTCTTTGCATGTTTGTCTTTTACGCTGGAGCCAGTGTCTAGTTGATGAAGAAGTGGTACATGAGCCAAAAGACTTGCAGAAGAGTACTGCCATCATCACAAATACACGGAGGCAGGTAACATCTTCCGTTTGCTTTGTCTTCACTTAAACATTTTTGTTGAGGTGTGGGTTATTGAGTGGCATACAGGTGTGTGTGGGGGGGGGGGGGGGGGGGGGGGGGGGGGGGGGGGGGGGGGGGGGGGTCAAGCTGAGTGGATGACGGAGTGGGTTAGTAATTCAGTGAAAATAAAACACAAAAAAACGAAAAACCCAAGAGAGAGAGAGAGAGAGAGAGAGAGAGAGAGAGAGAGAGAGAGAGAGAGAGAGAGGATATTTGATTCAGTCCATCAGAATGACTACTTAATACATTTGCGTGTTTAACTGCATTCAAGTGGCTGATTCTAATAAATATCTTTGCTTATTTAACTTCAATAAAGTCACTTGAGTATTTGACTAGACTGAAGAAGTGCTTCGTTTTAACTTGCTAAAGGTGGACAGTCGACCAGACCAGCAGACCAATTACACTGGTGACAACAATCAAAGAACAAGTAGGGCAACTCTTGCTCCCTTGATGAAATGAATAGTCGCCCGTAACGCCAAACAAACGCTGCCTACACCTTCTACCTCGTCACCCTGGCGACATTTCGGAAGGAAGATGAGCCCACTACAAACTCAGTACTGCTTCTGAAAGTCAAAGGACTGTGAATGACATGAATTCACTGTCGTGACGTTATGATGTTATTGACTGTATAGTGCACGGTCAAACTGATTTGCTACAAATCAATGGACAGTGAATGCCATGAATTCGCTACAGTGACCTCATGATGTAAATAATAACTGTGTAGTGCCCACCCGGAGACAGGCGAAACTGATTCTCTGTTCTGTCTCTCAAGTTTTGTCTACTTTCGTTTTGCATTTTAACTTTTTGTGTATAAAAAATGCGCTTAACTTGTGTCAGTCCTTTCAATGTTCCTGTATGATTTCACGCTTATTCCTGTCACCACTCTGTTTGTCAGTAATAGAGCACAAGAACACTGGCTGAAATCCCATCATGATCCGTTCCTGAGTATGTTTTGAAAATCCTGAGAAAAATGAATTCCTTCGATGTACTAGTACCTGACAGTCGCTTCTTATCACCTCAAATAAGACAGAGGGTGGTACCTCAAAGCTACTTCGTCATCTAAAAAACGGGCAACTCTCCCTGTGTCTTACCCATAAAGCACCATACCGCCCCCACCCCACCCGCCCCCCCCCACCCCCTTTCGTACTCGTAAAACATGACAGAGGAATTAGTGGTGTACATTTTCTTCCGACTACTGATTTGTTGTGAAAACAAAAGCTTTAGAGAGACAGCATGGTTGATTTCCTTTGATTAGAAGCAGGGTGAAGCTGTGATATAATGTCTGTAACTTGCGTTTTGAGTTAATATGGCAGTTGGGGGTAGGGGTCGTGGCTTGCTAGTCATCAAAAAAGGGGGAAAAAAATCGGAATAGCATTAACAAAGAAGAGAACGTTGTAGAAAGCCACAGCTTACCTGCGTGTGGGGCTTAGGGTCGGCGGAGTGGCGGCGGAGAGAGGAGTACAGTGGCACGGTGCGCACACTGCCGTAGTAGTGATTAGGGCACTGGGACACACAGTGCTGACCCAACTTGTAGAATCCCCGCTGGCATTCTGTGACACACACACACACACACACACACACACACACACACACACACACACACACACACACACACACACACACACACTCACGCTCGCATGCACGCACGCACGCACGCACACACGCACAGGTATGCGCACGCACACACGCACACACACACACACACACACACACACACACACACACACACACACACACACACACACACACAGAGAGGCATACATACACGCAAAGAGACACACACGCACGCGCACACAGGAACACAAAACCCCAACAATAATTTTATGTAAATACACATATTTTTGCATAGAAATGCATGCATGCATGCATACATGCACATGCATATATATGCGCATATACATACATGTTAATATACAAGACTTAATTAAGCTGGGGGTGGGGTTGGGGGATCAGAAAAGGGTTAGCTTGCATGAACACACACACACACACACACACACACACACACACACACACACACACACACACACACACACACACACACACACACACACACACACACACACACACACACACACACACACACACACACACACGAACACTCATCCGTGAACAGTACAGAGCGTACACACAAATCGATTTCAAACATTAAACATATGCACACACATAAGGGCAAGTAGAGGAGAGCTTAATCATTTCCAATTGTGAAGAATCTCAGTAAGAATTAGCAGGCAACAACAAGGCACAATGAAAGAGAGAAAGGCAAACGCTTGATTGCAATGAAGGAGCAAGCAGGTGAATTCAATATTACGCAAACCTTGACAACCACTAGACAACCTGAGGGCCTGTACGCCATTTATGAGAACCTCTGCCCGACAGTCGGAGAGTCCAGCAAGCCGTGAGGTTGAATCTCTAAGGCTTGAAAAAACTCTCTCTCTCTCTCTGTCCTTCCCGCAAAAAGTGGGTAGGCCTACCTCATTGTGGCCAAAAGATGACCCAAGCGGCTGAAGGGTAGGGACAGGCTAGCGGCTTTGTCTTATGCCATGGCCCTGACACCATGATCTTCTGAAAGTTCACTGCCCCTTCCGTCAAATGACCGTGGGACTCTGATCTTTTTGTTTTATCATTTATTTTTTTATTTATTTTTTTAGATAACTAGAGATCTGTCAGTCCTATGCAACGCCACGACGTCAGAGAATGACAGTTTCCCAGTCCCTGAGTTTAAAAAAAAAGTAGAGGCAGATAAAAATTCATTTTCAGGTGGTGCTGTTGGAACAGACAACATAATATGAAACTCTTGAAGAAAGATTCAGATTTCGTCATTGGCATCCTCAGCGAAAGCTGCAACACAGCCTGGCTGACAAACTTTAACCCACTCTGTAGCTGTGACGTCATTAAGGGATAACAGCCTTCAACGATGTCGGTGCAATGGCACCATCATCTTTATTTGCCTTCCAAGCAGAATAGTGCCGAAAGTCATCTTGACCAGCTTACAACCACAGGCAGAAACATCACTTAGCAGGAGAAGCTGGATTGAGAACGGTCTCAGAGCGAGAAAAAACCACGACAGAGCAAAGACACAAGATTCAGTCTCAGACAACTCCCTGAGAAAGTCATTCAACACCAGCAGATATCTCTACCTTAAGTTGCTGATTTTTAAAGGGCCTTGAACATAGGCTGGCATGCTCTTCTCCGGGATACAATGACTAAGTACATAGGTCAGACCCCATCCGAGTCATGGACCAATTGCACGCAAAGGTCAGCGAGACAAGTGTTCTCGACAACACAACAGGTCAATAGTCCCGCATCATCGGATTAACACAAGGTTACCTTACGTCCACGGTCCTTTTATTAGCTTCCTTTAAATGATTATGCCAGATGACTACGAGGGCGCTGGTAGCATTGGAGATAGACTCATGACAAAGTTCTGATTTACGGATCATACTGATGGGCTTGAAGGCTCAAAAGATGAAGTTGTTCATATGATATGTCATTTTAGCAGAGCACTTATCTAAATTTGTCATGGAGATTAGGTCTGAAAAAAAACAACAAAGATACAAGAAGATGATCACAGACAATCCGTATGGCATTCCCACACATGTTCTGGATCTATGACAATGCAAAGTGGTGCAGGCGACAGTTAAAAGCAAGGATGTGGATAGTATACAAAAGTGAACAATGGAAATAATATCATAAAATGCGATGCTATGGGAGCATTCTTGTTTCAAAAGGCAAACAATACAATTTTTCACAACCAAAAGATCAATCACACCTCTGAAGGCACTTTTGTGTGCTGTCAGTAATTGTTTTCATTGTGTGTAAAAATTCCACGTCAAAGTTTAGCTGAACACGCATATTCTATAGGGAAATACATCAAAAAATCTTACTAATAACTTATTGTAGCACCAGAAGGACATTCATGCCAACAGGACAAATGATTATCATCATTGTTTCCTTTCTGTAATCGCCGCCTATCCACTAGAGACATCTTTATTCACGGAAGAACTCGCTACCCGAATAGTGTATTACCAAAACGGATGCAAAACAATCACTGAAACTGAGTTACACTGATGGTGATATGAGTATGTTTTCATGATGGGAAGCTCACAGTTCACTATGAGCAGAAAACCGTTTTAATGAAAGTGAACCTTTTGAAGATAATAATCTCCCAATGTTACTGATGCAGACTTAAAGAAACAAGAATTAACAAAAATGAAAGGTTAGATACAACACAGATTATGCACGAGTGTAGTCCATTTCTTCCCTAATAATCTACAATTGAGAATGGAAAAACTCTGTGACGAATATTGTTTTCATGCCAGTAACATGAGTGACACATTCATGATGTTTCTGTTGCAGATACTAAAAAACAACTTCATGATATTCAAACGATATTTTTCCAAACTCTGTTTATGACACATCATTCGCATTTCACACTAGTCACTGACGTCGTCACAAACAGCAATATTTTCTTGTTGATAAATTCATGACAAAAGCGACGGTCACGGCGAAACGCAAAATATAAAACAAAAAGATGAGTTGCAATCAATGTCGGAGGGCAGGAGGAAAAGGGGTAGAGGGGGATGGGGTAGGGATGTGGGGAAGATGGGGGATGAGGATGCAGCGCCATCAGTCAGCCAACAGATCAGAATCTTGACGAGCAAGAGTGTCCAATGCTTGCCCATAGGTTAAAAACTCGCTAGAATGTCCAATGCTTGCCCATAGGTTAAAAACTCGCTAGAGTGTTCAATGCTTGCTCATAGGTTAAAAACTCAACAAGACAAAATACAATTGCCTGGGTCACTGAAGCATTCAAACTGACAATGATAGCAAGCCGAACAGTTAATCAAACAGTAAACTGGATCATCAAAATCAACATGCCATACCCCCTCTCCCCACTACCCCCGCAACCCTCCCCCCCAAAAAAAAAAAAAAAAAAAAAAACTAAAAAAAAAACAAACAAAAAAAAACAAACGAAAAAGGCAATGACAACTTTTAAAAAAATCAGTGTCAAGCAAAGTTTGAAAGAATAACTTGTAACTGATAAGCAGCGTAAACAGATTATAGAATCGAAAAATTCCATGTTAAGACCACATTCGTACCATCTTACAGTACCTAAATACTATGGAAAATACTTGAAAAGTTAACAACAAACACGCTATCATAGTATCATTTTTATAACATACAACAGTGGGTTTTTTTTTTTTTTTTTTTTTTCGTTTTTTCTTTTCCTTCTCGTATCTTCCACATTTTCACTATCCTGACCCTCTATCCCCACCACACACATCCCCCCCACACCCCACTCCTCCCTAAAAACATCCCCTGGGAACAATTGGTGTGCGATGCAGCTTTCGTAAGATTTGCGGCATGGTAAAATACAAGACTGTAACGACAAAAGAAACAACGCGTATAGGACATCACTATTGTCGGTTGAAACAAGTTCGACTCAATCTTATTTGAAAGAAAGAATCCAAAGAAAGAAAATTAAAGAATGAATGAAAAAACAAAGTTTAAGCAGCTTACTGGCCGCGTTGATGTTAATATTACTGGAAGTGTTATTCTGACGCTACTACATAACTATCACTAAAAAAAACCATCATTATCAATTTTGTTCTTGTTTTTGATCACGTTGCTCTTGTCGTCCGCCACAGTCCAGACTCGTTCTGTCGCAGTCCTAGCGCCAGCGGTTCCCATGGGGTTACAGTTATCAGGTCGTCAAGGGGTTACCCATTGGAGGAGACACTGCGCTACAGCTGCGTCATTTCCGTGATGTTCGGTAGTGCTTGTTCCGATTCAGCACGCACAGGGCACCATGTACTAAAGCCCCCTGTTTGACGACACTGATTGCAAGGTCATGGAACCAGCAGGAGTGAGGGTGCCCCTTCAGAGGGTGACTATGACTGTAAACTAGAAGAGGGCTGGAGGACTGGACAATGATATTGTTATGGTTGTATGTGCACATAATTTGTTCAGTAGTGCAGTGTCAGTGCCGGACAGTAAGGACAGCAAATAGGCAAAAAAATAAAGGGACTGAACTGTTTCCATACAGACAGACAGACAGACAGACAGAGAGACAGACAGAGAGACAGAGACAGAGAGAGAGAGAGAGAGAGAGAGAGAGAGAGAGAGAAAGAGAGAGAGAGAGAGAGAGAGCTTTCGGCCGTATGCATGAATTAGTAATCAATGGAGCGATTGATAATCAGTGGAGCAGTTAGCGAATGCACGACTTGAACTAATATAAACATGTGATATAGAAACAAGGCATTTGCTCACATCAGTGTATTATTCGTGTGTGTGTGTGTGTGTGTGTGTGTGTGTGTGTGTGTGTGTGTGTGTGTGTGTGGTGTGTGTGCGTGCGCGTGAGTGCGTGTGTGTGTGTGCGAGCGTGTGTGTGTGTGTGTGTGTGTGTGTGTGTGCGTGTGTGTGTGTGTGTGTGTGTGTGTGTGTGTGTGTGTGTGTGTGTGTGTGTGTGTGTGTGTGTGTGTGTGTGTGTGTGTGTGTGTGAGAGAGAGAGAGAGAGAGAGAGAGAGAGAGAGAGAGAGAGAGAGTCCGCGCGCACTCGCAAGTGCACGTGAACAGAGGCTCTCCCATGTTGAAATAGGACAGTTAATACCACCCAATATTTTGCCGGTTGTCGACATCAGATTACTTTGTGGATTGTTATGTGGATAAGGTTACCGTAGAGCAACGGAGAAACGCTCCATTATTGAAATATGAAATTCTGTAATTACACACACATACACAAACACACGCGCGCTCGTAGGCACGCACGCACGCACACACACACACACACACACACACACACACACACACACACACACACACACACACACACACACACACACACACACACACACGCACACACACACACAGCCTATTTCTTTTTGGATTGTCTGTTACCAGTATCATGCAAAGACATGCCTATCAATTCAAAATCAGGCAACTGACCCCCCCCCCCCCCCCCCCCCCCCCCCCCCCCCCCCCCCCCCCCCCCCCAGCAAAATAGAAACGACCAAAGCTTCGAAAACAACAGTAAGAAACGAGGACAGAACAGACAGAACAAGTGAGTAAAGGAGGGAGAAAAACAAAATAGCAAATGGCAAAAGGAAAATAAAAAGAAGAAAAAAAAAGATATCAGAGAATGAGTCAAATCCAAAGTAAAACACAACTCACAAGACATGTCACATACCAAAAAAAAAAAAAAAAAAAAAAAAGCCAGGATTCGGTAGCAGAACAGTGACATTTATTTCCTTCGACAGTCATATAATCCATTAACCGTGTCTGATCCATTTGAGTAGTGTAAGAACCATTAGCATCAGCCTATCTCACACAAATGAGTTGCCATTCAGAAAGAGATGATTACATCTTTAGAATGATCTTTGGAACCAAGAGCACAGAATTACCATTCTTTAAATAGGGACCGAACAGAAACAACAACAACAACAACAACAACAACAACAAACAAAACCAAAGAAACTGAGTCAATATTACGTTTAGTAACAAAGAAAAGTCAATGAAATTTCCATTAAAATGGAATTCAACAATTACATAGACAACAACTTAATGGAGTGAATGATTATTTCGTGATGACTAAAATCCCCATCGTCAGAAGCAGAAACAGCACGATGTAAAAATTATGGAGAAAAATCACAATATTGCATTCAAGCAAAAAACAATTTGAAAGCTCTTTGCACCAGCAAAATGTGAAACAGAGGTACGCTTTTTTTTTCAAAAAAAAAACAAAGAAAAAAAAAAAAGGTAGTAATCGTATGGCAATGGCAATAGGAACAACAACAGCAGCGGTAACAATAACCACGACGCAACAACGACAACATTACACAAATCAATAGGAAAACTTCACAAGACAACCCTATTCGTTGTTGCCGTCAAGTTAATGAAGAATGCTACTGGACAGACGTGGTGGCGCCCTCCGAAAGGAGAGCTCACTCACACGGGCTCCGCGACCAAGCAATTATTGTCGTCTCTAAGTGTTTAGTGGGGGGGTGTGCTGCGTAAGTTGATCACAACAGGCACCACTGAAGACCACCGAAGTGATTGGGCAGCCGTGCAGTGTCTCCTGTGAAGACTTGCCCTGTGGCGACCTGACATCTATTTTTCCCTGTGGACTGCAGGTACCAGAACTGCGCCACGACAGCTTGATGTGCTGTGTATGACGGAGCCAGAATATGAACGGCCCGGGAATAATGTCAATGAAAGGGTACTGAAGACGAGTCAGAAAACAATCTCACACACACACACACACACACACACACACACACACACACACACACACACACTCACACACACACACACAGCAAACACGCAAAACTACTACTGAAGCATAGGACATCTGACAGAATCGCTTCATCATACAAGCGGTAGGTTGGCAAAAAAAAAAAAAAAAAAAAAAAAAAAAAAAAAAAAAAAATCAATGCTCCTATGGAACCAAGTCACATAGCCGTGCCTGTTGAACTAAAAGGAACAAAGCACCGAAGGACAACAGTCACACTTTAGAAAAAAAAAAAAAAAAGCTGATACCAAAATAGTAGAAGAAAGGACTTGGTTGAAACACCCAACACATAAATTAAAAAAAAAAAAAACCACCTAAATATCTAATTGCATATTTGAAAATGCATTTTGATGGTTCATCTACGTGTTTACCATCTTCAAATGGAAAAGAAATGTTGCATAAAAAAAACTCATTTAGAAAAAGTGAAACACGCACCTACCCGTCCCATCATTTTAATAAAACTGTCAAAGAAACATCAAGAAATTCGGAAAAAAAGGATCGCATTATTTTTCTTGATGTTTCCCCTGAAACGTGTATAATAAACTAACAGGATAAGCAAGACAAAAACTGAAAATTGAAAAATAAGTTGGCTATGTATCAGTTCTTTAACTTACAATGCTTTCACTGCATTTTATTTTTATAAGATAAAAGAACAGACTTCATCAGTTGTCTTGTCTGATTTAACACTATATTTCTAACATGAGCATCATCTTCGTCACCTCCGATGACTATCATGAACGAGCGCGCGCACGCGCTCACGCGCGCGCGCACACACACACACAGACACACACACACACACACACACACACACACACACACACACACACACACACACACACACACACACAAATCCACACCATGCTTAGCTCCAAACTGCGTTAAATGTGCAAGTTTAAACACTACAAGCAACCCTTGAAAAAAGATAATTCTGAAGCAGCCTTGAGCAGAAGAAGGAGGCAGTAACAGTACTACCTAAACTTCAGTTAAAAAGCCGTTGAAGCGAAACATAAAAAAAAAAAACTGTTGTTCACAATTCATCTGAACGCTGAGGCCAAGCAATGGGAAACCAACGCGTCTACATCAAACATCTCATACTAGAGTCAGAGACACACTGTACATTCTCAATCAGCATTAGTGTTTTGAAAAAAAAAAAAAAAACAAAAAAAAAACAGACAATAGTTTTAAAAATCGATGATTTGATAAATAAAACAATACATACAGATACAGAAATCGATGATTTAATAAATAAATGAATAAATAGATTCAATACACGAAGAATGAACAATTCAAAAGTTAATGAAATGTTAAATACGCTTGTGAACACTGCTATCTCATCATTCATTTGAGTTAAAAAAAAAAATTAAAAGCGTAAGTGTATTTTGAAATGAAAAAAAAAATTACAATTAGTAGTAACAACTAAAATTAATGATCGCTTCAAACATAAAATCCGATTTACGTCAGAATCTGGCCGTTATATTACGTTTACCCTGGTAAGCAACAAGCACTCACAAGCGAACTATAAAGGCAGAAACGATAATGATATGAGCACAATTTTTGACACAAGCACGCCATTCTGCTTTGTATCCAAACGCACTGAATTCTGTGGCAGATGTTCTTTGCAATATGAAGGCTGTAAATTCCAAATGTGGCAAGTTTAAATGGGATGTGTCTGTGTATAAATATTATATGTTTTGCATAGACACACATTTTGATACGTGCGTTTGCGTGATCTGCGTTTATGTATTCAAAATGTCTACATTTTAAACTGATGCGTATCTATTGTATTGAAATATCTTTATTTCAAAAATGAAATTTACCTGTAGTTCCAAGTACCGTTATCAGCCTCCTCCCTATCCGAATTATGAAATTAGAGCTGATATCACAATGATTGTAGACTGGTCATACAAAGGTATAAATAAACAAAAAAATATGCAGCAGAATGGAAATCGGTCGTACATGTGACTCTAAGCAAAGTTGTGGTCGGTCATGGTCAGGACACTTTCAATCACTTCATCAATATGTACACCAGCAAGTAAATTATGTAAACAAAGTTGAGAAAAAAAAGAGGTATTTATAAGAATATTCGATGCAAGAGCGCAAACAACAAATGGCTCGATTCCTATGGACTCACTTTGTTACACGCCTTATTAAACTGAGGGCATCATACAACCATTGTATCTTTTATACAAGTTAACGTGTATTAAATGATATCACATGATAGTTTTTAATGTAACAACAAGGTGATAGTACCACCCAGTCGCCTCATTATGTTTGATTATGGGTTTTTAAAAGCGGGCGGCGAGGCAGTCTGTTTTTTACTACACATAAAGTATGACAGAGATCAAGCGAAATATACCAATAAACACAAAACAAGGAGTAAATAAAGTCAGATTTAATTATTTTCGACAAAACTGTCTCCTTGAGACGTTATAAACAACATGAATTCAAGGACATCTTCAATGAGACCAGGGACAGGTAACTGTAAATGACGATTAAGTAGAGTAAGTCTTACCTCTCGTGATGCGATAGTCACCCGCCCATCACTCCAAAAACCATTTCTTACAACACCACATCGCCCGGCAGAAATGCCAGCACAGATCACACAGAACAAACAAGGAGACAACCCCAAAGAGCGGATGCTCTAAACTTGCTCATATACCCTGTATCTGACACACATGCACAGCTGTTTCTGCTGGGCGATTTGCTGTCGTAAACAGCAGTCATTTGGAGTTATGGGCGTGTCCTTATCTCATCATGGGAGCAAGAGCTTACCCTGCTTATTCGTTATTAACAGGAATTTAAAATGCCCGAAAAATATTCCCCTGAAACCACTCAATATGCTGACTGCTATCAGGGAAGTATTGTTGTATACATTGAGGTGACTGCTACCAGGAGAGTGATGTTTAATGCGTTTTCTGCGTCTGTTGTCATATAAAGAAGACATAATAGTGGAGAATTCACTTTTTTGCCATTGCATATTAAATCTGCGTTACTCTACGCCTAGCTTTTTATATTCATTTGTTTTTAGTCTTGTGTTAAGGAACGCTGTAGTCTGTTACGTTTTTTTTCTGTGATTGAAATGATTGTGCTTGTAAGTTGGTTTAACAAACAGAAAAATTGCACAATAATACTGATATATTTCACTTAAAAATATGTAAAATTCGATACATTAAAACACGGCGAACAGAACTCCAGTAGATTGTCTGGTACAAACTGTACAACAAAATACATCTTTTGTTACAATGATTGATTTCATAGATATTTTTGTTGAAAAATGAAACTTAAAAAAAAAAAAAAAAAACGAATCACATTAAAGACACGCATTTGAAATCTTTGGGCAATTGCACATTTCTTTTAATCAAAGGCTTGTTCTATTTATT
>JADBJO010000442.1:195000-197500 GCA_016801955.1 Conus betulinus
CTTTCATTGTTCTTGTTGTACCATTAAGCGAAAGAATTGTACCTCCAAAATCTGTAATAAGTTTTTTTTTTCCTGCAACATAGGGCTATCAATCTGACACAAGCACTCTGTCCGTTGGTGCAGAAAGGCGGTGATAATGCTGAACCTGCTGTAGCGTTAGGGACATATTGGTAATGAAAACATTAAAGGCCGTTCTTAACAGAACAAACTTTTAGATCGCTAATTGGCTATCTCGGCTATCCTTGTCTTTGATCTTAATTGCCAAATCCATTGGTTCGCGAACAAATATTAGTGAATTTAGCAAGTCTAGCCTTCACAGAGAAAGAAAGAATCGCCCAACACGTGCTAGTAACAGTTGAGGCTCTCCTGTTAAAGAAATCGATTTTGTGACTAGCTGACAAACTCTCTGGTGATGGAAATCAGTTTGTGGCTGTTGACCTAAGCATACCCTTTCGATGCCTAGATAAACGCTTCATTCGGTATATAAGCGAAAGACTCAAATTCATAATGATATGAAAATAATTCAAATTCTGGACAGAGATGGTTAAAATTTGTCATAAAAGAGTTCCAAACTCAGACGGCCCAAGAAAATATCTCAGTCAAGCACCTGCCAGCAGTATTTGTAGGCTGTGTTTCCTCCCTTGCGTAAAAATCGTTCAAGCCTCAATAAAGAATCAGTCTTTAGTTCGCCCTAATTCAGCAGATGGTGAGCGTGGGTCGCGGGCTTCAATGAATTAAGAAACTCTGGTTCGTCATAAATGCACGATCAACATATGCGAACCAATAGTTCCTTCAGTAAGGAACGGCCTCGCTTCAGCAACGCTTTGTAGAGCCATAAACAGCCCAAACAGTGCCAGCCAGCCAGCATAGCACGATCCCGATCCACCAGTCTGGCCTCCACCAGGTCTTAGCAAAGCCACCATTCTGACGGGGACACAATGGAATGTTTAGAGCAGATGATGGAGGGAGGAGAGGAGGAAGGGGAAAATCAACAGACTATGCAGATGCCGTTGGAGGTCACCCCGGCGCACGTGAAGGCGTGGTTGGCGATGGCCGACTGCGCCGAGCTCGTCTGCTGCAGTGGGTGAAATCTGAGTCCCCATCACCACCAGCGTCCACTCCTTCAGTTCCGCTGTAAGGCACAGGGGGAGAGAAAGGATCAGTGTAGGTTTTCGTGCTTTGGCGAAAATCGGGTACTTTTTCTAACCTCGTGTACAGTCTGTCTGTCTGTCTGTCTGCCTGTCTGTCTGTAAGTCCGTCTTTCCATCCGTCCGTCCGTCCATCTGTCTGTGTGTCTCTATCTATCTGTCTATCCGTCTATCTATCTATCTATCTATCTATCTATCTATCTATCTATCTATCTATCTATCTATCTATCTATCTGTTAAGCAATCTATCTATCTATCTGTCTGTCTAATTATACCCCCCACCCCCTTCACTCTCTGTCTGTCTATCTGCCTGTCTACCTAAGGTTTGGTTGGTGCAATAGAAAAACACATGACTGTCATTTGATTTTCGTTTTTGCAAATCAGTAAACACAAGAAATAATAAATGCCCACATACGGCCGCACATCAAGTACTATATCAAGCTGTTTCATTTTATATGAAATATTCAAGACACACACACACACACACACACACACACACACACACACACACACACACACACACACACACACACACGCACGCACGCACGCACGCACGCACGCACGCGTTCAACATCGACAAAGGATATGAGAAGCATCAGTCACCAACCTACTATCATCAACATAGCTTGAGGAGGAGTGAACAGTGACTCTTGCGGCGGTCATGTGGAAGTGCACCAGCGTAAATACATATTCAACCCTTTTGTTCATGAATCAAGATTGGATTTCAAGGCAGTGAAGAACAGGGGGTAATATTGTTGAGGGGAGAGAGAGAGAGAGAGAGAGAGAGAGAGAGAGAGAGAGAGAGAGAGAGAGAGAGACGCACACACAGAGGGAGGGGGGTATCATCAATTGGTTGAAAAGGGACTATAGCCATGGGAAAAGAAGAGAAAACCAGACGTGAAAACACACACACAACAACAACAACAACAACGTCAACCCCACATACTCTTATTTTCACTCATTCTTGCATTCTTGCGCAGGAACACCACATTCACACTACCAACTTTCTACTGAAGATTCTACCAGCAGGCCACTCACCAGAGCTGGCCCCGTTCTCGATCTCCAGCTTCCACTTGCCGGCGGCTGCCTCCCCCCAGTTGTGAGTGGTCATGAAGGCCCAGTTGTTGAACCCCTCACGTGACGTGTCGCGCGTGCGCTTGGCCAGCAGCACGGAGCGGGTCAGGGAGGGCGAGGTCAAGCTGACCTGGATCTCCCCGCGCCGCGATGACGTCATGGTGATGCGGGCCTGCACGTGCTCCACGTACTGCACCTCGTTCACTGTGCCTTGGCAGCCGTTCGTGCTAAGGGGGACAATCAGCTTCCCGTTCATCGGCACAAGCCTGCAGTATCAC
>JADBJO010000442.1:207500-210000 GCA_016801955.1 Conus betulinus
TCTAGTTATAATTGTATGTTACGCTTTTTTAGAATGCATAATTGCTCTTTTCATGATGGAAAACAACTTTTCAAGACAAGAAAATAACTCTTTTCATGATAGAAAAGTATTCTTGTCAGGATGGAATACTGGCCTTATGATGGACAACTACTGTGTGTTCATGATGGTGTGGAAAAGCTTCTTTTTTTTTTCATCGTAAAAAAAGTCACACTGTTCATGCTACAATATTACTCTATTCATAACAGGAAATTACTTTCTTCATAATGGAGAAATTCTCCTTTCAGTCATGATAAAGAAAAATTCACGTTTCACTGACAAATTACCCGTTTTATGATGGAATATCACTTTTTCATGAAGGATGTCTGTCCAGGACGGGGGAATCGTGATGTTATTGCTTAAGTGCACTAAGTTGATGTAGTATTAGTCAGGTTTAACACACCAAGGTTATCTCTGCACTCATACACGCATATGCACACTCATGCGCCCACCAGACATTCACCTCTCTCTGGGAATGGGATGTCACGCATTCGTTTCTCTCCTAACACGACTGAGAACAAGAAACACAATTTCTATGCTACTTATAATTACACATGAAAAAATCCAATTACACAAAATGGAAGAATCAAAACATAAAAGATCAATACTTCCTAATCCCGGGTTATAATAAAATGGCTTCTTACCTGGCCAGGTTTCCACACACACAACCACACTTTCACACCACACCACAGTTCTTGAGCAAGTCACTGCAAGTTTTCTTCAGCACTAGGTGATGGTGACGCCCTTGGTTGATTGGTTCCAGATTTCAGGACTGGGTCTTCGTGGTCGTCTCTGGGAAACTCGACGTAGAAATATTCTTCTTTTGTCTCTTTCACCCACCTCTGGGTCTCAAACCCAGTCTTTCTTTTTCAGCTTGTCTTTTACCCTAAGACCTTGCTGTCTCTTCTATCTCCCAGACCACGTTTCTTTCGACCCTTCTCTGTCCTGCTCACTCTTCTCTCCTCTCTCTCCTCTGTTCTTCTCTCTCTCGTGGTGTTTTTTCTCATCCCTACCGTCACGTTGTTCTCGCTCAGTTTATATTGGAAAGACACAAAAGATTTCCCTTTGAGCCATACCTTTGTCCATGTTCCTTCTCCACCACCTTGTTCACAAGTACACTGAATTCCCCTTTCGCTACATTCTTCCACACATCAGCATTTACACACATCCCTACTTAATTGCTTAGGAAACAGCCACTTGGCACCAAATGGACATCGAAAATTCCCGCCGATTCCGGGAATCACTTTAACACAGTAATCATCCGAGAGAAAGCAAAGACAACAACATCCCACGCGCATTCAACCAGCCTGAAAAAGCCTCAACACAGTGCCCTACGGCAATACCATCTGAACAAGCCCAAGACTCCTGCTCTTCAAGGTCTGTTTACAAAGCAACCTCAGCTGACTGAGTATTTAGTGCCTACTCGATGATCCGAGGTCCTAGTGTTACATTTCCCTCCTTTTCGCTATCGGGAAGGTTCGAACTCGGGAGAGTCTTCACGACCTTAGGTGCCATCTGTCACTTGACCACTTCAACCTCGTTGACACAGATCGACCGTATGCACTAGGTGAAGGCGTAGCTCTCATCGGCCCATTACCTATTTCTATACAACGCACAGCATTCCTTTCCTCTAAAGCGCTTAAGGTCATTTGTGAGAGGTTTCGCTCCCTTGAAAATATCGGATCTGTTCATAGTGGAGACGAAATCTATTCTTTTCATAAGGAAAATGAATCTGTTCTGACATAAAAAAATATTCTGTAGAGTAAAATCACCATTTTTCACGGTGGAATTATCATTTGCTACTTCAAGTCATTGCAAATAGCTCTGTTTATGAAGAAAAACTATTACTCTTTTAACGACGGCAAACTACTCTTTTCTGGACATACAATTATTTTCATAGGGAGAAACCACCAGTTTCAGAAGGAAATTATCATTTAAATCCTTTGCAAATAGCAAGATCTATTTTGTGCGCGCGCGTATGCGTGCCTGCGTGGGTGTGCGCGTTTGTGTATTTGTGTGTCTGGATGGTGTGTGTGTATGTAAATGGATATGTATGATACAAATGTGTGCGTGTGCGCGCATGCATGCGTGCATAATTGTATATGAGTGTATATGTATGTACGCGCGTGCGTGTGTATTCCACAAGCTTACCCCCGATCCTAGCATTGTAAGCCACCCCCACACTGCACACAAAGTTGTCAGCCTGCGCCGCCACCTCCCCTGCACACCGCGTCCCGTGTCTGAAAAAGAAAAAAAAAAAAAAAAAAAAAAAAAAAAAAAAAAAAAAAGAAAGAAAGAAAGAAAGAAAGAAAGAAAAATAATAAGAAAAAGACTGGATAGTGGATGAACAACATGTAAGTATTTACCATGTTTTTTTTTCTTTTTTTTTTAAATGAATGTAACATATTATTAATAACTGGATTCATTCGTTCAAGAATTCGTCCATCATTCATTCACTTATTTA
>JADBJO010000442.1:222500-230000 GCA_016801955.1 Conus betulinus
TGGGGGTGGGGGGGGGGGGGGGGGGGAGGGGGTCAGTGACCCCGAATCGTGGACCTGTGATCTGAAACCCTCGCTTCCTGTCCCGGTACGTTATCCACTTGGCCAACGTTGCCCCTTACCAGAGTATTCTCCCTTTTTTTCTCATTCACTTCAAAGTTGCTGATGTCTTTTTGATGCGTTCTTAGCCAGGCTGGAAAACTTACCGGGCCAGACATTCCCCCTGCCCACTCAGAGTCTGCCAGTGGCCTGTATTGATCCCATCTACTCCACTCTCCTCACCCCCCCCCCCCCCTCCTCCCTCCCCACCCCTTTGTTGTGTCTCTTGCTGGAGTGTGGTGGGTTGGTCGCGTGATTTGTTGTCTGGAAACCAGCAGCATGCCTGATGAGTTCTTCATGCAGCGCTGGAGCGAAACAGCTGTCACTGACTGGTCCCCAGACAAACTTCCCTTCACTCTATCCCTCTCCCTCCTCTTCCCGTTTGAGGAGGAACTCTTTGTTGTCAAAGCACTGGCTGGAGATGTTTTTATTTTCACTCCTGCCTCTGTACCCCCAGGACGCCTGTTTGTCATTGAAGATCCAAAGAAAAGACACCAGGATGGATGTTTCACGTTTGCTCTACTGCCTGTCTGGAAACTGGAGGCATCAATGCCCGCATTCCCGGCACCACCGGGTATCTAAGGGGAGTTTTGCATGCGTTGGAACATGATTTCAAAATGGAACCGAGTAATGCCATTATATTCTGTTATGTGTGATATGTCGTTTTTCTTCTTTATCTGCCTTTTGTTTCGATTTTCTAAAAATTTTATTTTCCATTAAGTTGTATTGTATGAACTTATTTGAATGAAAAACAAAAAAAAAAACAAACAAACAAAAAAAAAAAAACAAAAAAAAACGAAAAAAAAAAAAAATTCTGTGGAAGAAACGTAAAACATTTCAGAAACGTTTTTCCCCTCCCCTTTACCAAAGTTTGATGACGTTATCCTTAAACCGCATTCTATATATTTTTCTTTATGAGATATGATTAAAACGTGTGGTGCGCTTTTCTTTTTTTTTCTTTTTTTTTTTTTTTTTGCGTAATCTTTTTTAACAAACAAACAGACAGACCAACAAACGCCAGCGAAAACATAAACTCCAGGCCTAGGTAATGGATAAAGGAAGCAACTGTTGCTTCTATGGTGAGAATTACATGCCCATGACACCCGAATAAAGCTAACCTGTCTCCCCTTTCATCAGTATCTGTGCTACGCAAACTGGTTCTGCAAGCAATATTAGAGTTATGGACAGGTATATTGCTTCAAACATGGAACAGAAGTTGTCTCCCTTATTGGTTAATTAATCTTCATGTCCCCTCGCCCCAAAGATTCCTTTCGTGTGATATAACGCGGACACCAGCATCAGGAATCCTTTATGTACCATGTGTGGCTCTTTTGTTGATTTCCGTCGCTGATTCATTTATGAAACATGAAAATAGCTCAGGATTTTATAATAAGCTTCCTGTTTGATACTACAAAAATGATTGTAAAAATTGAGTGAATTTAATCATTATTTCTAGTAGCACACACACACACACATCAACACACACACACACACACACACACACACACACACACACACACACACAGAGAGAGAGATTTACAATAAATTACGGTGACAGAGGGCTGGCAAGTTCACACCCAAACACAAATACATACACACAGAGATATGAGAGAGAGAGAGGAGAGGAGGGAGAGAGAGAGAGAGAGAGAGAGAGAGAGAGAGAGAGAGTTTTACAATACTTTGTACATCAACCTGTGTTACACAAAACTGGCGTCTTTCCATGCAGAACATTTTGAACTTTTCCACCCAACCCTACATCTTCTCATCCACAGCAAATGCTTTAATGTCCAAAATACTCCAGGAGAACAATAACAAGGGAAAAAAAACTTCAATCTTTTCTGAATAAAGCAAATAAATTCAACTGTTAACTTCTTGGTGAGCACACACACATCTAACACCTCTGCTTGAAATAAAATCGATTTGTTGCTCCGTTGCATTGAACCTAAGAATGATTGAGGAGCTGACGAGGCGGAAAATCTGGCATGATGAACCATGATGGAAAAATCGAAGAGTTGAGCGAGAGTAGTTCTCGCCTTTCTGGTTTTATGTTGGCTTTGTTGATTGTATTCTTTCTTCTTCTTCTTCTTCTTCTCTGTCTCTGTCTGTCTGTCTGTCTGTCTGTCTGTCTGTCTGTCTGTCTGTCTGTCTGTCTGTGTCTGTCTGTCTGTCTGTCTGTCTGTCTCTCTCTCTCTCTCTCTCTCTCTCTCTCTCTCTCTCTCTCTCTCTCTGTGTGCCATCTTTTCTTCCTCTATTTCTTCAGAACCACAATAACGATCACTGGACACTTCGGTGGACCCAAACTTTCCACCGTCCCCCAACGCACGCGCGCATGGACGACGCACGCACGCACGCACACACATATATATATATATATATATGTGTGTGTGTGTGTGTGTGTGTGTGTGTGTGTGTGTGTGTACAGAGAGAGAGGGGTAGAGAGACAGAGACGGGTAGAGAGAGAGCAGAGAGAGAGAGAGAGAGAGAGAGAGAGAGACTCACAGACACATTAAAATACATACACATGGACAGAGATAGAGAGGCGTGGGGAGGGTGAAGCAGGAGGAAGAAAGCAGTGAGAAAGAGAGTTGCGTTCATACGTGCAGCCATGGATGTATGCACACATACGTACGCATGAGCGACCAAGTGACCATCACACTTTCGTCGAAAGATCAAACTGCATTCAGGTTCAACATCCACATGCCATCCAGGTGACAAGGTAGAGGAAGAAAGTTATCGCACGAGAATAAAAAAAAGGATCCTATGTAATACTGCACCGATCCACCAGAATGAGAACACGTTCAGCTGGGATAGCAGAACTCTACAAGAAGAGGGTTTTCGTTAGAAAATCCATCTTCAGCAAACTACTAAAGAAATCCTCCCCTTGACACGTCTTAATGTCAATCTGTATTTTGGCTTGTTGTTTTTTTCTTGGACATTTTTACATCCTTCTATCCTAGACTGATCTCCCAGCTAAGACGCTCTCCCTGTAAAGCTGACACTCTTTAAGCCGAATTCAGGAGAGCAAAATCGAGACGTTTCATTCTTTCTAAGCTTGCCTCATGTTTTTCGAAAGATATTAAAGGTTGCTGTTTAGACCTCACCGGAGGGCAACATAACATTTTCGCTGTCTTGGCTTAATTTGGTGTATATTCATTACTTAACGATATGAACTTGGAAAGTAAATAGTTCTAAGTATATAATAAAGCATTATAATTAACATTACTGTTTGACTGTTGACAGTCCAAAACATAAAGTTGTCATGAAGGACTGAAGGATTACACAAATCAGTGAATGAAACATGCTTTAAAGAAGAAAAACACTGTGAACATAAATACAAACGGTTATCGTTTCTGGAAGAATTGTAGCACACGTATCAAGATGGACGTGGGTTCTGATGTCTTTGCCTGTTTAACAGATACAGTCTATCCGGTCTTCTAGACACTGGTTGTTCTGTATATCTCCTCTTTAACCTTTTAGACACCACAATGTCAGCCACCGACATACCACCAATACCACCTCTATGCTTTTAGAGGTCCATATATTTGAAAAAAACGGCCATCATTACCACTTATCAGTCACTTTTGACAAATCCTTTATCGTAACCAGGCAAAGCATCAGTCTGCAGTCATCGGCACAGTCAAGGTCATTCAAATGGCAGCATATTAGCAGCACCAACTTCAGCAGCAACAACTGGAGCAGCAACAACTGCAGCAGTGACAACTACAGCAGCAACATCAAACCAAGGAACAGCAAAAGTTATTATGAATGGTATACGTGTTGGGAAATAACAGTGAATAAAAATTTCCCCATTCTCTACACGAGCTAGAGCAACATAGTTTGTTATGAACCGAGAAAGTCGTCCTCTCAGCCTGGTTCTTACTCGGACAAAGCACCGTTTTATATCTGTTACCGCGCATCCAGGCGAGATAGCCACTGCAGGCGAGGTGTGTTGAGAGTTATGCCGCCTGATAATTGTAATCACACGGCGGATGATGCGCGAGAACGAGAGATGGAACAAGAGCAAGACTGAGAGAGAGAGAGAGAGAGAGAGAGAGAGAGAGAGAGAGAGAGAGAGAGAGAGAGAGAGAGAGAGTTTTTAAATGCGCAAATAATCCCATGTCAGCATATAGCTCTCTGCTGGCGTTCGTTTTCTATCGTCAGAGCTAGAATCTCTGCCACCAACCATCCCTCCCTATCCTCAACATGTGGCTACGTCTTTCGTACAATTTAGTTTTCACTTTTTTCGTTGCTTATAATTTTGTTTTACCCATCATATGGCTGATGAGCGCCTGAAAGGTAAACCCTTATTTAGTTAGATAGATATTGCGTTTGTCATTTCACACGCCAATGATTCTGTCTGCCTGTCTGTTTGTCTGTCTGTTTGTCTGTTTGTCTGTCATCTCGTCTGTCTCTCTGTCTGTCTGTCTGTCTCTGTCTCTCTCTGCGCTGTTTCTATTATCTTTCTTATTGTCTGTTTGTTAGTTTTGTTAATATAAGTGTATATACTGGGATAGCTATTCCATTTTCAGTCTAACCAAATGATGTATCATCATAGTAATTAATCAATGGCCAAAGATATTAACGCGTCGGTGCCATATCTCTCTCTGTTTCTGTCTGTCTGTCTATCTGTCTGTCTCTGAAACATACATACGCTTACTCAAACGCACTCAAACAGCATATTAGCAGCACCAACTCAAACACGAAACTGTGCGAGCTTGTACACACACACACACACACACACACACACACACACACACACACACACACACCTCTCTCTCTCTCTCTCTCTCTCTCTCTCTCTCTCTCTCACTATATTGACAACTCTGACATTATGAAAAAACTGCTTTAAACAGGAGGAAAATTACCATGCAAAAACTGACAATGACTGTCACACTATCGACAAATATTGCATTTGAAAGGGAATAAATCATAATAAAAATGGTCACAATAATTTAAAGATGTACGGATAATTCAGCAGCGATGACAACAAAGGTCAATGTCTGACAGCCAAATATTCAAATGCCTCTTGTTTACAAAGAAAAAGAACACGCAAAAGGTAAAAGCTGGTAAAAAAACAACGACTGGTTTAATTAGAATTGAATTAATTCAAAATGCACCAGGTCTAAACCTGAACACCGTGCTTGTAAATGATTCATTTTGATTGAAAAAAAAATCCAATAAAAAGACAAGTCCCGTAATCCGTGCAGAAAACGGGCTGTTTTTTTTTTTTTTTTTGGTGGAAATTCACAAAAACTAAACACAGACGGGATCCTTTGAGGAGCTGACATGTAGAGGAGCCATGAATACATTCATATCATATGGGTTGTGTGTGTGTGTGTGTGTGTGTGTGTGTGTGTGTGTGTGTGTGTGACATGTATACGTGCTTGAGTGTGTGAATGCGCGCGCGCGCGCGAGCGTATGTGTGTGTGTGTGTGTGTGTGTGTGTGTGTGTGTGTGTGTGTGAGAGAGAGAGAGAGAGAGAGAGAGAGAGAGATTGAGAGGTGTGTGTGTGTGTGTGTGTGTGTGTGTGTGTGTGTGTGTGTGTGTAATTCTGGTTGCTGCTTCAAAAAAGAGCACACAGCCGCCATCAAGCCTGTCGCTAACTATTGCGCTTTTCTCTTCCTGCCTGTGACTATCAATTGTTTGTATATCTCTCACAGAGGGTCTTGTTTTCTCGATTTAGACAGTGAGGAAGTCTTTCACTGTCAGATTTTTCAACGTTCAATGCATGCATGCTCAACGTTCAATGCATGCATGCCCCACGTGGGATATAAGTTTTTTCTTCTTATGTTTAAAGACTCAGTACTCCACCATTCGAACACTTGGGGAAAGGGGAGGTGGGAAGAAGTAGGGTGGAAGAAGGGGGAATGGGGGGGGGGGGGGGGGGGGGGGGGGGAGAGGGGGGAGGGGGGAGGGTCAGTGACCCCAAACCGTGGATCTGTGATCTGAAACCCTCGCTTCCTGTCCCACTTGGCCAACGTTGCCCCTTCCCAGAGTATTCTCCCTTTTTTTTCTCATTCACTTCAAAGTTGCTGATGTCTTTTTGATGCGTTCTTACACTGGCTGGAAAACTTACCGGCCCAGACATTCCCCCTGCCCACTCAGAGTCTGCCAGGGGCCTGTATTGAATCCCATCTACTCCACTCTCCTCTCCTCAACCACTCCCCCCCCCCCCCCCCCTTTTTTGTGTGTCTCTTGCTGGAATGTGGTGGGTTGGTCACGTGATTTGTTGTCTGGAAACCAGCAGCATGCCTGACGAGTTCTTCATACAGCGCTGGAGAGAAACAGCTGCCACTGACTGGTCCCTCTGACACACCTCCCTTCACTCCACCCCTCTCCCTCCTCTTCCCGTTTGAGAAGGAACTTTCTGTTGTCAAAGCACTGGCTGGAGACGTTTTTGTCTTCTGTCTCTTTTGGCCCTGGACGCCAGTTTGTCACTGAAGATAAATAAAAGATAATACACCGGGATGGATGTTTCACGTTTGCCCAGCGTCTGTCTGGAAATTGGAGGCATCAGTGTCTGGCTTTCAGGCGCCAGCAGGCATCTATGAGGGTTTTGCATGTGTATGAACATGGTTTCAAAATGGAACGGAGTTGTGCCATTCTATCCTGAGCAAGGAACGTTGTAAAACATTTAAGAAACGTTTCCCGCGCCTCTGCCAAAGCTTGATGAGGTAATCCTTAAGCCGCATTCCATTTGTTTTTACGACATTTGATTAAAACGGGTGGCAGATCTAGCTGCAAAGTGCGATGACTGCAGGCAGAAATCTAAACAAATCTTAAATAAATGTTAGCAAAGCGCCTACCTTGCGCTGAAGAGATCAAGCTAAGTGGAAAAACTCGTTCATTTTCATTGTCCTGTTTGTTTGTGTCTTGCCTGAAGAAGACCTAAGAGGTCGAAACGCGTCGTGTTTTTTGTCTTGTAACTCCTTTGTCCACGTTTCTCTTGGCGCTTTGCTAACATTTATTTCAGATTTGAGTGGCAGGCTTGTTTTTGTGTAATGTTGGTAACAAACAAACAAACAGACAGACCAAACAGACGCCGGTGAAAACTTTAACTCCAGGCCGAGGTAAGAAATAAGGGAAGCAACTGTTGCTCCTATGGAGAGAGAATTCTATGTCCGCAACTCCGGACTTGAGCTAGACTGTGTCCCTTTTGCCTAAATCTGTGCCAGAGAAAATGGTTCCGAAAGCATATTAGAGTTATGGGCAGGTAATTCCTTCAAAACGGGAACAAAATTTGTCTTCTTTACTGGTTAACTTTCTCTTCACGTCTCCCCGCGGCAAAGATTTCCTTTCGTGTGATATAACGCGGACACCAGCATCAGGAATCCTTTATGTACCATGTGTGCCTCTTATGTTGATTTCTGTCGCTAATTCAAACATGAAACATGAAAACAGCGC
>JADBJO010000442.1:232500-237500 GCA_016801955.1 Conus betulinus
ACCGCTTTTATGGACACCACTATACCGCTCTTACAGACACCACTACACCGCTCTTATAGACACCACTATATCGCTCTTATGGACACCGCCATACCGCTCTTCCACCACTATGCCATACACCATTATGCCGTTCTTCCATATACTAGCGCTCCTTCCAGACACCACTATGTCGTTCTTCCAGACACACTGTACCGCTCTTCCAGACACCACTGTACCGCTATTCCAAACACCACTAAACCGCTCTTTCAGACACCACTGTACCCGCTCTTCCAAACACCACTAAACCGCTCTTCCAGACACCACTGTACGCTCTTCCAAACACCACTAAACCGCTCTTCCAGACACCACTATGCCGCTCTTCCAGACACTACTAAACCGCTCTTCCATACACCACTAAAACACTCTTCCAGATACCATTATGCCGTTATTCCAGACACTACTATACCGCTCTTCCAGACTCCACTATGCCGCGCTTTTCCAGACACCACTATGCCGCTCTTCCAGACACCACTATGCCGCTCTTCCAGACACCACTAAACCGCTCTTCCAGATACCACTATACCGTTCTTCTAGACACCACTGTACCGCTCTTCCAGACACCACCATACCGCTCTTCCAGACACCATTATGCCGCTCTTCCAGACACCACCATACCGCTCTTCTAGACACACCACTGTACCGCTCTTCCAGACACCACCATACCGCTCTTCCAGACACCATTATGCCGCTTTTTCCAGACACCACCATACCGCTCTTCCAGACACCACCATACCGCTCTTCTAGACACCACTATGCCGCTCTTCTAGACACCACTGTACCGCTCTTCCAGACACAACTATGCCGCTCTCTCAGACACCACTATGCCGCTCTTCCAGACACCACCATACCGCTCTTCCAGACACCACCATACCGCTCTCTCAGACACCACTATGCCGCTCTTCCAGACACCACTATGCCGCTCTTCCAGACACCACTATGCCGCTCTTCCAGACACCACCATACCGCTCTCTCAGACACCACTATGCCGCTCTTCCAGACACCACTATGCCGCTCTTCCAGACACCACTATGCCGCTCTCTTCCAGACACCACTATGCCGCTCTTCCAGACACCACTATGCCGCTCTTCCAGACACCACCATGCCGCTCTTCCAGACACCACTATACCGCTCTTCTAGACACCACTATGCCGTTTTTCCAGACACCACTATGCCGCTCTTCCAGACACCACTATGCCGCACTTCCAGACACCACCATACCGCTCTCTCAGACACCACTATGCCGCCGCTCTTCCAGACACCACTATGCCGCTCTTCCAGACACCACTATGCCGCTCTTCCAGACACCACTATGCCGCTCTTCCTTCCAGACACCACCATGCCGCTCTTCCAGACACCACTATATACCGCTCTTCCAGACACCACTATGCCGCTTTCCAGACACCACTATGCCGCTCTTCCAGACACCACTATACCGCTCTTCCAGACAGACACCACCATACCGCTCTTCCAGACACCACCATACCGCTCTTCCAGACACCACTATACCGCTCTTCCAGACACCACATTCCACATCATAGCGCTCTTCCAGACATCACTTTGCCGCTCTTCAGACACCTGTATACCCCTCTTCCAGACACTACTATATCACTCTTCCAAAAACCAAAGCCTTTCTGGTGGATGCCATCACCTGCTGTTCTGTATACCACCACACACCACTCTTCCCCATATCACTACCATAGCCGCTCTTTCCTAGATGCCACCTCCGAGATTTTTTTTTTAAAGATAGAACCACACCATTCTTATAGATACTGCCACTCCTCTGTTGTAGATACCACTATCCCACTTTTTAAGATACGACTTCCCCTGCTTTTCAAGTTATCATTAAACTACCGTTCTAGATACTTTACCCAGTTTTTCTAGATACCATCATCCAACCCCTTTGATGCTCCATCCCAATCTTTAACTGCCATCATCCCACTGTTCTAGATACCACCACACCCTTTCTTCTACATACCTCCAATCCGTATCTTCAAAAATGCCACCATCCTACTTTTCACGGTATTGTAATTCCATTCTCGTAGATACTCCATCCAAATCTTCTGGATACCACCACAGTTTTCCAGGAATACGCCACACTTTCAGACCTATCCTACACTTGAAAGTCCCTGGATGTAAGGGAGGGTACGAGGGAGTGGACGAGAGTTTGGGGATGAGGGTGAAGGTGAACGAGTATGATAAATCATTCGCGATAATTCCTATGATGGAAGAAGACAATCAGCTCACATCCTGACCCCAACAGTCATTCAGTTTGATCAACTGCCTTGAGTCTCGCTCGGTGTAGTGCGAGAAGTCCCCCCCCCCCCCCCCCCCCCCCCCCCCCCCACTACCCCATCACCTTACTCCCTGCCGTATCCATGCCTAAACCTTACTTTTCTCTTCTAATTCTGCTCTACCAAAACTGTATGACAATTCGTATTGAAAACATCAAACCATATCACACACAAAGCCTTCTATGGGCGCTTATTATCTGTTGAACTTGCGAAGATATCAGAACCCACGTTTATCTCAATATCTGTACCGCTATTGTCTCAGAAACGATAACTTTTTTTTGTAATTTTGTTTACGACGTTCTTGGGGATGATATGTTTCATTCACCGATTTATTCAGTCATTCATTCCTCAGCTCATGATTATGTGACTGTTTGATATCTAGATTGTCAGCAGTCAAGTATGTGTATATAATGCAGGTATAACGTTTTTAGAACTATTGACTTTCCTTCTTCATATTATTGAGTAACACTTTCACACATGCAAAAGATCACCAGTGTATATTATTAACTAAAGAGTGATACATGCAGTATTCTTGTATCCCATCACAGGAATATTTCTCTAGAACATACAGTGCTGCAAAGACCTGACGTACATCATAAATTTACATATGTTCAACCTCTGGTCCATCTCCGTTTCACGTTGTAAATGGATTTTGATGTTTGCCTTAAAGGTGAAAACCGTTTTCAAATTAGGTAGATAGATCTTGAGATATGTCCAGTTTAATATTGGCCCTCCCTGAACAGAAACGGGTTAAGAAAATTAAACTAAGCACTACCTTTGTGAGCTTCAAAATCATAGTTTCCGTCTTTCGAAAGTAATACTTTAACGCACACACGTGTTGAGTTTTGCAAATTCCTGAGTCTTGTCTATAGCTCAATGATTGAAGCACAGTTTTCAACTGAAAATTCAAAACTGGTAACCTGATAGTCCTCAGGCTATCTGAAGCGCTGATGGAAAAGACACCGAAGAGCTTGAAGCCCCCTATCTCGTGGTAGAGGGTTGCAAATGCCTGAAGAACAGCAGTTGCATGGAGCGATGAAATGGCTGTGAGGCAAGAGATCATTTTGCATAAAACAATGTGAGGGAAAAAAAGGAGGCGGATGAAGAGGGGGCGGGCGGAAGAAGAGAATACGAAAAAGAAAGAGGAGGAGGAGAACGACAAAACGGAGCAGAAGGAAAAAAGAAGACAAAGAGAGGGAAAGGAGAAAGATCAGAAATAGACAACGAAGAAAGAAGAAGAAAAGAAAAACAGACGCACACAAAAAGAAGAGGGAAAGGAGGAAGAAGGAAGAGGAGGTGAAGAAGGAAGACAAAGGTCTTGAGGAATACAGGGAGGGGAAGGAAAAGAATGAGCTGGATGAGGAAACATGTGGAGAGAACGAGCAGGAAAGGCGAAGAACAGAAGAAAAGAAAGGTTGAGGAAGAGAAGAAGAGAGGGAAAAGGAGAAGAAGATGACGACGACGACGACGACGATGATGATGATGTTAATGATGACGATGATAATGATGATGGTGATGATGACGATGACGACAATGAAGAAGAAGAAGAAAAAAGAAAAGAACATCAACAGCAACAAGATGGCGGAGGAAGTCGTGGAGGGTGAGAAGGATGGACCCCCCCCCCCCCCCCCCCCCCCCCCCCCCCCCCCACCCAAGCAAACATGACAGCGGACCATTCTTCACACACAGCGCCGCCTGTCGCGCAGATCTCAGGAATCCCTCCCCCCCCCCCCCCCCCCCCCCCCCTCCTGTGTCACTTGCAAATACTATTCCTACAGCCGTCAGGGTCGCTCCGTCTGACGAGCCCAAGAAAATGAAACGATGCAAACTGATATGAAATGACGAATCAATCATCGTCGCAGAACTACGCACCCAATTTGTAGCGCCAAGAACAATAACAACAGGACTATGCCAACTGCTCGGACATGGCTTAGGTGGGTGCTGGAGGGGGGTGGGGGGGGGGGGTGGGTGAGCGGTGGGTGTGGATGTGGGGTTGACAAAGGGGGTCGGGAGAGAGTGAGGTGGGGAAGGAATCGTTCGCCGTTTGGCTCCACTGGGTTGAGATGTCGGAGCTTTGCAGCCGTCCGCTTAGCATGAATGGGTCAGAAGAAAAACTGGATTCGGCAGAGGAGCGAAGGTGTGTGTGTGTGTGTGTGTGTGTGTGTGTGTGTGTGTGTGTGTGTGTGTGTGTGTGTGTGTGTCTCTCTGTGTGTGTGTGTGTGTGTGTGTACTGGAGTGTGGAGGGGCGAGTGTGTGTGTGTGGTGGTAGGGAGACGAGGTGGTGGTGCTGTCTGATGCTGCTGATTCTCTTCCACCCGTGTCGTCGTGACAGAGGTTTCACTTGCACGAAAGGATCAAATGATCAAGCCGAATACCTTTGTTCTGGTGAAATCACAGGCAGTTTAGGAAACACAGTTCATGTATGTTTGCTGTATGCCTCAAAGTATTCAATTCCAGGAGCCTTGTAGCACATTAAAAGAATACTATCAAGATAAAAAAGAAAACAAAACAAATGTACCATATTACCGTATGATCAGGAATTGCTGTCAATCATAACACAAACTAAGTTATATATATATATATATATATATATATATATATATATATATATATATATATATATATATATTCATATCAGGCTGTAGGGTTCAATATATGTCGTCCAGGGCA
>JADBJO010000442.1:245000-252500 GCA_016801955.1 Conus betulinus
TTTCGCCCATGTGACACATACTAGAAATGGTCAGTGTATCTGTTCACGGGAAGAGTTTGGTCAATAATGTTTTTGAATGTCAGTGATATAAATAAGGTAACACGGGTAGGGGTGTCAATTATCTGATAATTAGTATGGTGAAAAACATATCTGTCCATGACTGATGAGTTTTCAAAAGATCAATATCAAGATCACCTTGCAGTACTATTTCATCCATTCGGCATTTTCAAAGTGGTTTTTGTAAAATAATGCCGACTACGATAAGAGAGAGAGAGAGAGAGAGAGAGAGAGAGAGAGAGAGAGAGAGAGAGAGAGAGAGAGAGAGAGGAGAACGGAAGGAAGGGGAGAGCGACAGATAGCACAAAACATCCTTTTCAACGAGGGAAAAAAACGGAAATAGGCACCTGATGACTTATCATCATATTGTCCCGACAGCCAGTAAACAGAAACATAAAGAAACTACAGAACAACACCCGACGAAATATTCTGACAAATGTTTATCTCGATACAAAGATTTGAAAAAAAAAAAGCGCAAGGAACATCTATCGTAACAATTAGAATCACAAACTGAAAATCAAAATGAATATGTAGTGAGGAGATGATCAGTACACGAACGAGAGAGAGAGAGAGAGAGAGAGAGAGAGAGAGAGAGAGAGAGAGAGAGAGAGAGAGAGAGAGAGAGAGAGCACTGCATCACCCTGCTTTCTCACGTCACACCCTCTTCCATTTCCCTCACCTCCTCCTCTTCCTCTCTCTTCCGTCTTTCAATGACTTCTCTGACACCCCCGTTGTTCTTCGTTTTTTTTTTCACTTTAGAAGGAGAGAATATGGGTTGCTGCCTCGATGACATTATAAACAAAAAACAAAAAACAAAACAAAACAACTCTGAACTGACATCCATCACACCACAGGATATCATGCCACCTCCCCCCCCCCCCCCCCCCCCACTTCCCTCTCTCTCTCTCTCCCTTCCCCTACCCCCCCTTCCCATTCCCCAGTTCCAAGTCAGTGCACAACAATACTGCTTCTAACTCGGTCAGAGAACAGCTTGTGGTCTCGCCACAAGAGCGAGAAGTGGATTTAGAATGACGAAATTTTGCTTTCGGTCTCAACATTATCGTCAATGGTACAGAAACACCAATCAACATTCCCGACCAAATGTGCAGCGTTTTCTTTTCTTTTTTCTTTCTGTTTATTTTTTGGCGTATCACGTGGAATATTCACATTAGTAGCATCATCGTTGGCATTTTGAGGCAATGATCAGAAAAAAGAGAGGGGTAGGGGTGAGGGGTCGAAGAGGAGTGAGAGAGAGAGAGAGAGAGAGAGAGAGAGAGAGAGAGAGAGAGAGAGAGAGAAGAGAGAGAGAGAGAGAGGATTAGCTGGAGTACATTTCCAGGTACGCTATACAATGATAATCTTTTGCGCAGTACATTGTAGTCTATGACATCAAAAGCCTTTCCAAAATCAACAAACCATGCTCCACCAAATTTATTTTCATTGATATTCGCAAGCCAGAGATCTACAAAGTTTGTTAAAGCAGTATGGCATGAATGTTTTCTCTCTCTCTCTCTCTCTCTTTTTTTTTTTTTCTTTTTTTTTTTTTTTTTTACTGAAACCAGACTGATTGTCACTCAGTACTTTATGCAACTCAAGAGGATCCTTATCTGTTTTCTTTTTTTTTTCTAAGAGTTTGGATGATACTGGCAAAACAGATCATGGCCTGTAATTGGCTGATACAGAATGGTCACAAGATTTGTACATGTGTTGGACAGTGACATTTCTTTGCACAAGTTGTGTATGAGAGAGAGAGAGAGAGAGAGAGAGAGAGAGAGAGAGAGAGAGAGAGAGAGAGAGAGAGAGAGAGAGAGAGCACTGCCCTACCTCGCATTTCCAA
Organism: Conus betulinus; assembly: GCA_016801955.1. Taxonomy (NCBI): domain Eukaryota; kingdom Metazoa; phylum Mollusca; class Gastropoda; order Neogastropoda; family Conidae; genus Conus; species Conus betulinus. The sequence continues at coordinate 246,895 of JADBJO010000442.1, forward strand.
CCCCATTCTCTCTTCCAACGCCTTGACCCCTCCACATCCCCCAACCCCCTCCCTCCCTCCCTCCCTCTCCCTCATTGATTTCCCAGGCGCCTCAGATACTCTTCTTTCATTCTACCACATTTCAGTGCAGCTGAAGAGGTGGGTGGCTGCTGCACGGACATAAAACAAATCCCAAACGCCATCGGTCTGAGATCCATCACCCCGCAGGGGTTCTGCCACCTGCCTACCCCCTCCTTTTCTCATCTCCAAGTCAGTCAGCCCACCACTCACCACTCGGCTTCCAAGTCGGTCAGAACGAAGAGTTTTGGCTGTCGGGTCTCTGTGGTCTTTGCCGGCACAGAAAAATGCTCGTGAAAGTTCCTGATAGACAATACAGCCTTGAGGCATCACTGTGGAATGTTTACACCAATACCATGATTGATATCACAAGGTGTGTGTGTGTGTGTGTGTGTGTGTGTGTGTGTGTGTGTGTAATCGTAAGTGCGTGCGTGCATGCGTGCGTGCGTGCGTGCGTGCGTGCGTGTGTGTGTGTGTGTGTGTGTGTGTGTGTGTGTGTGTGTGTGTGTGTGTGTGTGTGTGTGTGTGTGTGTGTGTGTGTGTGTGTGTGTGTGTGTGTGTGTATGAGTGTGAGTTTGTGTGTGTGTGTGTGTGTGGAGAGAGAGAGAGAGAGAGAGAGAGAGAGAGAGAGAGAGTGTGTATGTGTGTGCATAAGAGAGAGAGAGAGAGAGAGAGAGAGAGAGAGAGAGAAGAGAGAGAGAGAGAGCAAGAGAGAGAGAGAGATAGCATCTTTCCTAATGAGGCCCACACAGCATAAACAACCGAGGACAATCAGAGATTCACTACGAATTTCTCCTATTTCTCTGATTCCATCATAGCCCACAAAACTCAGCGCGCTTTGCCAACAACGCCAAAACAGCAGACTGACCTCAAGCCCAAGGTAAAACAACACTTGCTGCTGTGTCACCCCACCGTTCAAGACAAACTGAAGGTAAACGTCATCTTCTGTGTCCAAGGATAACTCTAGAATGGAATGCGCTACCTCAGGAGGTTATGATAACTGATTCCCTGACCATTTCAAGCTAACCACTTACTCCAGGACAATGTGAATTTCGTCCCTTAGTAGCCTTGCGCACTGCGAAGTCTGGGCAGGATATGTCTGCTCTAGAGGTATTCCTTATGCTTCTGATGGAACTGACAATAGAGCTGTACTGTCCTTCCTACAGCTCCATCCTGAAGGTTTTGTTCCTTTGTTTTTTTTGTGAGTGTGTGTATAAAGATAGTTTGTAGTTCAGTTAAACAGAGGAAGGGAATGGGGGTGGGGGATGGAGGTGGGGGGTGGGGGTTGGGGGTGGTTAGTATGAAAATTGTATGCTGAAAGAAACCAAAGATCCAGTTTCTCTTTTGTTCATTCCTTCGTTAATCCAGAACTAATTCCTGTGTTCATTTTATTTTTACTTCTTCCTCCTTCTGGAACACAAATCTATATCGCAAAAACTATCACAATCCAAGAGATATAGCCCATTAGCGTATTGATGTTGGACATAATTGAGAACAAAAAGAAAAAAAAGGCGAAACTGACCCTCAGTCAATGAAAATCAAAAAGAAATTACATAAACAAAAATAATGACATATTTGTAGATGGACATAGAATATTAAGACAGGTAAAAAAAAAAAAAACAGGAAGAAAGTTTATCAGAACAATTGCATTTACAACATGATTTTAAAATTTAAAAAAAAAACGTAGTGAGAAGGAAAGCAACCACGTCAAAAGAGAGAGAGAGCGAGCGAGCGAGAGAGAGAGAGAGAGAGAGAGAGAGAGAGAGAGAGAGAGAGAGAGAGAGAGAGAGAGATTGACAGACAGACAGAGACAGAGAATCAGAAAGACAGAGACAGGCAGACAGACAGACAGACAGACACACACACACACAGACAGACAGACAGACAGATAATTAGGAAGGTAGAAACAGAGTGAAAAATAGAACTACAAATATTCGACATGTTCAAACCACCTGCTCCTCCAGCTCCCGTGCCACCCTAACCCCAGCCCCCACTTTACACACACACCACCTGCCTCCCTCACTCATTGATTTCCCCGATACCCCAGGTGCTCTCAGCTTCCTTCATTCCAGCAGATGGGTTACTGCCTCACTAACATTAAAAAATCCAACAAATAACACGGCTCTGACATCCATCACCCCACAGGGGAGTATGCCACCTGCTTCACCATGTCCCCCACCCCCACCCCCGCCGCCCCGCCCTCTCCCATTCTCCTTGCTGCCCACCCCTTCCCGTTTCCCAGCTAGTACACAACAGAGCTGCTTCCAACTGCGTCAGAGAACAGCCAGTGGTCCAGCAACAGTGCCAGACGAAGGATACAAGGATGGGTTTTGCTCTTGGTATCGTCAACATTCCCGACAGACCTTTTTTTTCAGCATCATCAAGTGCACGTATGCGCGCGCGCGCGCGTGTGTGTGTATGTGTGTGTGTGTGTATGTGCGTGTGCATGTGCATGTGTGCACACATGCACTTCTGTGTGTGTGTGTGTGTGTGTGTGTGTGTGTGTGTGTGTGTGTGTGTGTGTATGTGTGTGCGTGCGTGCGTGTGTGTGTATGCGTGTGCATGTGCGTGTGTGCACGCATGCGTTTCTGTATGTGTGTGTGTGTGTGTGTGTGTGTGTGTGTGTGTGTGTGTGTGTGTGTGTGTATGTGTGTAAGAGTGCGTATACAGTGTGTGTGTGTGTGTGTGTGTGTGTGTGTGTGTGTGTGAAATAGAGAGAGAGAGAGAGAGAGAGAGAGAGAGAGAGAGAGAGAGAGAGAGAGAGAGAGAGAGAGAAAGACAGACAGACAGAGAGAAAGCAGCCAGAGAGACAGCCAGAGAATCTTTCTCTAATGAGGCCCACACTGCAGAAAAAAAAAAGCAAGGTTGGAGGTTTACTACAAATTCCAATACCACCCATACATCTACAAACTCGAACGCTTGCCAAAGAACAGACTGAGTGCAAGACAAAAATCTTTTTGTCCGAAGAATGATTCCAGAGTGGAATGCTCTACCTTAGCAAGTTGTGTGACAACTGATTCCCTGTAGCTGTTCCGGTCCAGGCTGGATCTTGTTTGAAGCACACAAAAAACACATCTAGTTACACACTGGGAGAACGTGAATTCCATGCCTTGCTGTGCGTCCTGCTCATTCCCGGACAGGACAGGTCTACCCTGAGGGTATGCTGATGCCTCTGATGGAACTGAAAACGTGATGTGTATAGTCTGACTGCAGCTCGACATGTAAGATTTTATTTTTTTCTTCGGTTTGCTGCTTGTGGAAGCATAGTTGTTAGTTATGTTAAACCATGGAAGGTGTGCTGGGGGAGGGGGGAGAGGGGGGGAGGGGGAGTGAGGGGGGGAGAGGGGGGTGCAGTATGAAAGATGTAATGTTACTTCCCCTCATTTCTTTGCTCATCTGGGTCTACTATTTTTTTCTGCGTTGATTTTTTTTTTCCTCCTCATGAAAGAGACCAATCTATTGTTCAGACTAACGCAATTCAAAACATCGTAGCCATTTAAAAGTATTATTAATGTTGGATATAAGCACGGACAAGTTGAAGGAAGTGGGAACAGGCACCAGTAGGGGTGTTTTGTTGTTGTTTGTTTGTTTGTTGTTGTTAATGGTATTTTTACAGCTTTGAGTCTCAGTCTATGGAAAAGAGAAATTAACAAAACAAAAATGATGACGTATTAGTAGATGTACAGTGAATATTAAGACTTAAAAAAACGAAAAGGAAATGTATCAGAATAACTGGATATACAAAGTGAATTTTAAAACAGAAACGTATTTAGGAGGTGAATAAGTCACGTCCAAGAGTGGGGGGGGGGGGGGGGGGGGGGGGGGGGGGGGGGGGGAGAGAGAGAGAGAGAGAGAGAGAGAGAGAGAGAGAGAGAGAGCACTATACAACTTACCTTCCAAAAAAAAACTCCCCTTTCAATTCCCTTACCACTCCCCCGCCTGCACATCTCACCCACCCCTCCGGCCTCCCTCATTCATTGATTTCCCAGATACATCAGGTGCTCTCAGCTTTATTCATTCCAGGAGATCAATTACTGCCTCACTAACACTAAAAAAAAAAGCCCACCAAATAACAAGGCTTTGACATCCATCACCCCACAGGGAACTTTGCCACCTGCTTCTCCCACCTCCCTTCTCCTTGCTGACACCTTCCCCCCCCCCCCCCCCCCACCCCTGTTTCCACTGAGTGCTCTACAAAACTGCTTCCAACTCGGTCAGAGAACAGTGTGTGGTCTGGCAACAAGTGCGAATACCACCAATCTAGCGCTAAAATCATCGCCACCAAAACGTCATAGTCATCAGCGTATTGATGTTGGATGTAAGCAAGAACAAGAAGAATGCAGGAGAGGCACCAGTTGGCTTTTTTTCCCCCAGCATCGAGCATCCCAGTCTATGGAAATAAAAAAAAAAAACAACAACTGAAACTGAAATAATGAGTTATTTGTAGATATAACTAAAATATTTAAAAAAAAACGGAAAGGAAATTTATCAGGACAAATGCGTGTACAAAGTGAATTTCAAGTGAGAAAGTAAATACGTCACGTCCAAGAGAGACAGACAGACAGACAGACAGACAGACAGACAGAGAGACAGACAGAGCACTACACACCGTCTTACATTCCCAATTACCTCCCACACTTCCCCTGTACACACTTCGTCCATCCCCCCTGCCTCCCTCACTCATTGATTTCCCTGATACCCCAGGTGCTCTCAGCTTCCTTCATTCCAGAAGATCGGTTACTGCCTCACTAATATAAAAAAAAAAAATCGACAAACTAACAAGGCTCTGACATCCATCACCTGACAGAGAATTATGCCACCTGCTCCCGGTCAGTCCACACCAAGCTGCTTCCAGCTCGGTCAGAAGATGGCAGGTGGTCTGTGAACAAGTGCGTGGCACAGGATGGAACAGATGATTTTGTTCTCGGTCTCCTCCTAACAGACCATTTTTAGCATCTCTGTGCCAGCGCATGTATGTGCATGCGTTCGTGTGTGTGTGTGTGTGTGTGTGTGTGTGTGTGTGTGTGTGTGTGTGTGTGTGTGTGTGTGTGTGTGTGTGTGTTGAGTTGTGTGTGTGTGTGTGTGTGTGGTGCGAGCGCGCCTATGTGTGTGTGTGTGTGTGTGTGTGTGTGTGTGTGTGTGTGTGTGTGTGTGTGTGTGTGTGTGTGTGTGTGCCTGTATGTGTGTGTGCCTGTGTGTGTGTGTGTGTGTGTGTGTGTGTGTGTGTGTGTGTGTGTGTGTGTGTGTGTGTGTGTTTATGCATGTGTGTGCGCGCTGCACCCATGTATGTATGTATATGTGTGCATATGTATTTGTGTTGTGAGTGTGCATGTGTGTATGTATGTGTGTGTGTGTGTGTGTGTGTGTGTGTGTGTGTGTGTGTGTGTGTGTGTGTGTGTGTGTGTGTGTGTGAGAGAGAGAGAGAGAGATTGAGAGAGAGAGAGAAAGAGAGAGAGAGATAGAGTGGGAGATTTTTTTGTTTTCTTTCTTTGTTTAAAGCACCTCCTGTTTCTTTTAAATTCTGAGAGAGAAAGGACTGCATTTTTGCT
>JADBJO010000442.1:262500-265000 GCA_016801955.1 Conus betulinus
AGCTAACAACCACTGCTCTTGCTGTTGGAAGGGTTTTTCTTTTTTTTTTTTTTTTTTTTTTTTTCTTTTCTTTTTCTTTTTTTTTTTTTTTTTTTTTTAGTTTTCTTTTCTTTCTTTCTTTTGCTTTCCTTTTTTTGAGACAACAGGAGACAAAATTTCTTGGTGTCAACCATACTTCAAAATTAAGGAAGAAAAGTCATATTGATGCAGTTATGACTAAAGCATTTAAAAGTTTGAATCTCCCCCGAATTGTACGCCACTCTCCTCCGGGACAGGATTCCAGAATTCTGATGCCTATAGCAACTGCTCTGGTACGATCATAACTAAACTATAGTCAGAAAATGCTCCTTTCTACACACCGGCATCTTATGTAAAAAAAAAAAAAAAAAAAACAAACAAAAAAACAAAAAAGAAACGTCCTTATTATAACAGTAAAGCTATGAAATTGGCCTAAAGGGTGTCAGTTTGGTTTGTACAAAGAGCACTGAAGCATATTAGACAGCAGTTTGCTTTACCACCTGATGAAGCAGACCCTGAGAAACTAAAAATCTGCTAAATGTATAATGAGACATGCAGCGTTGGAAAAGTTTGAGGATTTAAAAATTGGAACTGACATTGATTTTTTACAAAATGACGGGGAAAAAAATCAAATTTACGATCTTTTCCATAGTAAGCATCAGATATTTTTAATTCTGCAAGTGTTAAACCACACCTCGATGTGACATTTTGTACACCTGTACCGCTTATCCCTTTCTAGTAATTAAGTGCACAAGTCAACGTTTTTGCATCTTAAAAAGCAGAGACAGAGAGTCCATACTTGATACCAGCATAAATGAGAATTCATATGGAAGGAAACTTTTATAAACATTTTAAATTTTACACTCATGGTTCGGCTGTGTACAATGACAGTGCAGGAGTTTTGTGTGTGTGTGTGTGTGTGATCCCAGACCTAAGATTTGAAAAATCATATAATTTAGGAAAGAAACATCCAATTTTTACAGCTGAGTTGGTCTCAGCCTCACTTAGAATTTAAATCACCTTGTTGAAAGTCACGAGCTGAATCCTGTGCCCGACTCCTTGCTGCCCAGACCTTAACCAGGACGACAGGCTCCCCACCAACACGGTCTTTCTAACAGACTGTGAATCCACCCTGAAGAGCCTCCAGACACCAGGACGGGAACAGACGGTCAGAGCCATCAGAGAACTCAGTCTCCTCCAACAGAGAATTTGCAGTGGATCCCTTCTCACAGTGGCATTGGAGGGAATGCGGAGGCAGACCGTCCGTCCAAGATCGGCAGGAGGCAGGAACACTAAGGGCACCCGATGTCCTGCAGTGAAACGAAAACCATCCCGAGGACAACTTCAGAAAAAATGTGGCGCCAGCGCCTGGAAATTGAGACTGAAGAGAACGGTATCCACCAATTCGACAGAGCAGCTCATGTTACCATCTTCAGGCTGCGAACAGGACACTGCCAGCTCCTCTCCTATCTCTCACGTCTCAAACTCTCTCATACTGACCGGTGCCTTTGTGGCACAGACTCCCAAACTCCAACCAACCCATATCTTACAGTCCTGCCCCTCCTTTGAAGCTTTGAGACGCCAGACGTGGCCCAGTCTGGTCCAGGAGAAACTGTGAGGACTAGCGGAGTTGTTGCGGCGGACTGCTAACTTCACCTTACTAAGCGGATTGAGGATCTACCATGGCCGGGAACGCGAAAGAAAGAAAGAAAGACAGAAATTACCTCGTTGAACTGCAGCTGGCGATCAGTTACATTCTTGTTTTGATCGATTCTCAGTCAGTGATAAAAAGTTTGCTTCCTTTTGAGAATTGTCAGACAGAAAGGTTTATGATCTGAAATGAAGAATTTGGTACACGTTCTGTATACGAAAAACTAGAGTGCTGAGTATTGTTGGATACCACCCCTACCGTTATTTGCAAGCAAAAGAAAAGAGAAGCAAAGAATGTTAAATTCATATCATGAGTCTTTTGAGACTGAATAACATACTTGAATCAGACATTTTAGGTACTTCGGTTGTTTCAGTTTCAAAGACTCGTCAAAGACTATCTCAGACTATTTTAAGCTGGAGATATGTTTTTGGCTTAATTTGTATATCGTTATATGATTCAACACATACTAAATATTGCCTAAACATTAAGTGTATCTGTTTCACTGATTTTACAGTGGGTTAATGAAGAATTTCTCACATGAAAGTGTGCCTTCTAGAGACCCTAGGAATGTTGATGTCTTTGACTTTTTAAAATTTGTTATCAGTTGTACCTCTTTTCAATCTCTTAACGTCTAACCTTTCACACAGTCCAAAGGAGTCCTTTTCTTTAATGATGCTTCAGGCCACTTCAAATGTTCATCTTTGATCCGTTCATCCATCTAAAGGCCCCCCCCCCCCCCCCCCCCCCCCCCCCCCCCCCCCCTCCCCTTTTTTATCCCTAAAACTGTCAAACTCGCCTCATCCCCTCCAAAACATTTTTTTTGAATAACTT
>JADBJO010000442.1:275000-277500 GCA_016801955.1 Conus betulinus
CGCGAGTGCGTGTGTTGTCCGTGCGTTCGTGCGTTCGTGTGTGCGCGCGGCGCGCGATTGTGTGTGTGTGTGTGTGTGTGTGTGTGTATGCGTGCGCGCGTTGCGTGTGTGTGCTCATGTGTCCGTGCGTACGTACGTGAGCGGGGAAGCACAGCTCTGAAAAATCTTGTCTTCAGCCCCTCAGATAATTCCTAACACTATCGTTACACTGTGTGGACACAAACAGAATATGATACACAGAAACGAATGCAATCTATTTTGAAACCTGCCGCACTTCAGTTCCGTCAATTATCTGCCCCCCCCCCCCCCCCCCCCCCCCCCCCCCCCCCCCCCCCACACACACACACACACACTTCTTGAATGACGAGCTGCTGCTTCAGAAAGAGGAAATGTGATTCGATTCCTATTTTCTTGTTTCTGTTTTAGGAAAGACGTTTGATGCAATTACTATAATAAAAAAAAACCCAGTGTGATTCGATTTCTGTTCTTTTTTCCTCTGTTTTAAAGAAGTTTAATATAACTGCTATGATTTTTAAAAAGCGTGATTCGATCCCCCCCCCCCCCCCCCCCCTCCCGTTTGTTTTAGGTAGGAGGTTTAACGTGATTGCTATAATCAAAAATAGCTATCATCATTTCTCACAAAAAGAAGAACATTTGGAAATTACGGTCGGTGATGACAGCAATCGTAAGTACTAAATTCATAGACACTACAAGTACGTACACACATTCACACACACTACAGCTACACACCACACACACACACACACACACACACCACACACACACACACACACACACACACCGCACACACACACACACACACACACACACACAAACACACACGCACAGACACACTGACAGTGACCGGTGTCCTATGCAATCATGTTGTAGTGTACAACAAATGAAAAACTATGGAAGAAGACGAAGAAAAAAAAAATCCAGGATAGAAAGAACAAAGGGGGAAAAAAAAGGACAAAATGCCGATGATGAAAAAAGAAAAAAATGATCCATGACCTGTATGTAACGGAAAGGAAAAAGCTTGTCATTATCTCTACCATTCCTTTCATGGGGGCAGTAAATGAATCGTACAGCTCAGAACGCGGTAAAGGGTTTCGCCGCGTTTGAAGGAATCATCAGGGTGGCTGTACTTTTTTTCTGTCAACTGCAAGAGACAGAAAGAACACAAAATACTAACATCAAAAACTGGTCCCTTAGATTGGTGTTCGACTGCTTGTAAGCGCTAAGAGAGAGAGAGAGAGAGGGGAGAGAGAGAGAGAGAGAGAGAGAGAGAGAGAGAGAGAGAGAGAGAGACAGACAGACAGGACAGAGAGACAGAGACAGAGAGACAGAGAGACTGACAGACATACAGGCTAGCAGGCAGAGAGAGAGACGATGAGAGAGAGAGAGAGAAGAGAGAGAGAGAGAGAGAGAGAGAGAGAGAGAGAGAGAGAGAGAGAGATTGATAAAAAAATATTGATGTATAACCTTTTTCCCCTGTGAAGGGGTACACTTAACAATCTTTTAACAACAGGAGTTTGCAAAACCAGTTATCATGTTCCATACAGTATGGTACAAGATTCTGTAATGCTGTACTTTAAAATACCTTATACGTTCTTTTGAGGGGGAGGTGGGGTGGGTGGGGGGGGGGGGGGGGGGGAAGTGAAGAGGAGAGGGATCTATCACTTTTACATACAAAAAGTAAACCGTTGACAGAGGGTGTAACTTCATATGTAATTGTTGTTTTTCTTAGACTATTCAGTCCACAGAGACATGTTAAATAGAATGCATCAATTTTCTTCATTGTCTTTCACACAAAGGGCGACTGAATCGTTTTCTTTGTTTAATATTCTCCATCTGTCTGTCTGTCTGGCTGGCTGGCTGGCTCTCACTCTCTCTCCTCTCTCTCTTCTCTCTCGGCTCTCCTCTCTCTCTCTCTCCTCTCTCTCTCTCTCTCTCGTCTCGTGGGAATAGGTATTATCAAAATTTGCTTCATCTTTTTGAAGATGTGAGACGACTAGTATCATCTGATACTGGGGTTACTCAAATGCTCGTACACACCAGCTTCTGTCAGACTTCAGTAATGTTGTCTGCCACCCCCCCCTTCCCCCCACCCCCTATCCCCTACCCTCCACCCCAGCACACACACACTTACACACAACATCACTTTTCCTTCATCTGAGCCCTACCCCCCCAGTGTCAGTCTTCTTTCTCTCTAACTCTATCTTTGTATATCTGTCTGTCTTATTTATCTCTGTCTTGTTTTGTCTGTCTGTCCGTCTGTCTGCCTCTCTCTCCTCTCTCTCTCTCTCTCTCTCTCCTCCCTCTCCTCTCTCTCTCTGTCTCTCTGTCTCCCCCCCTCTCCTGTCTTTCTCTGTCTGTCTGTCTGTCTGTCTAGCTCTCTACGTAATTCTAATTCTCCATGTGCCGTTGCCTCTATCTCCCCACCTCCGTCTGTCTCTGTCTCTCACTGTCTCTCTCTGTCTCTGTCTGTCTGTAACTC
>JADBJO010000442.1:280000-285000 GCA_016801955.1 Conus betulinus
TAGTCCAATTTTTTTTTTTTTTTTTTTCGTTGTTGTTAATCTTGCTGCACGGAATCCAAATCCACCTCTGACCCATATCCACAACAAAATGGAACGGCGTCGTCCTTCACTCAAAGTCTATCTTTCCGTCATGATTTGGTGGAATCGAATCAGAAGTTTTCGCGTCATCTTGCTCACGGACAAGCAAACAAACAAACAAACGGACGTAAGTTTTTTTTTAAAACATGTTACCTCTTTGGCAGAGGTACTAATATACATTGTCTCTATGCTGCATATCTATTGGCATAAGCCTACATGTGACCAAGAACACGTGGACACGAAAATTCATCATAACTAACGGCAAGTAAGGGAGACACCTGAAGGTGTGGTGTGTAACATAATAATCGCCTACAACAAATTCAGTCTCACGGTACTAACGCGGCCCCTCACTAACATTTCATTTTCCTTCCCTTTTATTTTAACATCTAAAATAAAATCACAAACAAAACGACAATGGCTCCACAGTTAGGCAATGATCGTCCGTCAGTAAAGGGGTTTAGCAGAAGGTGTCTGCGTATATTGGATCAGAACTCTGCCGCTACTAAGCACCGCAAAGTGGCCCGGCATCAGTGGCAGTGTCTCCCTCCGGTGGGTGCCTCCTGGTGACTAGAAATTTGCCGGTGCCCGCATTGAGGGTTGGACAAAGTGGGAGGTGGCTGAGATGAGGGAGCCGGAATGAGCGAGAGGGAATAATGTCTGATGATAGAGAGAGGAGAGATAAAGAGAGTGAGATAGAGAGAGATAGAGCGAGAGAGAGAGATAGAGATAAGAGAGAGATCGAGAGTAGATAACTTTGTACACTTTGTATATTGTACTGTCATTAAACCACGGTGGAGAGGTCCTTTTGACAATGGGGAGAGGGTATCAGAACAATAATATTTCCCTCCTTCCTTTCTTCCTGCAAACAAATATTACACACATTCTTCTTAGGTGTATCAAATCAAAGGTTAACAAAACAAATAAATTCGTAACTTTCCTTAGGTCTTCACACATAGGAGTAATGCAGTTAAGGTTAAAAGAAAAGAAAATCTTAAAGACTGACTTGACCTACTCCACTCAATCCAAATGACTACCAAATATCTTACCCTGATCCTCTTCCACATGCTATGAATGATAACATTCATTCATTATGTATCTCTAATAGTGCATTATCTTAAATTCACTATCCTTCAATCTGTCCTACTTTTCAATGCTTCCGCGTTGAATTCGCAAATGGTTTAAACTACAAGTCCATCATCTTATGACATCGCGAGAGAGAGAGAGAGGAGATAGCTAGAGATAGAGAGAGATAGAGAGAGAGATAGATATAGAATAATGACCTAGATACCGAGAGAAGCAGAGATCGATATGAGAGATATCTCGATATATATATAGTACGAGAGAACTCGGAGAGAGAGAGAGAGATAATAGAGATAAGAGAGTCTCCTTTCTCTATCTCAGTTCTCGCTATAATATGCGTCTCTGATCTCTGGAGAGAGAGCTGCCATGAATCTTCTACCGTCCCCCCCCCCCAAACCCCCCACCCCCCAACACCCCAACAACCTAGCGAGACGCTACAAAAAACGAGTGTACAAGAATTTCCAAAGATTAAATAAATTATATTCGATCGTTTTCCATAATCGTGTTTTGAATCAAAGGTTGACTTAATTCCGAACAACTAGATTTCTTGTTACAAAAGATTATTGTCAGTTCCAAACGCAAGGGAAACGGACATTGACCTGCATTATCTTGAGTTTAGTATAGTTACATCTTCACTTCACTGACACACATGCTACATACTCCAATCTTTCCCAGTGTGCGCGCGGGGCGAGCACAATACAACAAACTCCACACACATACACACACACGGCGCGCGCGTGCATGCCCACACGCACCGCACACACTGGCACGCACACGCACACACACACACACGACACCACCACACCACAACACACACACACACACAACACCACAACACACACACACACACACACCACAACCACAAACCACACACACAAACACACGGCACATACAAACACACACACACAACACTTTACACGCACACGCACACACTCCAACACACACACACCCACACACCACCACACACTACCCACCACAGCTACACAAACACACACACCACACACCACTTACAACCACACACACACACACACACACACACACACAAACAACACAACACACACACACACCACACAACACACACCCCACAACACACAAACAACACAAACCACAACACAACACAACACACACACACTAACACACCAACACACCACACACCCACACACACACTAACCCCCCCCCCCCCCCCCCGCCCCCCCCCCCCCCACACACACACCACACACACACACACACCACACACACACCAACACAAACACACACAACACACACGAACACACGACATTTCGTCACACCACACACACACACTACACACGCAATTTTCTCCCGTCCACACCAACCCCCCCCCACCCCACCCCCAAATCCCCTGACAGCATGGTAGACTTTTTTGTTTTTGTTTTAAGACCGCCTCAGCAGTCAAAATCGCGTGATTCAACAACCCTCAGTTCTGTGGTGTTTACATGTTCTTGGCAGGTGCCGGCTGCATTATTGGGTTTGTTTTTTGTTTGTTGTTTTTTTTTTTTTTTGTTCCTCTTTTTACTCTCTTTTCCCTCTTCTTTGTCTACAGTCTTTTCGGATTTTGACTTCTCCCTTGGCTTATCTTTGTCACGTGTTTCTGCCTTCCCTCTTCTCCCTAGGTAACGCGACCCCTCATCTCAGACGATAAAGAAAGAGGGGTGGGGAAGGAAGGAAGGAAGGAAGGAAGGGAAGGGAGGGTGAGAGTCCGAGGAAGAAGGGTAGGGCTTTATATGGGGCGGGGGTGGGGGGGGGGGGTGGGGGGGGGGGTGGGGGGGGGGATGGGATAGTGAGTGAGTGAGAGAGAAGGACAGAGAGGGAGAGAGAAGAGAGGGGGGGGGGGTGGGAGAGAGAGAGAGAGAAGAGCGCGGTTGGTGGAGAGACGAGAGAGGAAGGGATGCGGAGGACAGAGGTGCCCGAGAGAGAGAGGAATAGGAGAGGAGAGAGAGAGGCGAGAGATGAGAGACGCGAGGATCATCCGATCTAGAGACGAGATATCGTAGAGAGAGAGAGAGACGAGAGACGGAGAGAGAGAGACTTACATAGAGACAAGGACAACACTGAGACAGTCCAGCCAGACGGACAGATAGACAGAGATACGAGAGAACAGAGAAACAAACAGGCAGACAGAGCAAACAGACAGACAGACAGGAGACAGACCAGTCAGACAGACAGACAGACCATGCAGATCGCAACAGACAGAGAAATAGACAGTCAAACAGACAGACAGACAGACAGACAGACAGACGGAGAAACAGACAATGCAGACAGACACACACAGACCCACAGACCACAGACACAGACCACACACACATGCAGACACTACATACAGACAGACAGGACAGAGGGAGAAACAGACAAGCAGACAGACAGACCAAGCACACAGACACACGACACAGACACACAGACAAGCAGACAACACACAGACACATGCAGACAGACGTGGGACAGACGTCCATGACAGGAAGGGAGAACCAGGGATGCAGCAGTCTACTCACGTAGTTGCTCTGGAGGTCGGGGTGTGGTCCTTCTCAATGCCGTCGTCCAGGATTGGTCACCCACCACGCCTTTGCCCTGTCCGCCCCCGCCCCCCTGTCCCCCATGCCTCTTGCAAAGCACGTTCAATGTCCATATCATCATAATCCCCCCGCCGTCCACGTTTCTGTCCACACAGGGCATCATCATCATCATCATCATCATCATCATCATCATATCATCATCATCATCATCATTATCATCATCATCGGTCGTCGTCGTCGTCGTCCATCATCATGTATCATCGTCATTATCATCATAATTAATCATCATCAATCAATATCGTCAATCATCATCATCGCATCGCATCATCATCATTATCGTCATGTCCATCATCATCATCATCATCATCATCAGCATCATTATCATCGTCATCATCATCATCATCATCATCATCATCATCATCAATCATCACTCGATCCTAATGTTCATCACGGACTACCGTTTCCGCAGGGATCGTTTCGATGACCTTCCCTGACCTCAACCCCGCGGCACCGTCCTCCCCGGTCTCACAGTCATCACCCATGCAATATTGAACCCCAGCTCCCTCCTGTTCGGCAACAAGGCACTCCCGTATGACGACAGCCGATTCAGGTGAAACAGGTTACACAAACTTGTCCCCGGCAGCCGGAGGCTACAGGACGATGATCCCCCACTCCTCTCCACCCCTCAGAGCCTCCCCCACGTGTCCGTCTACACACAGGAGGTTTGAACTCCAGCCCAACACAACTCCCTGTCCAGTGTGGGGGATAAGATAAGATAAGATAATGTTGCTTATATAGCCCAGCCGACCGCAAAGGGCCACATCAGGGCTGTCACCACGTTAAAATCAACTCACAAGTCATTCATTCACACAATTCTTTAAAATACATCGAAAAAACCCATCCGAAAGTTTATTTTAAAAAAATCTTTCCACTGTAAAATCTCAGATCCGATGAAAAATGTTAATTTCTTTCAAGAACTTAAAAATCGCATCAGGTGGAACGTCTCTGAACAAGTTTTCCATGGAATCTGCTGTAAAATGTTTGTGTTTCACATCGTGCAAGTCCCAACACTCTAAAAGAATATGTTTCATTGTGAGTGGCACATGACATGGAAAGCACCATGGAGCTTCTTCACTCTTTAAAAGGTGTGAGTGGGTAAAATACGAATGGCCGGTGTACAGCCGGCACAGAACTGTTTCTTCTTTACGACCACCAGACGTAGATGAGAGGAACTCCTTAGGTTTGGACAGATCTGAAAGAGTTTGTTATCCGTCTGCGTATTCCAATCCTCCAGCCAGAGGTCTCTGACATAAT
>JADBJO010000442.1:292500-300000 GCA_016801955.1 Conus betulinus
CCCTCCTGACCTACATCTCACTCCTTCTTCTCTCCCCCCCCCCCCCCCCCCCCCTCCCTCCCCTTGCGCCCCTTGGGAATCCTGAAGTTGTCTGGAATTTATCTATGCAAGAGAGGTAATTCCAGTTACGCTTCTTACTAACCATCAAAGGGACACTATTTCTTCACAGGTAAGTCGCAGTGCTTTTCCTTTGTTACTGTTCGTCACTGTTGTTTGTCTTTCCTGTTGAAGACCTTAGGGGCGAAACGCATTGTTTCTTTGTCATTCATTTGTTTGTTCTATTTGTTCAGCGCGGTCCAGCTTAATCGACTGACCTGTGAATCTATTGCACTCGCCCACAAGGGAATAATAAGAGCAGTAGTGTTTTTTTACTGTCCACAAATTCTCTCAGACAGACATTTCGGTACATGATCACATTGCATACTATGTCATTTTGATCTCGTCTGACGTCACTTTGTTGATCGTGGATGCACGTGTAGCGCCCTGTGTGTTATTTCACCTCTGTCATATTCCCAAATCTTCGAGAACTCCGTGTTTATGGGAGTGTTTATGAAAGGGCTGGAAATGCTTTTGTGGGTTGATGTGTGTGTGTGTGTGTGTGTGTGTGTGTGTGTGTGTGTGTGTGTGTGTGTGTGTCTGTGCCTGTGTCTGTCTGTGTGCGTGTCTGTGGGCGTGCGTGCAGGCATTTGGCATGTGTGTGTGTGTGTGTGTGTGTGTGTGTGTGTGTGTGTGTGTGTGTGTGTGTGTGTGTGTGTGTGAGAGAGAGAGAGAGAGAGAGAGAGAGAGAGAGAGAGATTCAAAGACAGACAGACAGACACAAAGACAGATAGACCCCAGTTTCTGTTTCACCTTCTTTATAATTGTAGCCCTCGTGACAGACATGAGAATGGGATCATTTCTAACTAGAAGGAAAATTAGACGGAGCATCAACCCAACACAAAACTGAACGAATTCATCCTTGGGCCACGTTCAGTCAGTGATGTCTTGTTGAACGGACTTTGCATCGGCCCTACAATCCGGATCCGCATCAAGGATCGGCACCAAAATGTAACGGATTCGTCTTCAGGACACATTCCAGCTCTCCACCAGGTTTCGTAAAAAATCGATTCAGTAGTTATTGTGTCATCATTCTGACAGACAAATAGACCAACAAACATGGGTGAAAAACATGATCCCCTGGGCAGAAGTATTTTTACGGTCTACCGTTATTGTTTTATGTATTTATTTATTATCTATTCATACACTTGTTTGTCTGTCTGCCTGTCTATCTAGTTATTTATCTATCTGTCTGTTTGTCTATGTATCTATTTATTTATTTTTTATTATTTTTATTTACCTATTTTCTTATTTGTCATTATTCATTTATTTATTCATTCATTCATTAAACAATTTATTTATTCATTCCGTTTCTTTCTTTATTTTTTAAAGCACACCAGAAAGAGTTATATGAATATGAACGGGTATCCGGATACCTCTCAGCTCAGCATGCTGTGAAACCTGAATCTGATTGCTGCGTATATTCTGTGCCATTAACCATCAACAGATCTTCTGGGCGTTTATTCATGTCATGACCGCATATTGCGCAAATGAGAGCGTATATCCACACACCACCTAAGGGATAAAGCAGTGGTTGCAGTGTCTCCTTTGTGGGGTTGCTTTAGTGGTGACTGAAAGTAATTGCTGTCTGTGGACTGCTGATGAAATATACCAGAATCACTCAACGCATGAAAACACACACACACACACACACACACACACACACACACACACACACACACACTACACTACCAGTCACCCAATTTCTTTCCGTTGTGTTGTCTGTCTTCCATGGATCATAGTGAACTTGTATAGGAAGCAGAAAGCACCTGGGCGCTCTTCTTTAAACTTTATGCCAAATAAACATTCAAACTGACATTTCCATTACGACCCTACTAAAAGAAAAAACCCAGTTAATTTCAACCAGGCCATTAAATGGACCTTAGCAGGGGCCAGACAAAAAGAGGACGACCCGGGATGAGCTGGCGACAGACAGTGGAGAGAGAGACCTCAGACTCGTTGACAAGAGGATGGAGTGACACTAGCAAACTGGCTGAGGACCGTGCACAGTGGAGCGCCTTGACTGCCTCATGCGTCGCAAGACGCGGGAGCATCTAAGTCCAAGTAAGTATATTTCCGCGGGAAGTTATCTTGTGGGGTTGTTGAATATAAGTCTCCTATTGAAAACCTTATGCGATGATTTTTATTTGGTGGTGTGTTTTTTCGACATGGTAGGATTCATAATGTGTTACACTGATGCTGAAGCTACGACAAGACGAACCGGCTGTGTATCGGATTTGTTGTTGTTGTGTCAGAATTTTTTTTTTCTCAGAAGAGCGGTGTTGAGAGTAATGGGGATAAGGGAAGGTGGGGGGGGGGGGGGGGGGGGAGTGGAAAGGATGGGGGAGGGGAAAGGATGGGGGAAGAAAAAAAAAAAAAAAACGGAAGAAAGACTACTCAACGGATACGTGGATCAAAAAAAAAAAAAAAATCACTGTTTCAGATACAATTAGAATATCCCTCATGGGCATTTCTCCTCCAATGATAGATAGTGTTGAAATATGCTGTCAAAGCCTTTTTACTAAACTACTTGTGCTCCGTTTTTCCCGTAGCCGCTTCCAACACCCTCTCCCCTCTCCACCTCTCTCCAACCTATCTACGTCCCTCCTCACCCCCCCCCCCCCCCCCCCCATCTCTCCTTCCACCCTGCCCCCAGCACCACCCGTGTCCTGGCCGACGGATTGTCAATGGGGTGCGAATGATATTTGGGCTGGCAGATAAAGACGTCATTCTGGCTCTGGGTGACGTCACTCGTTCGCGGCCAGACGCACGTGCTATCATTATGGTTTGGTGAGCTTTTTTTTTTCGTCCTCCCCCCAGCCCCCCCCCCCCCCCCCCCCCTTTACTTTTTTTCCCCCCCCATCTCTTTTTCTGACACCTCTCCCCCCCTCCCCTCCCCAACGCTCCACCGCTGATCTACTACCTACCCCCCCCCCCCCCCCCCCCCCCCCAAAAACACACACACTACAGAAGGCTCTGAGAAAATGTAATACAGGTGGTCGTGTGTGTGTGTGTGTGTGTGTGTGTGTGTGTGTGTGTGTGTGTGTGTGTGTGTGTTGCGTACATCGTTGCCGGCTGCTGCTGTATATGAATCATGGAGACTGTGGATGCAGAACACGTGTTAGAGAGAAACAGGATGGTGAGGAAAGACAGACGAGGAGGGAAAGATATGTCAAGGGTGAGATTCAAAGGAAAGAAAGAAAGACGGGCGAAAAAAAAAAAGATAGGGAAAGGGAAAGAAAGTAAGAAAGAAAGAAAGACAGAAAGAGGAAGAAGAAGAAAGAAGAAGAAGAAGAAGAGAAGGAGGAGGAATAGATAGAAGAAGAGGAGAAGAAGGAAAAGGAAGAATAGGAAAAAAAAAAAAAGAAGGAAAAAAAGTAAAAATAGGAAAGAAAAAGACGGAGAAAAGGTATCAAGAAAGAAAAAAAGAAGCGAAGAGGAGAACAACAACAACAACAACAACAACAACAACAACTATACAAGTGCAAGAAAACCAATTACATTAACAAGAGCAAGAAAAAACAATTACAACAATATCGCTAGCAAACAAGAGCATTAACCACTTCCAGGAACATTAGTATCAGCAACAAAAGCAAGAAGAACGAAGAAAACCTCCGAAGAAAGAGAAGAAGCCCCCCCCCCCCCCCCCCCCCCCCCCCACCACCCAGCCCCCCCCCCCCCCCCCCCCCCCCCCCATCTCCCATCATCCACTCTCCCATCCACTCCTCCTTCCTGTACCTCTTAAAGACGAAAACAAAGAGGACATCAATCGTCTATAGTCGGCATCTTCAGCCCGTCCGCCACCCACGGAGATCCGCCACCAAACCCACCTACACCCCCTCTCCTCCCTCCAAGTGTCTGAAGAAAAACTGGCATGGTTAGCGCCTCTTCCGCGGTGATGTATTCGGCATTTTCTGTAAGAGTGGAGCAGCAGTAGTTGTAGTGGAGTAATAAGAAAGAGACAGGAAATCATTTCCAGCTTTTTGTTCGTTGATTGTCCCCTCAAACCTACAGCCCTATATACTCCTTTTCTTCCGAAACATTATCTGAAAGTACGTTAAGTGTTTAGTGTTTTGTGTGTGTGTGTGTGTTGTGTGTGTGCGTGTGTGTGTGTGTGTGTGTGTGTGTGCGTGTGCGTGTGTGTGTGTGTGTGTGTGTGTGTGATATTGATGCAGCTCTTTCGAGTAAACAGCCCCTGAATTCATAAAAGTTGATAAAACTGAGCAAGAGAATGTTATGACATGTGTGCCAAATGCTATCTTGCTCGATGCAGAGAACCATTATCTTGAAAAAACAATGTGTGACTGTTTCATTTCGTTTCTTGTCCAGTTCATGGTGAAGTTCGTTTGCCATCAACACCTCTGAAACGACGTGAAAGGAAACAGGCATGGTTCATTGTTATATACGCAGTTCTTGCTTCAGTTGGCCACAGTGGTGGCCCGATGGAAAACGCGTGCATGCAGGCTGTGAGAAAATCCCAGGTCTGCGGGTCTAGTCCCGCACGCAGTGAGTTTGTCTTTCTGTTTTCCACAAGATTCAGATTCAGATTCAGAAAACTTTATTATCTCTCGTTACAAGAGAAATTACATTTGTGACCGCTGCCCTAAAAGTTAAGACATACATATCTATAGTTACAAACGTGACACTGAAAATTAAAACATCTGAAGTAACGGCATGAGGGCTAGTCCCCACGGAAGAGACAATTCAAAGCCAGGTCACTGGTGCCGCCTGCACTTAGCACGCGGAAAAGAACCCACGGCAGCGGATGAGTTGTTCTGAACAACGCTGTGTAAGAAACCTCCCCACGGGACAATTATATAGCGAACGCTTTACTCCCGGTAGACAGAAGGCTGGAGTCACAAACAAATCTGTTGCAATGATCAAGCTGCATTTGATGTCATTTTCTACGTAGCAGCCAGACAAATACATGCATGCAGACGCAACCACGGGAGTTTTCACACTTGCATAAGCGCGCATACTGTTGACTTCACACAACTACATATCTTCCAGAAGAAAAAAAAAAGAAGTCAGAACAAACACCGAAAAAAGCAAAATAAAGTCGAAATAAGTAACAACAACAAAGAAAGAAAAACGAAATATAGATTAAATGAAATAAGAAAAAAAAAGGCTGTTGTGTTCTTCTGGCAAAACCCATCAGCAGCCATACCTTCCCTGGATGTATACAGGTTTACTCGCAGTTTGCGCCAACTTCTGGCGAATATGTTTTCTTCATCAATGAGGATGTAAGTTCTGTTTACGACCCATCCCACCCCTCCTGAACTTTTCGGGGGGGCGGGTGTTCTTCCGTTTTGTACCTTTTCAGACATCTGAGATAAAACTGGCGGAGTCCTCATACACCATCGTTTGATGAGTTCTCCGTTTCTTGGGGCTGTTTGGTCTATTGATTCTTTAAAAAGACAAGAGCGATCACTGCGTAGGATCAGACAAATGTGTAGCAGACTCTAATTCGTCATAACGAAAACAAAGTGATCACAATATATAGGATTACATTCTTCTGTTTGCTAAACACTTCATTCCTGCATGTACAACGCCTGTGATATAACTCTGAATTTCTTATACGATATTAAGTTTTAATCGTGAAATTGAGAAATACATGCACGATTGGGTCCACGGAATCCAATAGCAAATGGTTTCCATCATTCGGACATGGTAGAAACGGAGCATCAAGAATTTACAGGTACGTGGAAATGAGAATTATTACTGTCGCAACGACAAACCTTAGGAAAGAAAGCAACATCAAGATAATGAACGGATATATTTTTTTTCTTGGCTAAGAGTGTTACAATGAGAATGTGAAAAGTTACATTTACTCAAGCTGTATCTTTCGGAACGTAGGGTAAATATTCTCTTTGCTGTTTTTTGCTATTCTCTATCAGATGTGCCTACGAAAGTTTGGTTTGAAAACAAAGTTGGATCCCCTGTTTGTTGGTACGAACTGACCCCCCCCCCCCCCCCCCCCCCCCCACTCCCCCCCAAAACAACAACAAAAGCAAAAACAAAACAAAACAAAACCCTTACGATTGAAAACGAAGCAAACAGCAGATAGAGTGGGGCAGCGAATTTCTTGGACTGAAAATGACACACGCCACCTTTTGGATCTTTTGGGAGGTACGCTCATCAGATTCTCTACAAACAGATTGTTGGTATGTGTCTGTCGGACATTGATAGTGTGGGATGCTCGCCGTTCCTCTACCAACTGGCGTAATTGGTCGTAACGTAGACAGACAGAAAAAAAAGAGAGAGAATCCGAAACCAATTTCACTAAACAGACGACCTGGATTCTGGTGTGTGTGTGTGCGTGTGTGTGTGTGTGTGTGTGTGTGTGTGTGTGTGTGTGTGTGTGTGTGTGTGTGTGTGTGTGTGTGAACATGCCTGAAAGGAAATGAAACAGCACGCACTTTTGTCTGTCTGTCTGTCAGCCAGCCTATCTGTCTGTCTATCTATCTGTCTCTCTCTGCCTCTCTGCCTGTCTGCCTGCTGCCTGCCTGCCTGCCTCTCTGTCTGTCTGTCTGTCTCTATGTCTCTGTCCACCTATTAACCAATTAACCGATCAATCTATCTATCTGTCTGTCTATCTCTATCTATCTATCTATCTATCTATCTATCTATCTATCTATCTATCTATCTATCCATCTCTGTCTATCTGTCCGTCTGTCTGACTGTCTGTCCGTCCGTCCGTCCGTCCGTCCATAAATCGATCGATCAATCGATTGATCTGTCTATCTGTCTGTCTGTCTGTCTATTTATCACTCTGTCTCTGTGTACCTATCTATCTATCCGTCTGTCTGTCTCTATGTCTGTTTGTGTCTGTGTCTGTCTATCTGAATATACGCATATATACATAAACACTACGAACATCCGATCTATTCCATGGAGATTTCTGCATGTTGTGGTTCCCTCTACAGCAAGACAGTCGGTGATAGGCCGTGACAGCCTTTCACAGCCCATGTTCAGTACCCCGTGTCCTCTGATCCTCCGGCGAAAAAATCTCCATGTAAGGTTTCTTTACAACGAATCACCCGCATTGCGATTAAACCATATAGCATGCATGCATGTGAGTTCCCAAAGTACTGCTATCTGTTTCTGTCTCTCAGTCTGCCTCTCTCTCTCTCTCTCTCTCTCTCTCTCTCTCTCTCTCTCTCTCTCTCTCTCTCTCTCTCTCTCTCTCCCCCCCTCTCTCTCGCTCTTTCTCTCGCGTGTTGTACCAATATCAATGGTTTTTTTTTTTGTAGCGATTATAATGATTATAAAAAGAAAATAAAGAATAGATTCAGAGTATGTCAAAGAAGAAAGGGTATTGGGACAAGATGGAGGGAATGAGGAGAAGAGAAACTTGAAAAGATGGAAGAGGAGAGTAAGAAATTGGAAAAGAGGAACAAGAAG
>JADBJO010000442.1:302500-312500 GCA_016801955.1 Conus betulinus
GACAGTGCTTCTCTGGGTCCTCCCCCAGCACCTTCGGTGTTTCTTTTTCTTCTTTGCCTTAACTAGGCTGACCCTGGAGAAAGGTCCAGTGACGGTGAGGAAAGACCCACTGACCACAGGGAAAGTCCTGTTGACAGTGGGAAAGACTACAACTTTGGATTCTCCCTTGAGGGCACATAAGACCGTATGGCGAAAGCTTGGCTGTGTCTGGAGTGGCACTGTCTTCATCTGTCCGTGGGCAGGGGTGGTTGGGTCTGTTGGGTGTGCTCGACAGCTGAGGGTGGTGTTTTTCGCCGGTGGGCTCTGCAGTCATGAAATACGGGCTGGTACACCCATGGGGACGCTACTTTAAGGCTGTTATGAGTTGCATCCTGTAGTCTGATTTACCTCTGTTCTGGAGCAGTTATGTCCCTTGATATCTTAATGGAGTGTCCTGCGCGTGCCTGTACCCATCGTCAACACGGCGCAGGCCTTCAAGGGTGGTACAGGGCTGCTCTAGAGGCAGGTGAGGACAGTGCTTCTCTGGGTCCTCCCCAGCACCTTCGGGTGTTTTTTTTTTCTTCTTCCATAGGGAAAGAAATAGCAACCATTTTTTTTGCAGTAAAAGAGAGGCAAGTATTTCTATAGGAAACAGCAGCAAAGTGATTATAAAGTAAAGAAAAAAACGTGTTTTTTTGAAAGAAAGAAGTAAAAAGAAAAAAAAAAAGAACTTTCAGAAGGCAAGATGGAGCACACTGTTTTGGAAGGAATGAAGGAACAAACTGTTTAGGAAGAGAAAAAAAAGGAACAAACCGTTTTGGAACGAAAGAAAAAGCAAACTGTTCTTAAAGGAAAGAAGAACCAAACTGTTTGGGAAGGAAAGAAGTAGTATGTAGCTTTGGAGGAAAAAAAAAAGAAGAAGCAAACAGTTTTAGAAGAAAAGGCAAACATTTTTAAACGAAAGAAGAAGGGGCACGCTGTTTTGGAAGGAAAGAAGGGGAAGGGGCAAGCTGTTTTGGAAGGAAAGAAGGGGCAAACTGTTTTGGAAGGAAAGAAGGGGCAAACTGTTTTGGAAGGAAAGAAGGGGCAAACTGTTTTGGAAGGAAAGAAGGGGCAAACTGTTTTGAAAGGAAAGAAGGGGCAAGCTTATTTGGAAGGGGGGAAGGGGCAAGCTGTTTTGGAAGGAAAGAAGGGGCAAACTGTTTTGGAAGGAAAGAAGGGGCAAGCTGCTTTGGAAGGAAAGAAGGGGCAAACTGTTTTGAAAGGAAAGAAGGGGCAAGCTTATTTGGAAGGGGGGAAGGGGCAAGCTGTTTTGGAAGGAAAGAAGGGCAAGCTGCTTTGGAAGGAAAGAAGGGGCAAGCTGTTTGGTAGGAAAGAAGGGGCAAGCTTATTTGGAAGGAAAGAAGGGGAAGGGGCAAACTGTTTTGGAAGGAAAGAAGGGGCAAGCTGCTTTGGAAGGAAAGAAGGGGCAAACTGTTTTGAAAGGAAAGAAGGGGCAAGCTTATTTGGAAGGAAAGAAGGGGAAGGGGCAAGCTGTTTTGGAAGGAAAAAGAAGGGCAAGCTGTTTTGGAAGGAAAGAAGGGGCAAGCTGCTTTGGAAGGAAAGAAGGGGCAAACTGTTTTGAAAGGAAAGAAGGCGCAAGCTTATTTGGAAGGGGGGAAGGGGCAAGCTGTTTTTGGAAGGAAAGAAGGGGCAAGCAGTTTTGGAAGGAAAGAAGGGGCAAGCAGTTTTGGAAGGAAAGAAAGGGCAAGCTGCTTTGGAAGGAAAGAAGGGGCAAGCTGCTTTTTTTTTAGGAAAGAAGGACAAAACCGTTTTCTGGAGGACAGAAAGAACAAACGTTTTATAGGAAAAATCAAACAATGTGCTTTTCAAGTAAAGAAGGTGCAAACTGATCTTGATGTCAAGAAGGAGAATGCTAATGTTGAAACAAAGAAGGAGCCAAGTGTTTTTTTGGAAGAAAGAAGAAGCAAACTGGTACTAAACCTAAGAAGAAATGCGGAGCTATTGGAAGGGAAAAAAAGAACGAACCGCTTTGGAAAAAAAACTGTCTTCGAATAAAAGAAGAAAATGCTTTATTTTAAAAAAAAAAAAAAAAGGAAAGAAGGAAACTGTTTCCAAACGTAAGAATGAACAAATTCTTGTTTCGATGGAAGAAGGAGAAAAAAAAAAGATATTTTCGATAAAAAGAAAAGGAAAAGTATTTTTCGAGTAAATAATGAGAAAGTTATTTTTGAGGTAAGAAAGGGAGCAAACTGTTTTTTGGAGTAAAGAATGAGTACGCAGTTTTTTCAAGGAAGAAGCAACAAACGTTTATAAACTAAAAAGAAGAAAAGAAAACTGTTTTCGTAGTAAAGAATAAAAAGCCGTTTCTGAAGCTAAGAATGGACACACGATTTAAAAAAAAAAAAAAAAGGAGCGAATAGTTCTTGAAAGAGAGAAGAAACGAATTTTTAGTAAGTGAGCCAACAGTTTTGGAAGGAAAGAAGGAACAAGCTGGTTTTACGTTAAGGAGCGAGCTGTTTCAATGGGAAAAAATGGGCAATCTATTTCTAAAGATTAAAAAAAAATCAAACAAACTGGGTTTGTAGTTTAGAAAAGGGAGAAAACCGTTTTCAAAGATCAGAGGAGGGAGGGAGGAACTGAACTTGCTGTTGTGTAAAGGGAGGCTAAAAGTTGAAAAAGAAAAGCAAGGGCAAGCTTGTTCGTCAGTTAGTTTGTTTGTTTGTTTTGTTTGTTTGTTTTTAAAGAAAAAGAGAAATTCTAAAAGTGAGAGAAATGTATTTGTTAGTTTTGTTTGCTTTTTTGTGTAAATAAACAAACGGAGAAAAATTCCTAGCTAAGACAAATAGGAGCAGTTCCTTTTTTTTTTTTTTTTTAAACGTAAACAATAGGAAAGCAGACAGAGCATTAGGAGATAATACAACGGGTGCTGTGACCAGTCTATGACGTAATCTGGAACAGGCGATGAAGGTGGTGTGGGGTGTGGAGGAGAGATAGATGAGAATGATATAGGTGCTGCCAGTCTGCTGCTTCCACGTGGGATTTCACGCACACTCACTCACGCACGCGCGCGCACACACACACACACACACACACACACACATATATATATATATATATACACGCACAGACGTGCGCGCGCGCGCACACACACACACACACACACACACACACACACACACACACACACGGGCATACCAAGATTTTATGGATCATATATGCCACTTTGACACCGACACGTATCTAATCATAAACTTCCCTAAACCCCCCCCCCCCCCCCCCCCCCCCCCACTCTCTCTCTCCATAGATACATACATACATCTCTCTCATATATATATATATATATATATATATATATATATATATATATATATATATATATATATATATATATATGTAATCTAAGACATAAGAGCAAGCTTTGTTTATAATTCAATATTTGTTGCAGTCATTGCAACACCTAGCTGCTCTGTAAGTTGCTGGAATGGTGCTCGGTACTTATCCTTGGAACCTATTAGTTTATTGTAATTTGGTCCCTTGCGGATTTCATTCCAAGAACTGGTCCTCAGCACTTGTGTCTTGAGAGGTTACCTTTTTATATTTTCTACTTTTCACAAGAAAATGTAGCATGTTTTGCTCTTTCATAATTTTCTTTTGCTTCTTAGGTGGCATCCTTGGTTGGTTTTTTTTTTGAAAACTCAACAAACATACTACGGTATTGCACACCAGCCTTTTTCTGGTATAGCATTCTTCTTAAAACCGAAAAGGCAGGTGAGTCAAATTACCACTTCCCGCAGTCACCAAGGTGGAACAATCAGATTTTTTTGAAATAACGATATCTGAATAGCGTTATCTGACCCAATATTATATATATTATTGAGCTTTTTCCCCATTCGAACTGTAAATTTGCAGAAGACTCATTTTGAGAAGCTTTTATTATTCCCCATTCACCCACTCAATTACAGTTAGTTAGGCAGAATTATCTGCCACTGCAGATACGAAGGGTTATCATCTTTTTATTTCTACAATCTAAGACTTAAAAGCAAGTCTTGTTTAATAATTATATATATATATATATATTATTCATCTTGCACACACAAAAAAAAAATTTACCGAGAAAAAGAAAGAGTGGACGTAAAAGGGGCACATCTTGGACATTTGTTCGGTTTGTTGTTGGTTTTTTTTTTTTCCACAATTAATGTTATATCAAACCGTTTTCTTTTCTTTCTTGGTTTTGTTGTTTTTATAATTCTTTTTCTTTGGGCATTTCGTTGATCTATTAACATTAAATCCAATCGTCGTTTTTTCTTCTGTTGTTATTGCTCTTCTTCTTACTCTGACCATATTTATTCATGGCAAAGTGGATCATACGACAGATATGGAACATGTAGAGTTTTGTGTCTGAATTCAGTACAGTTGACGGCTTTGACCTACATCTTCAGAAGATGGAGCTACTCTCTCTCTCCTCACACTGAAAACAACTTGTCTCCCTTCTCCCCAGTGGCAGCAACACGCCCTTCATGAAAATGACACCACGACACACACAACATATCCGCACACCGCCATTACTTTCATGTTGATGATGTGAAAATGAGGTCAGGGAAGACGAGAGAGAGGTAAATGCTGTTTCATCAGACTATGTTTATCTAGAACTTGCTGAGAATTTGGATCGAACCAACTCAATTGTTTTACACACACACACAAGGTTCATCTCAACAACTGCACTTCATTGCTTCGACTCTCTCCTCAATATTTTATGTACACACACGGAGAGAGACAGAGAAAGAAAGAGAGAACGAACATAAATAAACGAGAGACGTAAAACATCTACGCAAAGACCAAGTGAAAACAACCCCAGGCTCTTTTTGCTACTTCCCATTCGTTCTCCACTTCATTTTCTCCACGAACAACACAAATACAAATCTTGGCCTTCGGGCATGCAACAGTCAGACAGAGAAGTTGGTCTTTCACCATTCTGTTTCCCCCTATGCAGTCAGTATACAAGGTTAAAAAAAAAAAAATCCCTTGGACGTTCTACTTAACTCAAATAAAAATCAAAAACAAGTGTTGTCTTCTCATATGGGGGATCTGCGGAAGCGGGGGTGGTGTAGATACAGTAAGGATGGGGGTTTGGTAACAGAGTGTCAAGGAGGCAAGAACCCCCCCCCCCCCCCCCCCCCACCCAAGACAACGCGATTGTGTTCTCCCCAAAATCTCCCAATCCTGACACTAACATCCCTAACACCACCCTTTCCAGTTTCTCCGTTCGGCCTGCTCACCAGTAGCACAGCCAATCGACAGACCCTCGGCGCTCACTCACTCTTACAACCTCACAACATTCAACACTCATACCCCAGACAAACGCCGACCATCAGCGTAAACAGTACCGCCCATTCGAAACGATCTACTCATCCAACCAGCAGTAACACCACACATTGCGCAGCAATTACGCAAGGGCACATCAACCGTTTCTTTTGAAATCCTTCGAACACATCAGTTCCACCACCGCCGTAGACAGCATCCAGAAGCAGCACATCCTGCTGTCTGAATGAAACTGATTAACTGCGGTGCGCAACCAATCCGATGGAGAAGTTTTGAGAATTTGACGACACCTGTACATGTCATATGACGTGACGTGTTGTGTGTGCGTGCGTGCGTGCGCGTGTAGTTGTGATGTGTGTGTGTTTGTGTGTGTGTGAGCGTTGCGTGCTTGTGTGTAGGTGTGAGTGTATGTGTGCAGTGTGTTGTGCGCGTTAGTGGCGTGCGTGCCGTATACCATTTGGCGTGACCGCGACTTTGTATGTGTGTGGTGTGTGTTTGTGTGTGTGTGTGTCCATGGAGTTTCTTCTGTGTGTGGTGTTACCCTGGGGGTGAGAGTGGGGAATGCTCTTCGTAAGTGAATGTCAAGCGTCGTTTCTCAAGAACTGTCAGTATACCATTTACTTTTTTTCTCTTTAAAAGTTTGCAGACAAAACAGTTTGTTTTGAATTCAGTTTGCTAGCAGGAGGGGTGCTATCGTCCTTCCGATGTTCAGGATTCAACTGCAAGTTGAGACATTTGAAGACATGTAGTTTCAGTCTGGGATTTGACGCCAGCCAAATCCAGAAAATCTCCTCTCTCCTCCTTCTCCTCTCTTCTCTCTCTCTCTCTCTCTCTCTCTCTCTCCTCTCTCTCTCTCCTCTTATTATATCTTTAAAGTTTATTTCAATTGCTATATTCAGCCTTGCATTTTAGGTATTTTACGTCAAGGCCACATATATACGATACTTTTTCAACGCGCTTTTTTTTTCTTTTTACATTTGTTTATCTTTATTTCATTTCCCACACTTACGTGGTGTTGTGTTTGATGGTGGAGATAATGATGGTAGGGTGATTGTGATAGGTGAGTGTGTGTTATGTGTGTATGTGTTTGTGTGTGTGGCATGCGCGCCCCCCCGCCGCGCGCGCGCACTCCCGCGCGCGCGCGCGCGTCGCTTGGTGTTGTGTGTGTGTGTGTGTGTGTGTGTGTTGTGCGCGCGCGCGCATGTATGTCTGTGTATTGTATTATATGCGTGTACGTGTGTGTGCTTCTTTTAGTTGTGTATGTGCGGGTATGTGCCTGTTGTTGTGTTGTTGTTGTTGTTTTTGTTGTTGTGTGTTTGTTTGCTGTTGTTGTTGTGCTCGGCTGTTGCTGTTGTTTGTTTGTTGTTGTTGTTGTTGTGTTGTTTAGGCATTGATTTTTTTGTCCCTATTTCCTTTTAGCAACAGGGTGAAGAATGAAAGAAAAAAAGCATAACGTATCTTCGGCTCACCTAATATCCACTAAAATACAAAATTTGTCAATTCTCTCTCTCTCTATCTCTCTCTCGTCTCTCCATCTCTCTCCTCTCTCTCTCTCCTCTCTCTCTCTCTCTCCTCTCTCTCTCTCTCTCTCTCTCGCTCCTACACGTCCCCCACAAATATGTATGTATCTATCTCCTCTCTCTCTGTAGTAGGCCCCACAAAATATATATATATATCATCAGTAATATATATATATATTACCGTTTGTGATGCGGTGAACTGTGTGGTTTGGTGTGTGTGTGGGTGTGTGTCTAAATGCTGTGCGTGCGCGCGCCGGGCGTGCGTGTGTGTGTGTTCGCGTCCGCGCGCGCCGCGTCGTGCGTCCCTTGCGTCGTGCGTCCTTTAGTTTGTCTAGGGTGTGTGTGGTGTGTTGTGAGGTGAGGTGTGTTGTGTGTGTGTGTGTGTGGTGTGTGTGTGTGGTATGGCTCGCGCGCGCGTGTGGGATAACATCCTAAACGTTTTGCGATGAATAAATGACCCTTTTTTCTGCATATTTGCAACAACAATGTGCATCTGGTTCACTTACTTCAACTCATACACATTGATCTGGAGGTGGAAGGGGGGTGGGGGGGGGGGGTGGGGGGGGGGGGGGGGGGGGGGGTGTGGGGGGGGGGGTGGGGACGGGGGGTGGGGGGGAGGGGAGGTAGCTTCAGTATCTGTCAACGCCAGTCAAGGGTTATATGTATGAAAACCTAAACAAGTCTGAGCGCTGGAGGCGATCCCCCACGGAAAACGTACTGCAGCTCACGTGTCCTCCCTGGGGGGAACGAAAGGATTGGAAAAGGTGTTGTAATGGAGCAGAGCAGATGTAGCACACCATTGGGGCAGATAATGGTGGTGAGGGAGTGGTGGGTGTGGGGGAGCGCTTGCACCTCTTGTCAGTCTAGCCAAAGGAAATAAGCCATCTGTTTTTTTCTGATATAGTTTCTAACTTAAGCAAAGAATCTTCTTGTGACTAATACACACACGCGCCGCGCACGCACTCACGCACGCACGCAACGCACGCAAAGTGCCACACACGCAACGCACTGCACGCCACGCACGCACACTCACCTCACACACACCCACACCACACACACACCACACACACATGCATGCACGCACGTCACGCACGCACGCAAACACACACACCACACACACATACACACACACACACACACACCGTACAGGGCACAAACGCACACACACCACATACACCACACACACACACACACACCACACACACACCACCACACCACACCACACCGTACGTCACACCACACACTCACTCACGCATGCACGCACTCATACGATCACACGGGAGTGCACCCAGGACACAGACACACACAACAGGCCCAACCGTCACACAACAAATTCTATGGGGGGATAAAAAAAAAAAAAACCATTCAGACAGCTTCAACCACATTGTAGTTTCAATGCGTATTGCAGTGTCAGAAATGATAAGCTTGAGTTGCCGCATTAAATAAAAAACTATATCTTTCTCTCTCTCTCTCTCTCTCTCTCTCTCTCTCTCTCTCTCTCTCTCTCCTCTCTCTCTCTCTCTCTCTCTCTTTCCTGAAAAAAAAAAAAAGAAAATGAGATGGGCAGATAAAAGCGTGAAAAGTGCTGTTAAAGCTTTGAGAATGGAGGGAAGAGAAGCAAGTTTCATTCACTAAAAAAAACCTTCAGATCACAGTGAAGCGTTCTAACATTCTGTTGCGAAAAAACGATCTTCTCCCTTTAAAGATTTGTATTTTATACAACCCCACCAACTCTTATGTTTTTTTTTTTTTCCATCGCTTTGTCTTTCATTTTTTAAGGTGCACCTGACTCCCAGCAAAGAATGTGTTCATACTAACACTCAGACAGACACCGTCGACTGTCATGGGAAAGAAACGTGCACAGCTAATCGCCCTTTATTCCCAATGGTAATCCCCTATTACTCTTTAATTAAGCCAACGATGGAACACACCACGGAAAAGCAGGGGCAATACAACTGGCTAAAGATGCTACAGTCTGTAGGTCTGTCCATCCCTCTGTCTATCTGTCTGTCTGTCTGTGTCACTCTCTCATCTCTCTCGCTCGTCTCTCTGTGTCTCTGTCTCTCTCCCCCTCCTCTCTGTCTCTCTCTCTCTCTCTCTCTCTCCTCTCTCACACTCACCACACACACACACACACACTCACACACTCCCTCACTCTCTCTCTCTCTCTCTCTCTCGCTCTCGCTCTCCCTCCCCCTCTCTCTCTCTCTATCAACTTCGCCTCTCCCTCTCTCTCCCTCTCTCCCTCCCTCTCTCTCTCTCTCTCCTCTCTCTCTCTCTCTCACCTCACACACTCACACACACACACACACACACCCACACACAGACACACTCACACAGAGGAACACACAAATGCAAAAAGACTTACACACACCACACACACACACACACACACACACACACACACACACACACACACACACAGTGTCTACGCACACATATCCTCATGCATTCATGCATGCACGCACGTGTGCGCGCATAAGCACACACACACACACACACACACCACACACACACACACACACACACACACACACACACACACACGTGCGCGCGCACACACGCACGCACGCACGCACACACACACACACACACACACACACACACACACACACACACACACACACACACACACACTCGTACTCACACTCGTCTCTCTCTCTCTCTCCTCTCTCTCTCTCTCTCTCTCTCCTCTCTCTCTCTCTCTGCTCCAGATGTATATAGAGTTCCACAGTACAGATCTGCCTTTGTCTCTACTGATCCCTTTTTCTCCAGCCCAGGACGGGAGCAGCTCTCGACCAACACACCACAGGCTGCCCATAAAGACGACACGACCTACACACAGTCCAGTCAGACGACTTGTTTTCTTGTTCACACTTCACAAAAAAAAAACTGCCAGTCAGCGTGCAATGGTCCCACATACGGTACGTATCTCTCACAATGGAAAAGTTCTGAGAGGATAGGGGGGAGGGGGGGTGGGGGTGGGGGGAGGGGTAGGAGGTGGAAACAGGAGGGGCCAGAGAATGTGAACCGATGTGGTGTGAGTTGGGTGACGTGAGCCACGCGTCTCACTGATTAAGGTATCTGCCTCTTGCTGCCCCTGGATTTTTTTTTCCAGAACTTCTTCATCTACCCGTGTCCCCAACGCCTCTCTCCCCCCTCCCCTCCCCTCCCCCCCC
>JADBJO010000442.1:325000-327500 GCA_016801955.1 Conus betulinus
AAAGAACTGCTTTTATGGCTTCTCAATCGCGTTCTACACGAACAAAAAACATCTCTGACTGGCATGGCAAAGCTGTTTCGTGTCTGCTATGGAGGCTATCTTGAAGGCAAGGATGAGCAATACAAATCCAGCAGTCCTGAGAAATACGTACCAAATGACAACTGTAAAAGAATTCTTGGATGACTCAGCAGTCCTTTCCTTGCAAAAACTGATACGCAGAGAAGTACTGAAACGATAAAAGTAATTGGTCGTTCCATTCAGGGCGAGTTTCAAACCAACGAAATCGCGGAGCTTCTTTCTGCCGAATTAGAAAGTAACTGAAATATTTATGTTCACTGTAGCCAAACCATTTCAGCCGTGTCATAAGAACCAATCAATAACCTAGGAAGATGGTATGATTTCTTCCAACATACAAACGGGAAAACGAAACTGAGTAAGTGGTATAAAGAAACACGCAGGTGCTCCCTTAGTGTCAGCGGTTCATGCTGATCCTAAAGCTCCGTCCTTTACTGAGGTACGATATTAAGACTAGCGCAGTGGAATCGACAAAAGGTTCAAAACGTACCCAAGGAAATGGCTTGATGTTTCACATCTCTCTAAAGCAGCTCTCTACCGTCGCCAGTTAAACCTGAAGCTGCCTCTGAAATCCATCATCCAGTAAGGACAAAGCTAGAACAGTGCAACTACTAATCATGCTTGAGGACTCGGAAGACAAGATCATGAAGCCAGTTCAACCCAAGCTGGAGACTGATCGAAAATGAACAGTTCGTGAGGCAGTGAACAGTCCTACCTTGAGGATACTACAGACTCTCGCTGACTGGTATACTTGTCAGTAGCAGTCATAGGGTTAACTACCACTTAACTCTTTCGGAGTCTCCCCCAAAATCGCTAC
Source organism: Conus betulinus (assembly GCA_016801955.1). NCBI lineage: Eukaryota > Metazoa > Mollusca > Gastropoda > Neogastropoda > Conidae > Conus > Conus betulinus. The sequence goes on from JADBJO010000442.1 coordinate 325,893, forward strand.
AGCGCAGGACGGCCTAAGCAAACATGGCCGATTTCTGCACAAGTGTAGGAGTAATACATGCATCGTGGAAAATGTCGAAAGAAGCACAAAACTGGTAACAGATGGACACTACAACTAGTTATCTGTCATTTACTCCTCCCAAGTCGTGAGAGTGTGGCTGGCCCTCAACGTGCTGAAGTTCGAGACATTACACAGACAGTAACTCCAACCAGCTGCCGTTGGGGGAAATATTGAATCCAGTGCACCTGCGGGCGAAAGGTTAATGCGCAGCTGGGAAGGCATCTGCTAGGTCTCATCCATGAGCACCTTCCTCTCCTCTCCCTTCCCCTAACGCCCCCCCCCCCCCCCGCCCCCACCCCCCATCTCCTTACCCTTTCTTCTCTCCCCTCTCTTCGCGACTTGCCTCTGTTCTTTAACGCGTGTATTCATGGTTGCCCTCATGTCTTAGTATAGGCCAAGGGAAATCCACACGTCACTTCGGTGAAGCCGAAACCCATATAATGTGCAGTGTTCAAATCTGGCAGTTGTTGCTGTCTCGTCATTATTTCAGGTTCCACATCTGCACCCACCTCAGGTAACTGACATGCAACAGTGCGTACATGAGTACCACCAGAACGATCACTTGTGAGGGTAGGCAGTCAAAAAACGCCTCTGTGTTGTGTGTTAAGCGCCTGGGAATTGAACTTGCGATGGCCTGCCTACTAATTTGATGCTCCAGCCTACTAAGGTAACCAAGCCCCAGCGTTTATTAGGCTGTTGGCTGTCCTATATTGCATGCTTTATCCGTGGTGTTACTCCCACGCTTCCTATTCTGGCAACGCCTATCCTTGACATACCCAGGTTCCTTCCACTGGCAGTTATAGCGTTAGCAAGATTACAGGAAGCAGTCCGTGGCAAGTCGTCCGTGGGCAACCGACCAAAGTAGACACTGCACGGCTGCGTAGTCATCGTAGAGATGTTCAGGGGCGCCTGTTCTGATCAAACAACATCAGCTTATGCCTTGACTTGGAACACTGGAGGAGGCGCCCCTTTAACGTCCAACCTCTTGTACTGCTACTACTGCTGCTGCTGCTGTTTGCTGCTGCTGTTACTCCTGTTAATTCCTGCTGCTGCTACTGCTTACTGTTACTGCTATTGCTGCTGCTTTTGCTGCTTCTGCTGCTGCTATTACTACTGCTCCTACTGCTACTGTTCCTATTACTGCTGTAACTGTTTCTGCCGCTGTTACTGTACTACTACTGCTGCTGCTACTAGTGTTACCACTGCTACACCGCTATGCTGTTCCTGCTGTTACTGCAAGTGTTACCACTGCTACTACTACCACTATTGCTGCTACTACTGCAGTCACTACTACTACTATGGCAAAGGCATATCTTCTGGTACCGCTGCAAATATGAAAACAACAACACAAAACAGCAACAACAACTTCTACTACTACTACTATTTTTACAATACTACTACTGCTGCTGCTGCTGCTGCTGCTGCTGCTGCTGCTGCTGCTGCTGCTGCTACTACTACTACTACTACTACTACTACTACTACTACTACTACTACTACTTTAGCAAATGAACTCAAACGAGTATGTGTGAAAACCGCAAGAAAAAAAGA
>JADBJO010000442.1:330000-335000 GCA_016801955.1 Conus betulinus
GGTCTTCTTCAGGCAAGATACTCTACAGAAAGTTCAGAATCATGGTAGGTGGAGAATAAGAAGCAGGGGCTGGGAGGGGAGGGGAGGGGACAGGACGGTGGAGAAGATGGAGGGTGGTGGGAGGGCAGTGTCTACAATATTGCTGATGACTCCTTTCAACGGCTATTTTCTTTTTTTTTTTTTGCCCAAGACACGTTATTCATTGGTGAAGCTCCCACAAAGACTTTTTCTCGGAATTGGACCATGCTGGTGGGAGACAGGTGGGGAGAGTGGAAGGTCCGGAACTGGTGGAACCTTCTTGACCAACGCTGGTACTGATCAGTGCCAGTGTGTTCAATGCCAGTCGCTGCCGTTCTTATCCGTTGTCAGCGCTGGAGTGACTGACAAGCTATTAGATTGAAGAGCTGAGCACTGAGATTGTTGGTATATGTTGTCCTTGCTCGCAATCCTTGCTGGATCCTCAAGCGTAAGATTTGAAGAACTCCCCTTTCAGCCGATTAAAATATTATTTCCATATCGCGCTGTCTTCCTGTATTCTTCCTCTATGGATGGGAATGCCTATTTCTCTTTCATTACAAATAGTTTCTTCACTTTTTCGAACGTCCTATGTCAGAAACTTTCTCTTTCCTGTGACTGTCTTTGACATCCCCTCCCCCCCCCCCCCCCCCCCCTCCCCCTCTCCTCCATTGTTTGTTGGTTTGCTTTACTTTACTGTCGTCTGCTGTTGTTTTTTTTCTGCTTTTATAGACTATTCTCCCTGGAAACTCCTTCAAATCAATTTTTGACATGCCAGCTTTTATTGCTTTTTCTTTTTCTTTGCAAGAGTGAGATCAGGTAATGCCCATTTTGAACGGTCTGATAAGAGTGGACACTAGATGCCCATTCTACGGTGCTTTATTTGATCATAGGATTGGTGGTTTTTGGGGGTATTACTTTCTTCATTACTTACGACTTTTTAAAACTGGGGATGATTAATCGAGGAGAATCTTTGGCACTGTAAGCACGGCCTGGTTTGTCTGCTTCGATGATTTGAAAAAAGGACAACAATGGTAGGTAGGCACTCAAGGTGTGACCAGCGCGCTGGGCTAATGCGTAGGTCAGACATCTGCTAAGTCGTAGTCACGAAACCCTCTTCTCTTCATTTTTCTCATCTTTGTTATTAATTCGTTTATCCATTAGCTTAAAATCATGCGCAGTATGGTCTCAAAACTTAGCGGATGTGGTGTAGAGTATATGGACTAGTTCGCATGCAGTGACGCCTCCTTAATGAAACTGAAACTGAAACTGAAACTTCGAGGATATCAGTTGTTCAACAACTATGGTATCATTTGCTTTTATTTGTTTCTTGTTCACGATATAACCTATTCCCATGAAATTAGTCATTCAGGATGTGACTTTTTTTTCTCCTGTACGGGTTTGATAAGCCAGAAAAGGCCCTGATCATGAAGAAGAAAAAGAAACACCCAGGTGCTGGGGAGGATCCAGAGAAGCACTGTCTTCACCTGCCTTTAGAGCAGTCCTGTACCACCCTTGGAGGCCTGCGCTGTGTTGACGATGGGTACGAGTATCTTTGCCTGAAGAAGACCTAAAAGGTCGAAACGCGATGATAAGCCAGAAAAGGCCTTGATCATGAGTATCCTCCACCCCCTGTCCATTCTTTCCCTTATACCCCCCTCACCCACAGCCATCAACATACTCCTTTCATTAATTTGTTTGTTTGCTTCTTTGTTTGCTTTTTCTTCCTCGCTGCCTTTGAAACCGACTTTTGATTTTCATTTCATTCGTACATAATGTAATACCTGCAATGAATGTAAGTAATCTTGTATCATCATTGCTGAAACTGCATCATCTTTTTTGTGTTCATTTTTTTTTTTTATTCATGCATTTATTTGTTACTTGAACTGAATAGTAATAAGATTTCACCAGCTTTCACAAAGAATTTTTTTTTTATTGCAATGTTTGAGCGCACTATAAATCTAAAGATTGTTTCTGCCCTTTTTTTTCGTTGCTTATATTTTGTATTCATGTGTACTGTTGAATGACTAAAAGATTTGTTTAAACCAGTTTTTTTTCAGCTGTGTTACTAAAAACCATGAACCATAAACTTACCCCACCTGTTTTTTACTGACGAGAATGAGATTACCGATAGATTTGAGTACCAATCAGAGGAGGCACTGTTTCTGGTAATAGAGAAACAGCAATGATGGTACCTGATTAGAAAAGCTGTCAGTTTTGACATCTTTCCCACTACAGATAAAATGCCCCTTGTTTGCATCAAAATGGGTTGTAAACAAAAAAAGAAGCGGAATCAAGGGTTATGCTGTTTAAATCTTTTTTTTTTTTTCTGTTCCGTTTTATTTAATTCTACATATTGAGATGTCACTGTGCCGGGCTATGCGAATCGCCGAATTCTGTTAAATTTTTGTGATTGGTGCACAAAACTAACGACTTACACCTGTTGGACAGCCATTGCCTTGCAGTTTTCTCCCTTAATGGTGCATTACCACTGAGTCATCAGCAGAAAATGAATATTCCGATCGCTTCACCCATTAATCTACCGCCGTTTCTATTTCTGGTGCACAGGAAAGGTCGGGGGGGGGGGGGGGGGGGGGGGGGGGGGGGGGGGGGGGGCATAACGGCTTTAACGACTCGAAATGATTTCCTTTTGCTTTTTTTCTCTATGTTTTTTCCTCTCTTTTCATTTAGCCGTTATAGAAAACATTTTACCTTGTTTTTATGGAGGAAGAAGTGGATTTTAAACGGCGAGACTAGAAACTCGAGCGTTTAGAATTGGCCTTTTATTGCTATTATTATCCTCATCATCAACATCATCATGATCATTCATCATCATCATCATCATCATCATCGTCATCGTCATCGTCATCATCATCATCATCATCATCATCATATTAACATCATAATTATCATTGTTGTTGTTGTTGTTGTTGTTGTTATTATTATTATTAATATTATCATCTGTCGGGCTGTACGATTTGCCGTGTTGTCTAAACTTCCCTGCCATCAGTGGAAGAAGCGATCGGTATTCAGCGGCTGGCTTGTGGAATGTCTCTGTTAGATATTATTGGAGAGGTGGCTTGGGGGGGGGGGGGAGGGAGGGGGGGGGGAGGATGGCGGACACTATAGCCAAGAGTGCTTGGTGGCTCGGCACCAAGTTTTGCTGTCTAGCGTTTCGAGTTCAAATCCCGCCGGCGCCCAAAGTCAAATTTGCCATTTTCTCTGCCTATCTAAACGTGTTGTCGTTCTCGTGGTAACATTGTAGGTAGATCCCAAGCTCACGCCCTTTCCTTCCCCGTCCCATCCTCTGTCTTCCCCGTCCCGCCTCCTCAGTGGTGAAGCAGCGAGTTCGACTTCCAGACGATGAGAGGTCGAATCCCACTACACTGGCACCAAATACTAAAAAATGGTTATTTTTTTTAAAATATCCATTTTAATGTGATGTTTTCAGTTTTAAAAATGCAATGTTAAACAGGTCCTCTTCACCAACTCGAAGGTACTTCATATTTGTCAGTGACCCTTTCCCTCATTTGTTCCCCCCTCCCTCCCCTCCCTCGCTTTCACATCTCCACTCCTCAACCTCATTCCTACGTTACCCCCACTCCTCCCTCTTCTTGTCCTTTCCTTCTTCCTTCCTTCCTTCCTTTCTTTCTTTCCCTTCTTTCAACACCCACCCAACCACCACCACCCTCTAAACTCTCTCCCTTCTCCTAAGCCGAACTCAGCCCCTATCCAAAATGACGTTCATCTGTACCTTCTCTACGTACCTGTGTCTACACTGCTTTATGCCGCCAAAGCTGTCGTTCCGTTCTTCAGAGACTCTTATTCCATCCCTCCAGCTTTTCTACCCCCCCATTGTCAGCAACAGTGGTGAGGACGAGCTTCGCTCCAAACGTTGGTGCCACGATCCCTTGTAAACGATCCCACAACTCCTACTCTAGCAAGGTTATTGCTCACAGGGGATGGTTATCCCCCCCCCCCCTTACCTCCCTTTCTTTCTCCTTCGTCCCCTCCCCCCTCCCCCCCCCCCTCCCCCCCCCCCCCCTCCCCCGGACCTCCTCCTCCACCTCCTCATCCCCGGTGTGTCATATCGCTTTTGGTGGCTGTGGACGTCAAAGCTGAAAATAACCTTAGCCACAGTCAGGGATACTGATGAATGTCTCCCAGGAGTCGAAATCGACTACAACTAGGTGCTTTAAATGCTTTGGTCCTCAAGACACGATCGATAAAGTTTTGTTTTGTTTTGTTTTGTTTTGTTTTCATTTTCGTTATTTTCCCTTTTTATCTTTTTTTTTTTTTCATTTGGAATGAAAACAAACTTCAGAGTTACGGGAGGGAGGGGGGGGGGGGGGGGGGAGCTAAATACAAAATAACACACAAAAACAAAGATGCATAGTAACGCTAGTTTCACGCACAATACTAAACAGATGGATGAATATTCACACATATCTTCTTGAGACTTTGCAAGCAACAGACATATAAAAAAAAAGGTTCCAAGCGGTACCCCCCCCCCCCCCCCCCCCCCCCCCCCCCCCCCCCCCACAATCACACTCAGCACGAGAACGTGCATCGTGTCGTTTGTTCATGAAATAAGTATTACTTCGCATGGTTCCATTTTTAATTTTGTTGATTTTTTTAATTGACTGATTAATTTATTGTTTGATTGATGAATGATGGATTATCACTATTATTATTGTTATTATCATTATTGTCATTATTATTATTATCATATTATTGTTATTATATATTATCATTATGATAATGATAATGTTGATGTTGAAGATCATTATTCTTATTCTTTTTGTACTCTTATTATCATAATTATTATTATAATCATTCTTATGATTATTCTCAGTATCATTATTTCATCATTACCATTATAATTATCATAACTATCATTGACATTGTTGTTGTTCTTGTGTTGTTGTGATATTCATTCATTTCTTTATCAATTTGCAGTGTGTGTGTGTGTGTGTGTGTGTGTG
>JADBJO010000442.1:342500-357500 GCA_016801955.1 Conus betulinus
GGGCAGAAGATTTGGCGCACAGAGAGAGAGAGAGAGAGAGAGAGAGAGAGAGAGAGAGAGAGAGAGAGAGAGAGAGAGAGAGGCAGAGGCAGACAGACAGACAGAGAAAGGGAGGCCACAAACAGAAGTATGATGGAGCAGAGGGAGGGCGGGGGGGGGATAGAGGAGAGAGAAAGACAGAGAGAGAAGAGAGAGAGAGAGAGAGAGAGAGAGAGAGAGAGGAGAGAGAAACAGACAGACAACACAGACAGACGGACAGCCACAACCAAAAAAAAGACTGGATGAGAGAGAGAGAGAGACAGAGAGAGAGATAGATAGATAGACAGACAGACAGACAGACAGACAGACAAAAAGACAGAGAGCGAGTGAGAAAGACATACAGACAAACAGACAGAGACAAACACACATGCACACACGCGATGCTCGCGCAGAGGGAGAGAGAGAGAGAGAGAGAGAGAGAGAGAGAGAGAGAGAGAGAGACAGAGAAAGAGACAGAGAGAGAGAGAGAGAGGCAGACAGACAGTGTACGGTGTGATGGCGTGGGGAGGGGTGAGGACGAGAGAGAGAGAGAGAGAGAGAGACAGGGAGAGAGAGAGACAGACAGACAGACAGAGAACTAGTGAGAGAAGACATACAGACAGACAAACAGACAGACAGACAAACAGACAGAAACACACATGCACACACGCGCGTGCTCGCGCAGAGAGAGAGAGAGAGAGAGAGAGAGAGGCAGACAGACAGACGCACAGACAGGCAGACACACACACACAGACACAGACAGGCAGCGACAGAACCAGACGTACATATATACAGACAGAGAGACAAAGGCACAGAGAGAGAGAGAGAGAGAGAGAGAGAGAGAGAGAGAGAGCAGCACAGCATGACATATACCCTATAAATGCTCACGCCATCCTGTGCGAGAATCAATCAAGACCTACCACTGTGGCCTGCAGTTTCCTGCCATTCTTCGTTACCACGGCCTCTTGAGACTTTAAAAAACAGGAATCACCTTAGACAACAGGTGAACTTCCACTATTCTGTCTACGAATCGCAAGAGAGTTTACGGAAATTCAGCCAAATACGTATTCCGACACACATTGATTAGTGTAAACAAATCACACAAAAAAAGGGAAGATGTGAAAAAAAGTACTTAAACAGACTGTTTTATTTGTTTGTTTTGGTAATTTTTTTGTCTGTTTTTTTTTTTTTCTGTTTTTAATCCCTTTTATCTGTGATAGAAGCACGAGAAATGCTGTCTCTAAAGGTTAGAGGTTAAAAAAAATGTAATTATGTTCAGCCATTATTTCCTTTCCACATTCACCAAAAGTGGTATTCTCTAACTGGTAGGGAGAACACTGGTATTTTTACGTTCTAAATAAAGACCCAGGGAATGCGTCTGCAAAATTCAATAGAGACCCGTTTTCTTCCGAGCAGATAGGCAGACGGAAAACGGACAGACAAACAGACTAAAAAAAAAAAAAAAAAAAAAAAGCAAGACAGACAGTCAAAAAAATAAACTAATGACATATAGCAGTCCCCTGCCTCTCCGAAGCGCGTCTTCCAGGCGCGGGGCTTTGTTAAAGACACAGACAGACAGAGAGAGAGAGAGAGAGAGAGAGAGAGAGAGAGAGAGAGAGAGAGAGAGAGAGAGAGAGAGAGAGAGAGAGAGAGAGAGACGGCAGATCCACAAGAGAAGAGCCTGGCTGGCCTAGTGGCTAGAGCATTGGCTTCTCGGTTAAGTATTCTGAGTTCGAATCCCGTGGACGTCAGTATGTGCATGTTGTCGTTCTAGTGTTACAGTGTTAGATAGGCTCCTCCTTTTCGCTCTCTCCGGTCTCCTGATGGTTATCCCTGCTGCCACATTGAATTTGCCGGCTGTCGTAGTTATGGATATTTGCAAAGTGTAACTGACATAATTAATACATCGACTGCCAACAGTGAGACGGTCACGAAATGTGAGAGATGGAAGTGAGGGATAGATGCAGGAAAGGAATTTACAGATGCTTCGTGTTTAAAGAAAAAAAGAAAGGAGGAAGAAAAAGCATTCCTTTAAAAAAAATCAGTTCAGGTGAGAAGAAAGTAGAACTCATCGATACACAGTTCTCTTCCTCTCCTTTCCCTGGTCGAACCATAACAACACCAGGGAAAGATAACTCCCATCACAATTCCTTCTCTCCTGCATGATAAAGACACTTCCACGAGCAGTTAAGCTATGTTGTTTGCTTGCCTTTATATATTATCGCGTGTGCGTTTTGTAGTCTAGTGACCCACATAATTTCCTTTAGAATAAAGAAAAATGAAATCCACGAAAGGGGAAGGAACGGGTCAGAGGGAAGTGTGAACGCCGCACGGCAAGAAAGGCTTACTCTCGCACACACACACACACACACACACACACACACACACACACACACACACACACACATACACACACACACACACACACACACACACACACACACACACACACACACACACACACACACACACACAACATGTATGACAACTTTTAAAAAGAAAACTGGCAATAGAGTAAACACTGTTTCGTTATTGGCCCTTTCTCTCCACCCTACTCACACACACACACACACCCACACACACACACACACACACACACACACACACACACACACACACACGCACGCACGCACGCACACATCACACACACACACACACACACACACACACACACACACACACACACACACACACACACACACACACACACACACACACACACATTTCTTCTTCTCAACTCCCCTCACAAAAACGCTACCACTCTCCCCCCCCCCCCCACACACACACACATACACACACATGCGTGCGAGCGCATGCACATATGCACACACGCGCGCGTGCACACACACATATACACACATGGACTCAAACACACACGCATGCATGCACGTATGGCACACACACACACTCACACACACACACACACACACACTACATATATATATATATATATATATATATATATATATATATATATATATATATATATATATATATACATATACATACATACATAACAAGAAAAGAAACAGTTCATACATGCAGACTGGCAAAGGTTAACTTCAAAATCACTGTTCTTTTTTTTTAGGAATTTAAAGTAAACCTGCCAGTTAACAGGGACAAACAAATGTACAAGACTGTTACATTCCTTTTAAAACTTCAGTCCTTCGAATGAGGCTATAAACCGAGGTTCCGTGTGTGAACGCACGCATAACATCTTGCACACACGTAAATACCCATCACCAACATTCGGAAGAGTAGGCCAGTTTGGCCGTTGGTATGGATGACACGTTACGCATAGCATGCACCCTGAGTGAGAAATAGAAAGAATGAAGGAAGTAAGGAAAATGAGTGATCGATATTGAACGATACTGACTGGATGACACGGGAAACGACTGAATGAAGCGCCAGCTGGCAGCTCTTCAGTCGGCACTACCCAGGTAGGCAGCCGTTGTGTAAACGAGTGTTGGTTGTAAAGCGCTTAGAGCTTGGTCTCTAGCCGAGAATAGGCGCTATATAAGTATTCATTATTATTATTATTATTAAAACTGGTTTCAATTTCTGCCTGCAGAAACCTCACTTTGAAACTAACTTCACATTCACTTTCTGTTCTTCCACACTCACTCTCCCCATTCTTCTACCTACCTCCTCTCCTCTTCCCCTTCCTCGCCCTTCCCCCTCTTCCCCCTCTTCCCCCTTTAAACTTTTTTCCTTTTAAACATGTCCTCTTCATTCTCCTATCTTGTTCTTACGCTTCCTGAAAGGGAGAAACTTGTCCCACTTACATAGCAATGAGGCCAGGCACAGCGAAGACAGCCGATCGATAAGGGATGGAGACTGCTATGTCTTCATTTCTTTCGTGAAGAGGTCAGGGAAGCACTCAGAATGAACATGGCTACTCTCCCCTTGCCATTTATACCTGTCCTATTTCGTTCCCTTGTCTTCTTTTCTTCGCTGCAAATTACATTTGCCTTTCACTTCTTGGCTTTTCGTTATTTTGCCTTTTCGATGTAAATAGCTTTGTTTTTTTTCCCATGACCTAGAGTGTAAAAAATGGTTTTGATAAGTGTCAGCATTTCTCAATATTCTTTTTGCTGAGAGGGTGAGGCGCCAGATTGGTTTCAATAAGTGTCGGAGTTTTCTTCATTTCCTTGACAGTCTTCTTGTCTCTGTTGGAAATTACATTTGCTTTTCACTCTTCAGTCTTTCGTTACTCTACCTTTTTGACAGAAATAGCTTTTTTTTGTTTCTCTCTGACTGAACGTATAAGAATGGTTTTGAAAAGTGTGAAGATTTCTTGATATTCTGTTTTTCTGAGAGGGTGAGGTGTCAGGTTGGTTTTAGTAAGAGTTTCTTAATACTACATTTCCTTGACTGGGTTGCTTAAAGGAGATTTTGATCATAGCCAGAATTCCTTAACACCACATTTTCTTGACCAAGGACATAAGACTGAGCTTTAGTAAGTGTCCAAGTTTCTGAATGTTCATTTTCTTGACCGAGAATGTGAGGCTGGTCTTATGAAGCATCAGGTTTATTAACACTGCGATCCTGGTTCTTATCAGGGTCAGAAATTCTAAACACCCCATTGTTTTGACCGAAAGTGTAAAACTGGTTTTGATCAGCATTAAATTTCTTCATACCCTCCTTTTCCCAAACCCAACCCCCCTTTTTTAAGCATTGTTTTGAAAGAGTGTCAGAGTTTCTTTCTAGGCCGAAATTGCTGACAAAGGGTGACAAATTGGTTTTAATCATCGCAGGGGGCTTATTAACTATAGACTTTTTTTTTGTTTCTGACAGAGGATATAAGATTGGTTTTAATAATCACAGGCCCTGTTTTTTCTTGATCAAGGGGGTGAGGTTGGTTTCAGTCAAAGTCGGAGTTCCTAATACCCCTCCCCCCCTTTTTGTCTGTAGAAGAAGGCCTAGTTTTTTGAAAAACGTCAGTTCCTTAATAACCCGTTCCTTGATAAGAGGTGAAAAGCTGAATTTAATAAGCATGAGAGTTTCCTAGAGAACTGACAGTAAGCATTTGATCTGGACTGGGGAAGGCAAAATCAGTAAGAGACGAAAAGGAAAATGAAAGGGGGGGGGGGGGGGGAAGCTAGCTAAATTCACACCAACGACAAAACAAACAGCAAACCAAGTAAATCTATGTGTGGAGAGAGAGAGAGAGAGAGAGAGAGAGAGAGAGAGAGAGAGAGAGAGAGAGAGAGAGAGAGAGATTATTTATCTGTTTTTGGTTTTTGGTTTTGTTTGTTTGTTCATTTCTTTGGTGTGTTTTTTTTTCAACAATACCAAGATCTTTGGAAAGCTCATGCACTTGTGGCTCTCCCCCCTCTCTGTCTGTCTGTCTGTCTGTCTGTCTGTCTGTCTCTCTCTCTCTCTCTCTCTCTCTCTCTCCGTGTGTGTGTGTGTGTGTGTGTGTGTGTGTGTGTGTGTGTGTGTGTGTGTGCATGCGCGCACGCAAGTGTGTGAATACAGGGCAAGAGTTTGTGTTTGTGTGTAAGTATGGCTGCATGTGTTTTGCGCATCTACGCGCGCACGTGTGTGTGTGTGTGTGTGTGTGTGTGTGTGTGTGTGTGTGTGTGTGTGTGTGTGTGTGTGTGTGTGTGTGTGTGTGTGCAATGTTGTTTCGTTTATTTTGTCGTCTTAAAAATGTACTATTTTTTTTCAGCATACTCTTCTTTAAACCAAGAAGGAAAATCGTAAAAAAATAAACATTCCTCGTGGAAACCTATGGAATGTTCGCAACATCCCACCTTCACCCCTCCTCCTACTGACCAGTTGAAATCCTTCACAGAGTATGACCAGGGTCAGCAGATGTCTGACATGAGTCAGTCCAGCCAGGAAAGGATAATGTCCCCTCCTCCTCAAAAACAGACAGCCTGTCCACACCCTGTCTGTAAAGGCTGACGTGACCAGATTTGGCCACAATCAGCACGGCAGCCGGCCCGTGAGAATTTCCGTGGTTATGTCTGAGCCTTCTCCACCTTCCCACACCACCCCCGATCTCTATCCATCCCCATCCCTCGTTACACTTCAATCACCCGTTTCTTGTAGCCATCATCATCGACGCCGTCGTTGTGCTCCTTGTCGCCCTTCTTGTGGTCGTCATGTCTTTTTTTTTTTTTATTATTATTTTTCTTCTTAATTGTCAGAGACAGCTTCTTCTGCATCATCTTCTGTGTCCTCAAAACGATCGTTTTTCCCCTCCACCTCTTTCTCTTTCTCTTTCTCTCCTCCTCCTCCTCCTCCTCCTCCTCCTCCTCCTCCTCCTCCTCCTCCTCCTCCTTTTTTCTTCTTCTTCTTCTTCTGTCTGTCTGTCTGTCTGTCTGTCTGTCTGCCTGCCTTTCTGTCTGTCTGTCTGTCTGTCTCTCTCTCTCTCTCTCTCTCTCTCTCTCTCTCTCTCTCTCTCTCAGACTGTCTTCAGTGCAACAGAAACTTCCCTATTTCCTCTCTCTCTCCCTCTCTCTCTCTTCTCTCTCTCTCTCTCTCTCTCTCTCTCTCTCTCTCTCTCTCTCTCTCTCCTTTCAATTTTCTTTTCATCCTCTCAGACCTATCATACTGTTCATAGTTTGTCAGTAAAGAATCGTACAGACCTTACGTCGCAAACGTGCGCGTTGTGATCAACGCTGTAGTTGTCTCCCTTCACTCTCGTCGAGTCAAGAAGAGAGGTAACCCTGATGACCCCAGTGAGAGATCAATGTGTCTGGAAGGGATGGGTTCCAGGACATTGTAAGGGGGTGTAAATCAGTGACGAAGCTGGGTCTTGTTGTTGTTGTTGTTTGTTTGTTTGTTTATGAATGTGTGTGGAAGGGACGGGAGGGAAGGGGGAGAGGGTGGGGGAAGATCTGAGAGGGAAGACAGGGAAGGAGAGGGGAGGGTAATTCAAAACACGGTGAACTCCCCTCCCCCCCCCCTTGCACCCCCCACCCCCCCCCCTCCCCGATCCGCCAACGATTTGTATGAATTACGGCACGAGTACAGGACAGAACTCGTTTGGAATGAATTACATCAATAATTCCATCACTATTCTAATTTCTTATTTTATCACGAAAAGGATGATTATACGCCACAGGCATGAATTTCAGATGTTGGCGAATAATTGTGTATGTAGGGTGCAAAGAAACGTTGATATTGAAATCATATTCTTTATACGAAACACAACATTGACGTAAAACGGTAACTGTCACCAATTTGACGCTATTTGTCTTCGTCTTTCTTTCTTTTCTTTTCTTTTCTTTTTCTTTTCTTTCTTCTTTTTTCTTTTTCTTCTTCTTCTACTTCTTGTGTCTCTCTCTCATTCTCTCTTTCTCTCTATTATCATGAATGCATTTTTAACCACCAAAAAGCAGTTTATATTGACGTGAATATTACTTATATCTTTTTCAGTATCACACCCTATCAACCCATTTTGATACTCGTTAAGCTTCACTTTGTGGTCAGAACAAACGGTTAGATAACGACTAAATACCACAAGGAACTTACAACTCATGGTTACTTGACTAGGCAACTGTTACTTGCTATGGAGAGAAAAAAACAATCTGCAAGTGAGCAGGGAGACGTCATTTACCGACAACTGGGCAGACAGGCCCCAAAGAGGATGACCTCAGCTATGTTTGCATAAATAACCAATGACTCACATCACACTTAAAGCATATTGATACTATTTCACCACCGAACTCTTAGGAGACTTTGTGTTTCGAATCTAATCATTTGGGAAAAAAAAAAAAAAGGAAAAAAAAAAAAAAATCAGACAGATACGTTAACCCCAGAGAGACGTTAAATGAGAAACATGCGCTGCGACAGAAAGGTCCTTCACTGAAAGGGTTTTGAGTGCTAGACTGCGTTGGTCGGAGTCTCGATTAATCATACCAGACCAGAAATTTAAAAGGGTACCCCCCTGCTCTTCCGTCCCCTTCCCCATCCCATCTCCCTCTTCCGTTTCTATGGTCTCTGACCCCTCCCCCCCCCCCCGCCTCCCTCCTCCGTTCTCTTAACAAATTCAATCACTGACGACGTTTTACCACAGGGAAAGGACTAACGTTGTGCCTCAGGGCTTGCCTCCAACACTGTTTCCTTCGCCCCTCCCACTCCGCCCCCCCCACACACCCTTTCCACCACCACCCGACTCTCTTTCTCTGTCATCGCCGCCCGCCTCCCACTCTCCGGACAGTTCATGGTCGTCATCCGGGAACCAATAACCTACTTACATACTCAATGAAGCCAGAGGGGGGTGGGATGGAGGGGGGGGGGGGGGGGGGGGGTTCAATCGATTCGAGCACTGACTTTGCTCTTCGCAGATGGGAGGATGCTGATAACATTCCCTCCCATCCACCCTCTTCCTCCCAACCCCAGGACCCAGTTGCTTAAGCACAGCACCCATCCCACTTCGTTTTCCCTATTGGTGTCTCCACTGGGGACAAAGGCCCTTTGTAGGTCTGGCATATGTTCTGCAGATTCTTCAGAGGAAGACAATTCCAAAACCAAGAGGTCACCTGTGTACTTAATCGATGATCTAATCGTTTCGGTAATTCCAACTGATTCAGTTTGATCCACCACCATCATTCACCCTTCTACATACGCTGCTTTATTGGATTTCGTTACCATAACTACAATTTTCTCCATCATTTTACCACGGGCACTCTTGTTACCAGCAAATCAGCTGCTGCCTCTTGTTTACTATGTATTCTTTGTCTATGGCACCACCTTCACCACACTACAATCACTTCACCACCATCATCTGTAATGTCAAAATTATAATCATGAACGTTATTTGTTTGCTGTTGTTGTTGTTGTTGTTGTTGTTGTTGTTCTTGTTGCGTCGTTGGACTTGTTGTTAATGTTGAGTTGTTGTTGAATGTTGCATTGTTTTGTTGTTGTTGCATTAGTCGTTGTACTGGTTGTTGTGTTGTATTTGTTGTTGTACTTGTTGTTGTGTCATATTTGTCGTTATTGTTGTTGTTGTTGTTGCTCTTCTTCCTCGTCTTTCTCTTCATTACAATTACCTTCATCATCATCATCATCATCATCATAATCATCATCTTCTTCTTATCTTCTTCTTCTTCTTCTTCTCCTCTCCTCCTCCTCCTCCTCCTCTGTCTTCTTCTCCTCCTCCTCCTTCTCCTCTCCTCCTTCTCCTCCTCCCTGTCCACTTTTTCTTTTTCATCCTCTCTCCTCAGACCCATCCCTTTTTTCTTCTTCTTTTCTTCTTCTTCTGGTTGTTCTTGTTTTGCTTTGCTTCTCTCTCTATATATAAAAAAGACATACTTATAGAAAGACAAGACACACACCTACACACACACACACACACACACACCACCACACACACAACACACACACACACACACACACACACACACACACACACACACACACACACACACACACACACACACACACACACACACACACACACACACACACACACACACACACACACACACACACACACACACACACATGAACACACACATGCCACACACACACACACACACACACACACACACACACACACACACACACACACACACACATACACGCACACACACACACACACACACACACACAAACACACACACACACACACACACACACCACACACACACACACACACACACACACACACACACACACACACACACACACACACACACCCACACACACACACATACACACGCACACACACACACACACACACAGATACGACAGAGAGACAGACACGACAGACAGACAGAGAAGAGAACAGGCGGAGTGGGGCGACACACACACTGATCATGTGAGAATTATATGGCCAGCTTGTTGACCTCTCAATCCACCTTGAAGACGGGGATGAGCTGATGTCACCACTGGTCAGTCAGGTTGGAAGAGAAACAGGCGGAGTGGTCCCCTCCCACACACTCTCAATGACTGTTAATCATGTGTAGAATTATATCTCCAGCTTGTTGACCTCTCAATCCACCTTGAAGACCCCTCCTAGAGCGGTTGGGGATGAGCTGATGTCACCACTGGTCAGTCATGTTGGAATTCCCCACCCTTGCTCCAGGTCCTCACACGTACTCCCTTCACCTTCCCCACCACTTCGTCCCCTCCCCTTCCATCATCCACCAGCTCTCAAAAGTGTATTACCTTTTCCCCATGTCTTCAGCTCTCTCTCTCTCTCTCTCTCTCTCTCTCTCTCTCTCTCTCTCTCTCTCTCTCTTCTCTCTCTCGTTTAACACGCAATTATATATATATATATATATATGTGTGTGTGTGTGTGTGTGTGTGTGTGTGTGTGTGTGTGTGTGTGTGTGTGTGTGTGTGTGTGTGTATACATATACACACACAGGTTTCGAAATACCGGTATCTGACCAGGAGTTTCTGTTTCCTCCCCCTTTGGAGAGTGTCTTCTCCGTGGAGACTATAAGCTTGCTGAAGAGTCATTTGAGAAGCATTTATTATTCCCCACTCACCCTCTCACGCACATACTGTTAGTTAGGCAGAATTAACTGCCACTGCAGATATGAATGTGTATATCTCCCCCCTATTTCTTCACTCTAAGACATAAGAGCAAGTTTTGTTTTATAATTATATATATATATATATATATATATATATATATATATATATATATAAAAACTAAGAAACTCTGCTTGCTCGCTGCAAATGCGAAAAAAAAAAAAACCTGGTTCCATGCATGCTAGAAAAAAATAGATTGACACATTTTCAGACAGAATATTCTATTGGCCATAAGGGAGCGCGTGTTTGATGATGATGGGTTAGAGATGGAGGCGAAATCTTGTATGATTCAAGAAGGATGGATATGCGACTGTGAAGACAGAATACATTGGGTCTCTAGATCACAAAATGAATGGAACGAGCAAATGAAAAGCGAATAACCAAACAACGCGTTTCGACCTCAAAATCTTCTACAGGCAAAACAAACAAACGCACCAAACAAAATCAAACAGAAAAGAGCAGCCTGGGCGTCATCAGCATCCTTGTGTGCAGGTGAGAGGGAAGTATGAACATTGTGCAGGAAGAAAAGCTTACTGACATGCCATATAAATGAGACGAAAACTAACACAAACATACAAAAACATATGAGACAACTTATAATCAATGTGGGATGGTGGTCGGGGAGTCCAAAAACAAAATTCTTGACCCTCTCCTTACGTCCTGCAGGTTATTGTTCAGGTCGTGTGGTGGCAAGCGTTGACCCCTCCCCCTCCACCCTACCCCCCCCCCTACACACTTATATCTCCTCTCTCTCCACCTCCCTCACAAAACACTCCCACTCTTTTCCTACCTCTCTTTCCCTTTCTCTCTCCCTTGGTCCAAATCCCAGTCATCAATTTTCAGTCACCACTGTTTCCTATCATTCTTGGCATTCATGAAGAAAATCAGTTGCACTCGCACCTCACCCTTCCCCATTTTCATGCGTCCCCTCGTCACCCCCGCCCCCCCCCCCCCTCCCCCCTCCACCAACCCACCCCTCCATCGTTCAGACACACACTCCATGCTTCAACCTTAAATTCTCCCACCAAACCTGCTGTTTATCTGTGATGACTTTTTTTTTCGACTGAGTATGGTTTAGGCCGCATAAAATGACATCACCACCATCACCACCACCATCATCACCACCACCACTACTACCACCACAGCCACCACCACCACCACCACCACCAACCCATACCTCCTCCTCCTCCTCTGTCTTTGCTGCAACCTGGATGAATCTATCTACCCATGTATACCTTCTAAAAAAAAAAAAAAAAAAAAAAAAGACCTCCATCCTTGGTCTCTTCAACAGAATCTGCGCTGGGTCTTTTCTGATTCAGATCATCTGTGTTTTGACAGCACATACACACACACACACACACACACACACACACACACACACACACACACACACACACACACACACACACACACACACACACAACACACACACACACACATAAACACACACACACACACGCACGTACGCACGCACGCACGCAAGCACGCACGCACACACACACACACACACACACACACACACACACACACACACACACACACACACACACAGACAGACAGACAGACACACACACACACACACACACACACACACACACACACACACACACACACACACACAACACAGAAAAAAAGAAAACAGACAGGACCTACAGGGAGACTGACAGAGGTTAACTTTTTGTGTCTGTCCTCCCATCCTTACTCCTCCATCGTCCCATTCTCTCCACCTCCCACCCTCCCACTATCCCCCTCCTCATCCTTACCCCTCTACCACCTCTGTAACCTTTTTTTCCTTTTAAAACATGCCCTCTTCATTCTCCCATCTATCTTGTTCTCTTAGAGTTTGTCAAAGGGAGAAGCTTGTCCCACTTACATAGCAATGAGGCCAGGCACAGCGAAGACAGCCGATCGATAAGGGATGGAGGCTGTACTGTGCTCCCCTTCTTTCGTGAAGAGGTCAGGCAAAGCACTCAGAAAGAACATGGCTACTCTCCCCAGTTCTTTATGTCTGTCCTATTTCGTTCCTTTTTCTTCTTTTCTTCAGTGCAAATCACATTTTCCTTTCGCTTCTTGGCTTTTCGTTGTTTTGCCTTTTCAACGAACCTAGCTTTTTTTTTTTCCCCAGGAGTGTAAGAAAGGTTTTAATAAGTGTCAGCATTTCTCAGTATTCCATTTTCCTGAGAGGGTGAGGCGTCAGATTGGTTTTAATAAGTATGTCTGAGAGTGTCTTCTTCATGTCCTGGGCAGATAGAATAAGCGAGGTATTGATCATAGCCAGCGTTCCTTCATAACAGATTTTCTTGACCAAGAATGTTAGAATTGTTTTAGTAAGTTTCTGAATATTTTGTTTCCTAGACTGAAAATCTGAGACTGGTTTTCTTATGTATTAGATTGTCTTAATCGTGCAGTCTGGTTGTACTATTGGTTCTAATCAGGGTCATAGATTCTTTAACATAACCCCCTTATCTTAAGTGAGGGAGCAAAACTGGTTTTGAACAGCGTGAGAGTTTCTTAATAACTCTGTCCTGCACCTTTTTTCAAGAGGGAGTGTTTTGAATGAGCATCAAACCTTCTTTTAAGCCCACATTTTTGACAGAAGGTGTCAAAATTTTAATTACCAACAGAGTTATAACACACCCATTTCTAAAATATCTGATGTAGGATAATACTGGTTTTTATAATCATAGGAGCTTTTTAATACCCTGTCGTCTTGATCAAGAGCATGAGATTGTTTTTAATCAGCGTTAGAGTTCCTCAATAAACATCCCTCTCTCTTTTTTTCTCTTTTTTTTTTGTCTGTTCATTGTCTTTCTGGTTTCCCTTTCTTTCATTTCTTCCGCATTTTGCTTTTACTGCAATTGAAACGTGCCAGCGTTTTTTAATACTCTATTTCTTGACTGGATGTGAACGGTTGGTTGGAATATGTGTCAGGGTTTCTTACAGCGCTGATAGTAAGCATTTAATTTAGACTGGAGAAAACAAAATCAAGAAAAGATGAAAAGGACAACGAAAGGGGAAAACTGAAATTCCCACCAAGGACAAAACAAACAGCAGACCAAATAAAACTGTTTGGAAAGAATTTGTTTGTTTGCTTGTTTACTTTTACAGAACCTTTGATCTTCGGAAAGGTCTTGAACTTTTAGCTCTCTCTATATATATATCTCTCTCCCTGTGTGTGTGTGTGTGTGTGTGTGTGTGTGTGTGTGTGTGTGTGTGTGTGTGTGTGTGTGTTTATCTGTCTGTCTGTCTGTCTGTCTATCTATCTATCTCTATCTATCTATCTATCTATCTATCTATCTATCTATCTGTATGTATGTATTTCTGTCTATCTCTCTATCTATCTGTGTGTGTGTGTGTGTGTGTGTGTGTGTGTGTGTGTGTGTGTGTGTGTGTGTGTGTGTGTGTGTGTGTGTGTGTGTGTGTGTGTGTGTGTGCACGTGAGCGTGTTTGTGGGAGTATGTGTTGTATGTGTGTGTATGCACGCATGTGCATATGAATACGTGTGAGTCTGAGGGCAGGTATTTTTGTTTGTGCATATGTGTTTATATGTGCATGTCTTTGTGAATGTGTTTTTGTATATGTGTGTGTTTGTGTGTGATTGTGTGTGTGATGTGTGTGTGTGTGTGTGCGTGTGTGTGTGTGTGTGTGTGTGTGTGTGTGTGTGTGTGTGTGTGTGTGTGTGTGTGTGTGTGTGTGTGTGCGCACGTTCACGAAAACAAAAATCCTTTTTGGACATCTGTGTGGAATGTCTGTTACATCAAAGCCGCCCACCTTCACCCCTCCTCCTAGCGACCAGTTGAAATCCTTCACAGAGTGTGACCAGGGTCCGCAGATGTCCGACATGAGTCAGTCCAGCCAGGAAAGGATAATGTCCCCTTCCTCCTCAAGAACAGACAGTCTGTCCACACCCTGTCTTTGCAGACTGACCAGATTTGGCCACAATCAGCAAGACAACCGGCCTGTGGGAATTTTTAAGGTTCTTTTTCCAAACCTCCTCCACCACTATCTATCTCTGACTCTCACGACAGCAAATAAACCCGTTTTCGTCGTCATTTATCATCGCCACTACCGTTGCCTTCCTCAATGTCGTCGTCCTAGTCGTCGTCTTCATACTTTCTGAGTACTTTTCTTCTTGAGTACATAACAAACATCTCCTTCAACATCGTATTCTTTGCCATCAGAACAGTCGTTTTTCTTCGTCTTCTTCCTCTTCTTCTACTTCTCCTCTCTCTCTGTCTAGTTCTCTCTCTCCACCTCTCTCTCTCTCTCTCTCTCTCTCTCTCTCTCTCTCTCTCTCTCTCTCTCTCTCTCTCTCTCTTTCTCGCTCTGTCTTTGTCAGAGAACCTCCTCCTCCTCCTCCTCTCTTTCTCTCTCTCTCCAATTATTTCTTCTCCCCCCCCCCCCCCCCATCCCCTTCTCTTTCGTCTCTCTCTCTTTTCCTCACCCCATCTCCCTTCTTTCTCCCATAAAACTCCCCTCCCT
>JADBJO010000442.1:362500-385000 GCA_016801955.1 Conus betulinus
CTTTCAATCATTACTATTCCCTATCATTGTTAGAGCTCATATATAGCAAATCACCTGTACCCCCATCTGACCATTCCCACCTTTGTCCGTTCTAAGCTCCCTTCTACCCCCCCCCACCACCTTCTCCTTTGTTCAGACACTCACTCCATGCTGCAGCCTTCAATTCTCCCTCCACCCTCCTGGTTATCTGTGATTTTTTTTTCTTTGCCAATCAAGTACAGTTTAGACTGAATGACGCCAAAATCACCCACCTGGTTATCTGTGATTTTTTTTCTTTGTCATCAAGTACAGTTTAGACTGATTTAAAATGACACCACCATCATCACCTGCACTACCACCTCGCACCCTCTCCTGCATTCCCCGCCTTCATGGCAACCTCTTCGAGTCTACCCACCCGTGCACAGCTTACCTTAAAGAGATAACCCCGAGCCTTCTCTTTCATTGGTCCATACCACAGGTTCTGCCTTCGATCTTTTATAACTCAGACCATCTGTGTTTTGACGGCCCATATACACACGCACGCACACACGAAAGCAAGCGCGCACACGCGTGTTTGCACACACACACACACATGCATACATGTATGCATGCGCACACAAATGCGAGCACACACACACACACACACACACACACACACACACACACACACACACACACACACACACACTGAAAAAAAAAAAGAAAGTAGACAAAGGGAGGCTGACAAAGGTTAACTTCAACACCGCTGTCTGTTCTCCAACACTCCTACACTTCTTCCATCGTCCCATTCCCCTCTGTTCCCTCCCTCATTCTACCCCTTCTTTCACCCTTCGCTTCTACCCCTCTTTAACCTCTTTCCTTTCAAACATGTCTTCTTCATTCTCTCTCATCTACTTGTTCTCTTATGATTCATCGAAGGGAGCAGCTTGTCCCACTTACATAGCGATGAGGCCAGGCACAGCGAAGACAGCCGATCGATAAGGGATGGAGACTGTTACGTCCTCCCCTTCTTTCGTGAAGAGGTGTCCAATTTATGGCTACCTTCCGTGCCCTGTCTGTCCTATTTCGTTCCCTTTTCTTCTTTTCTTCGGTTCAAATTACATTTGCCTTTCATTTCTCGGGCTTTTGTTACATTTTTTTTTTTTCGATGAATATAGCCTGTTTTTCTTTCCCTGACTGAGAGTGCACGAACGGTTTTGATTAGAGTCAGAATGTCTTGATATTCCATTTTCCTGAGAGGGTGAGGCGTCAGATTGGTTTTAACAAGCGTCAGAGTTTGATACTTCATTTCATTGACCTATGACATAAAAAGATTTCGATCAATAGCCAGAATTCTTTAATATCGTGTTTTCTTGACCAGGGATATAAGATTGTTTTTAATTAGGGTCTGAGTTTCTTAATATTTGTTTGTTTGTTTTTAAACCGAGAACATGAGACTGATTTTATTATTAAGCACCAGTTTGTTGCCACGATTTGGATGTAGGATTTGTTCTAATCAGGGTCAGAGATTTTTGTCACCCCCACGTCTTGACCGAGAGTGTAAAACTGGTTTTGATTGGCAGTAGAGTTTCTTCATCCTCTCCCTCTCATCTTATCACCTGTTATTTTTTTAAGTTCACACATACAAGCACACACATCCCCCTCCACACACACACAGGTAGATAGACAGATAGATAGATAGATGGATAGATAGATAGATTAATAGATAGGTAGACAGACAGACAGACAGACAGACACACACACAGAGAGACACACAGACAGACACACAGACACACAGATAGATAGATAGATAGATAGATAGATAGATAGATAATAGATAGATAGATAAATGGATGGATGGATAAATGGATGGATGGATGGGTGGGATGGATGGGTGGATGGATGGGTGGTCAGATAGATAGATAGCATGGATGGACGGACGGACGGGACGGACGGACAGACGACAGACGATAGACGGACAGACAGATAAAAGTATGGCTTTGAATGAGTTCCTTTCTAAGCCCAGAAGGCATCAGATTCGTTTGAATGAGCGTTAGAGTTCCTTTCTAAGCCCAGAGAGGCATCAGATTCGTTTTTAACACTGCCAGAGCTTCTTCGTACACCCTATTTCTGACAGAGATATGGCTAGTTTTAGTAGTCATAGGGGAGATTCTTAATTCCACTCCTTATTTTTTTTACTGCAGGTGAAAGACTGCTTTTGACAAACGTCAGAGTTTCTTAATACCCACTTCAACTGGACGTGAAAGCTTGGGTTTAAAACATAGTGTCAGAATTTCTTACAGACCTGTCAATAAGCATTTAATTTAGACTGGAGATAGCAAAACTAATAAAAGGCGAAAAACAAAACTAAAGGCGGCAGCTGAAATTCTCGCCACAAACAGCATATAGAGTAAAACTGTATGAGAGAGAGAGAGAAAGAGAGAAAGAGAGAGAGAGAGAGAGAGAGAGAGAGAGAGAGAGAGAGAGAGAGAGAGAGAGAGAGAGAGAGAGAGAGTCTTTCTATTTGTTTATTTGTTTCACAAAAGCCAAGATCTTCGGAGAGGCCATGCTCTAGTGGCTCTCTCTCTCTCTCTCTCTCTCTCTCTCTCTCTCTCTCTCTCTCTCTCTCTCTCCTATTTTTCTTCCTGTATGTATGTGTCTGTGTGTATGTTTGTGTGCATGAGTGCACGTGTGTGAGCGTGCAAGTGCGTGCGTAATTACGTACATACGACGCTTTTTCATTTGCCTTCTCGTCTGAAAGAAATGTAGTACTTTGTAAGGATTCTCAAGAGGGGGAAAAATCGTAAAAAATAAAAACCCAAGTGGACATCTGTGGAATGTCTTGTTACATCAACGCCGCCCACCTTCACCCCTCTTCCTACTGACCAGTTGAAATCCTTCACAGAGTATGACCAGGGTCAGCAGAAGTCCGACAGGAATCAGTCCAGCCAGGAAAGGATAATGTCCCCTTCTCCTCAAGAACAGACAGTCTGTCCACTCCCTGTCTTTGCAGACTGACCAGATTTGGCCACAATCAGCACGACAGCCGGCCCGTGAGAATTCCCGTGTTATTTCTGAGCCTTCTCCACCTTCCCGTCATTATCCCCCATCCCCATCCCTACACCCTCCCTGTCCCTCATTACGCCAAGCCACGCATTTTTCGTCGTCACCATCATCGCCTCCGTTTGTCTTGCTCCTCGTCGTCGTAATTGTGGTCGTCGTGTCTTTTAACCATTTTCGCTCTGGATTGTCAAAAACGTCTTCTACACTATTCTCTCTGTCGTCAGAAGAGTCGTCTCTCTCTCTCTCTCTCTCTCTCTCTCTCTCTCTCTCTCTCTCTCTCTCTCTCTCTCTCTCCAATGTCACAGAAACGCTGCCATCTCCTCCCTCCCTCCCTCCCTCTCTCTCTCTCTCTCTCTCTCTCTCGCTCGCTCGCTCTCCTCTCTCCCCTTCCTCCCTCCCTTCCTTCCCCCTCTGTCCAATGCTACAGAGAATACCCCCATCTCTCTCTCTCTCTCCCTCTCTCTCTCTCTCTCTCTCTCTCTCTCTCTCTCTCTCTCTCTCTCTGATCTTTTTTTCCTCTTCACTATCATAGAACACACCCCAATCTACCTCCTCTCTCTCTCTCTCTCTCTCGCTCTCTCTCTCTCTCTCTCTCTCAGTCTCACCTCTCTTTCTCTCCTTTTTGTTCCAGCTAACACCCCTCTCCTTTCCTCTTCATTTTCCTTCTCATCCTCAATCCTCTAAAGCTACCGTAGTGATCACAGCTGCGAAGAGAGAATCATCTAGTCCTTCCTCTTTGACTACACCTTGACAAAGAACGGCCAAAGCGTGCTGTGATCAACGCTGGAGTTGCTTCCCTTCTCTTTCGTCAAGTCAGGAAGGGAGGTCACCCTTGATGACCCCAGGGGCGGATCAATTTGTCTGGAAGAGATGGGCACCAGGACTTTGTAAGCGGGTGTAAATCAACGTCGAAGCCGGGGATTTTTTTTTTTTATGAGAGTGTGTGGGTGTGGGAAGGAGAAACGGGAAAGGTCAAGGACTGGGGTGTGGGAGGATGTGACAGGGGAGTAGGGAAGAAGAGGGAAGTGGTCCGAAACACGGTTCACTCCCTGCCGCCCCTACCCTCCGCTGCTCTCTCCTCTCCCCTATCCGCCCATGAATTGTTTGATTTATGGCATGACTACACGGCAGTAGCCTACTCGTTTGGAAAGAATATACTGTTAATTTTTTTTAAATCATCACAAAACCAGTAATCATACGACACACAGATATGTTTTTTTATCTGTTGGAAATAACTGTGCTGGTAGAGCGCAAAGAAATTCTGATGTTAAAAACACATTCTTGACGTAAAAATTATCATGTTAGAGTAAAAACGATAATTGACACTACCTTGATGCTGTTTGTTTAAGGACAATCTTCTTCTTCTTCTTCTTCCTTCTTCTCTTCTTCTTCTTCTTCTTCTTCTTCTCTCTCTCTCTCTCTCTCTCTCTCTCTCTCTCTCTCTCTCTCTCTCTCTCTCTTAATATGGACATGTTTCAACCAGCAAAAAAGTAATTCAGAGCGACGTAAAAATTACTTGTCTTTTCTAGCACCACACCCTTTCTGTTCTCATGTCTCACACACACATGCGCATGAATCATATCAACCCAATTCTACTTGTTAAACTTCCCTGTGTGGTGCCAATGCAAACAGCAAGATAAAATTACTAAATGTCACATAGAACTTAAAAGTTCATGGTGACTTAACAAGGCAACTGTTGCTTGCTACGGAAAATTAAAGAAATACGCATCTGTACAGGGGTATAGCATTTACCGACAACCGGACAGACTGACGTCAAAGCGGATGACCTCAGCTATGTTTGCATGATATAACGGGTGACTCACACCAGACCTCAAAAGGAAATTAATACTGTTTCACTACAGGACTCTTTGTAGACTTCGTGCCCTGAATCTAATCATCTGAGAAAGGGAAAAGAAAAAAAAAATCAGACAGTTAGACAAACACTCCAGAGAGACGTTAGATATGTAGCTTGTACTGCGATGGAAAGGTTCTTCACTGAAAGGATTTTGAGTTCTGGACTTCTTTGGTCTCAGTCTGGGTCAGGCATACCGGACCAGAAATTTAAAAGGGTCCCGTTGCTTACCCTTCCTTTCCCCCACTCCCATCCCCCTCTTTCTGTTTTTATGGTCCTTCTGTCCCTTTTCCTCACCCATCCCTCCCCCCCCCCTTCCCTGACCCCCCTCCGTCTCTTAAATTCAAACACTGACGACGTTTTACCAACCACAGGGAAAGGACTAACGTTGTGCCTCAGGGCCTGGCTCCAACACCGTTTCCTTCAGTCCTCCACCCCCCTCCCTCCTCAACGCCCTCCATCTTCTCCTCCCCCCTACCCTCACTGTTACCCCAGCCCACGCAGCATCCTCCCTCTCCCCCCTCTCTCTCTCTCTCTCTCTGCTCAGTTTATAGTCGTCATCTAGGAACCAATAACCTACTTACATACTCAATGAAGCCAAGGGGGGATAAGTCAATCAATTCAGGCATCGACTTTTGCTGTTCGCTGATGGGAGGATACGGATAACATCCCTACCGCCTCTCCCCCCCCCCCCCCCAACCCCAACCCCGGGACTCAGCCTCTTAATCCCCGCGCCCATCCCACCCCTGTTTTTTTCCCCATTGGTCTTTTATTCTGAGGACAATGCCCCTGTGAAAGCCTGGCATATGCTCTTTAGATTCTTCAGCAGAACGACAAATCTCGAAAGGGGAAGTCAATACTTTAGTTGATCGATGATTTCAACGTTTCCGTGACTTTAAATGATTTACTATGATCCACCACCTCCCATCCCTCTACGTATGCCGACAACTGGATTTCGAAACCGTAATTACCCATTTTCTCCAACTACCACGGGTGCACTTGCCGCCAGCATGTTACTTACTGCCTTGTTTAATTGTTCTTTGTTCAACTCTCTCTCACCGCGATCACCACCATACCACTATATCACCACCATCATCTCAAATGTCACCATTATTATCAACGCAGCAGCAATGCTTTTGTTGTTGTTGTTGTATTGCTGTCGTTTGTATTGTTGTAGTCGTTATATTTTGTGTGTTGTATTCATTGTTGTTGTTGTGTTGCTGGTGTTGTTGTTGCTTGTTTTTTCCTACTCCCTCACTCCTCCTCCTCCTCCTCCTCCTCCTCCTCCTTCCCTCCTTCTCCTCTCCTTCTTTCTTTTCTTCTTCTTTTCTTCTTTTTCTTCTTTCTTCTTCTTCTTCTTCTTTCTTTCTATTTTCAAACAACGCCTCCTCTCCTCCTCCTCCTCCCCTTCTTCTTCTCCTCCTCTCTCCATCTCTCTCTCTCTCTCTACTTTTCTCGAAAGAGAGAGAGAGGAAGAGAGAGAGCGAGAGAGAGAGAGAAGGGGGGGGGGGAGCAGGGGCGGTGCATAGGAGTGTTGATTGTGTTTAGAATTATGGCAAAACGTGTTGACCTCTTCACCCGCCTTGACAACCCGCTGGACGCGTTAGGAAGGAGCTGATGTCACCACTGGTCAGTGGCTCCAGTCTGGAATCTGGAATTCCCCCCCATTGCCCCAGTTCCTCACACATAAACCCTCCATCTTCTCCTCCCATCCCCTCCCTTCTTTTTTCTGTCGGCCTTTCAACAACCGTCTCCCATATTTTATTACCTCTGGCCCATCTCTCTCTCTCTCTCTCTCTCTCTGTCTGTCTCTCTCTGTGTCTGTCTCTCTGTCTCTCTCTCTCTGTCCGCCCTTACACTCACAGAGAATGAGAGAGAGAGAGAAGGGAGAAAGACAGACAAAGACAGAGAGACAGAGACATAGACAGGGCGACAGAGACAGGACAGACAGACTGACTGATAGAGAGAGAGAGAGTAACGCACGCAAGCACGCTCTCTCTCTCTCTCTCCTCTCTCTCTCCTCTCTCTCTCTCTCTCTCTCTCTCTCTCTCTCTCTCTCCTTCATACCCATCAGATCGTCAAGTTATATGAGCTAAGATGATACTGGAAAATATCTGTTATACATTCGTACCTTTTGTTTAATGTTCAAGAATTTGGTTGAAAATGATACAGATGCCATTGTCAGGATAAAATAGCCCAGCATACGAAATGTTTGAAGCAATATGAAACAGGGAAATATAACCGGGCCAATGACGGGAAAACAATCCTAATTTCTAACGGAATTGGCATGGTTTTCTGATCCCAGGAAGTTTGAAATACAGAACAGTACAACATCAGAATTTAGGGACAGATTACTGTGTTGTTTTCAACAGAACTGGCATTTGTGTTTAGAAGAAAAGAATAAACATAAGTAGTATTTTTCCTTTCAAAGATATCTTTCAGCACACACACAAAAAAAAAACACCGGTAACCCTTTTGACAAATAAGTGGCAAAGAGATGTTTTTCAATCGACTCTGAATAAGATCTCTTGATCTGTTTGCCAACAGAAACTGGTTTCATGTGGAGCCGACGACAGGGACTAGTTGTCCATACTCTCCACCTGCTCCGGAATGGTGAAAAACATGTAGTGTGTATTGTTCTTTGACTACTCCCATGCCAGTGACGATAGCAGAGTTGAATGTCAATGATTAAGAATACTTTATGCGAAGCAGACGAAGACGAAGAATCTTATGCGAACCTACCCAGTTTAAATCAAATCATTTCTGCAGAGGAAGAACGGAAAATCGTCTTTTTCACAAAAAAATTATTTAAACGAAATCATTTAAATTTCAGCAGAAACCAGTCACTGCTTCGATCTAAATGATATTCGATTTTATGAAGAATATTACATTTTGTTTGTCTAGCGATTTTGTGACTGTATATATGGAATGGTTGGATGAGGATGATGATTTTTCTTTTTAATTAAAAAAAAAAATTCAGTTGTTGTTGTTGTTTATTTGTTGTTGTTGCTGCTGTTGTTGTTGTTGTTGTTGTTGTGTGTTGTGTGTGTGTGTGTGGTGTGTGTGTGTGTGTGTGTGTGTGTGTGTGTTTTAGCCATTTGTCTACTATGAATCTCTGTCACTGATGCAGTATTCTCTGTTTGAATTAATGAAGCTGATGTGCCGCAATCCAATCTGAGTCTACTTTTTCAGTGACTCCATGTACGAGTGTAGCGTTATATTCCGTTTGTACATAATTCCGAGTTGTACCACGTTGACATGACAGCTGTTGTCAATAACATCTCTCGGGTTCTCCCTCCGGATGGTCTCTCTCGAACTCTCTTCTCTCTCTCTCTCCTTCTAGCACGCGTTTTGGTTGCCAGACTTCTTCTTCTTCTACTCTCTTTCCGGTTAAGCGTGCGTTGCTTTGTGTCTCCAAAGATCTAGCTTCTCCCTGTTTTCACATGTAGAGCTGTACTCGTCATCTAGATTTGAGTAGCAGCTCAAGCTATTTACTATTGTCTCTCTTCAATGCTGGGTTCCGGTGACTCAATATAAAAAATATATTAAAAAAACAATTCTCACTAAAAAATGTATCTAAATCGCTCCTGCCTGCCACCCCCTCCATAACCCACTCTGTTCATCCGCTCTTGTGGGGGCGAGGCCGGGATTTCGGCCCCCATCCTCCATGGGTCCGCCCTCCCCCATCTTGTCATTTTGCCCCTAGTCTCCCATTCCCCCCTCCCCATCTTCCTCATTCTCCTCCTCATCTCCGCCCCTCGTGCATCTTCCCATCCTCACGGGCTCCTGTTCCAAAAACCTTCCCTGTTCCTCTTCTTATTCCCATAGAAGGGTTTTAGTGCTATGATCCCTGGTCGATAACACTATACCATTTCCAGAAGGTAAGTCCACTGGCTCTATGAACTGACACACATTAACACTATCAACACAGACCCTCGTTCTGCTCTATGTGTCCAGTTAACACTGCAGTCACAGTCACCGTAATTCCCTCAGGACACCTGATCTTGACCATCATTAATTACTTTGTTCTTACAAGCCTAAACCTGACAGTGACTTTATTTTTTGTACAGTGAAATAGAGCTTTCTTTCATCTTCTTGATCGTAAACGTTTTAAAAGTCCAGATATTATTATTTTTGTTGTTGTTTGATTGAGTTGAAAATGACATCTCTTCGAACAAGGAGCACTGATTTCAGGGCTTGAAGACGCCAACGGGTTGGTTGCTTTCTCTTCAAATTAACCAATGAAATCGACCGTAGAAGGACTGTACCTGTACGCTGCACACACACACACACACACACACCCACACACCACACACACCCATATATATATATATATATATATATATATATATATATATATATGTGTGTGTTGTGTGTGTGTGTGTGTGTGTGTGGTGTGTGTAATATGTATACATATGGCATATATATTTAAATATATATATATATCTGTATATATATATATATATTTATATATATATATATATATATCATGTGTGTGTGTGTGTGTGTTGTGTTTGTGTGTGTATAACTATTTATATATATGCATATATATATTATATATGTGTATGTGTGTGTGTGTGCGTGTGTGTGTGTGCGTGTGTGTGTGTGTGTGTGTTTGTGTGTTGTGTAGGTGTGTTGTGTGTGTTGGTGTGTGTGTGTGTGTCTGCTTGTCGGGAAACAGCCCTCTCCGTCTCTGCTTCAACTCTCTCCCCCTGCCTGTCTCTGTCCCTTTCAGCTCAGGCCTTTTCTCTCCCCCCCCCCCCCCCCCCCCCCCTCACTTTGATCTGATCGGTGTTCCCTCCCTGTCTTGTTCTCAACGACCGGCAATCAGATGATAGGACGGGTCGATAGTGGTACTGTCGCCAAACACACTAGTTCAATAACAGAGAGAGAGAGAGAGAGACAGACATAAGAGCGGAGAGACAGAGAGAGAGACAGAGAGAGGGAGAGAAGATAAGGAGGAAGTGAGACCATACACACACACAGAGAAAGAGATAGAAAGAGAGAGAGAGAGAGAGAGAGAGAGAGAGACAGTGAGACAGACACCAGACAGAACAGACAGACAGACTGAGACAGACAGAGACAGTGAGAGAGAAGAGTGACATAAAAAGAGACACACAAGAGAGGGGGGGGAGAGAGAGGGGGGAAGAGAAGAGAGATGAGGAGAGAGACAAGATACAGAGAGGAGACAGACAACAGGAACAGACACACACACACACACACACAACACACACACACACACCACACACCACACACAGCTAGAGAGAGAGAGAGAGAGAGAGAGGAGGAGATAGAGGAGAGAGGAGAGAGCGAGGAGAGAGAAGAGAAACCACCCTAAGAATTTCAAGAACCTATTCTAAACCGCCGCAGACGCTCAGTCATAGCTCGTATTTTGGGTTGGCACGCTGCCGGTGGATTGCCAAAAGCCGAGAAGGCAACACCATCACCGAAAAACCTTACTTACCCATCGCTACCGAGCATGTGTGTGCTCTATGTCACGTGTGTAATCGACGGAGCCCCTCACCCTCACCCCCAGCCCCTACCCCCCCTCCCTCCCCCCCTCCCCTCCCCCTCCCTCCCCCCCCCCCACCCCCTACCCCACCACCCCCCCCACCCCCCGGACCCTCATCACCTCTTCGTTCTCTGGGCCCAACGAAGCAAGAACACGCTCGACAAGGGGTGTGGTGGTGGTGGTGTGTGTGTGGTGGTGGGTGTGGGGGGTGGGTGGAGTGGGAAACATACAAGGGTCTTTAAACTCAACTCCACGGACGAACAAGTGGTTGCCAGAGATCAGTGACTAGCGGTCTAAAAGACGCCATCGTCTTTAAGGCCGGATCCGCCGCAGACAAACGAGACCACACGTAAACGATTTTTTGTCTACAAAACTGCTGTAGCAGTAACACAAGGGGGTGTGTGATGTTGTTCTGACAAGAAGAAGAGAAGAAGAAGAAGAAAAGAAAAGAAGAAGAAGAAGAAGAAAAGAGAGAAAGAAGAAAAGAAGAAAGAAGGAAGAAGACGAAGAAAGGAAGAAGGAAGGAGGAGGAGAAGAAGAAGACGAAGAAGAAGAAAAAACAGAGAAGAAGAATAAGAAGAAGAAGAAGAGGGGCGCGAGTGTATGAAGAGGAGGGGGGGGGGGAGGAGACACAAAACCGAAGATTGGCAACATCCTGAGCGACAACAAAGACTAGAAAAACACAAAACAAACAAAAAAACCTACAAAGACGACAACAAGGACAACGTTGACGACGCAACAGCAACAATAAAAACAACTGTAACAGTAAGGACGATAACTTCAAGTACAACCGGGAAAGGCGCTCAGGAGAACTCAAACCTCTGCCAAAGTGAAACGAGTCCTGGACGCGCGCCCTCTGAGTCTGTTCTTGAGTTTTAAACAGTTTCTCTCTGCCAGGGGAGGGTAATAACAAGTTGCAGACTAAAGTAGTACTTCCATGGTTTTGTAGTTGTTGTTGCTGCTGTTTTTTGTTTTGCTTTTTTTTTTTCCCCCAGCTTATGGAAAACACGTCAGTTTCACATTTACATGTCCAGATATTTAATATTCCATGAAAAATTATATTTGATTTTTGGTTTTACATGAACAATCTGCCCTGGGAACTTTGCCCTTCACTGATTGAAGACTTCACCCAGGCATCACTATCACTATTTATCATACAGCAATGAGGGGGTGGAGGGATTAATGACGTAAAAACACACCTTCCGTCAACTAGTTTTGACGCCGACTTCCATGGTTAGCTGAGGAAGGTTTGCAAAAACCGAAAGCGCTTCTGTAAATGCTTTGCTTTGTTTGTTTGTTTTGTTTGTTTGTTTTGTTTCTTGAATTATTTGATAGATAGTTATTAATATTGTGGTTGTCATTTTGTGACAGTAACCTGACCGTGTCCTCGTCAGTGGGAAATCCATAATGATCTCGCTAAATAGACGTTAATCCTTCGAAACTATCGCGAAAGAAGAACTTGTCCCTAAAAGCTTTCGCTACGAGGACGTAAATCTCAATCATTCAGATCTCTAATCCACCAACTTTTTATTCTTTTGTACCACGTTTTGTTATACTAACGAGTTTTTTTTTTTTTTTTTTTTTTTTTTTTTTTTAATCCGTTGTGTTATTTAAGCAGCATGATATTTCTAACCTCCCCACACAGGTTTCAGGGGTGAGGTGTCTGCAGGCAAAAATTGAAACATACAAACAAAAATCAAAACAACTGAGCCAACAAACGAAGCAGATGCAACGTGTTTGCACCTATCGGATCTTCTTCCCTGAGGAAGGCCGAATAGGTAGAAACGCGTTGTGTCTGTTTTGTAACTTATTCCTTCGATTGGCGGCGTTGTGTCTGGTTTGTAAATTTTATCCTTCGTTTAGCGGCGTTGTGTCTGGTTTGTAATTTATTCCTTCGTTTAGCGGCGTTGTGTCTGTCTGTTTTTGCAATTTATTTTTTCGTTCTTGCTTTCATAGACAAACAGATTAATCAACAGACGCCAACGCAATAAAAACAACGACAAAGATGAGGATGGACATTGACAATGACAATAAAGACAACAGCCAGACAACAATGCCCGTCATTATTGATAGTAGCAGCACATCCTCTTGTTGATTAACTGCACTTTGTAAGTGAAACTGATGGTGAATTGCGTATCCCCGCTTGAAGCGTCCAATGCCTTGACTACGAGGTGAGGGGATGGATCCTGATTTCATTCATATTTCACCACCCAGTGTTAGGGTAATTTTTCGGTGCGTTTTGGCTGGAAAAGTCTCTTCTTTCCGTCATAAATCTTCCCGTGACCTGTCACAGTGAGGGTGTGAAATGTACATAAGCGACACAGGTAGATCTCTTTGGACAAACGCCCGTCACCCAACACTGTCCAATTCAGTTGTCTGTAGTCACCGCGTCGATGGACGATAAAGGCATAAGTGTTATGTCTATAGACGGGAAGCAGAACACACAAAATGATGCAGAGAAGAACGGCAAACATTGTCACTTCCCATGAGAACACTTCAAAGAGCAAACACAAGATACACGTGTTTTTGAAAGGACGCGAGCGACATAAATGTGAACACTTGCTTATCCATTTCCCTGAGAACATTTAAAAAAAAAAAAAAAAAAAAAACCAACACAAGGTACAAGTTGAATGGACGCGATGTACACAAAGTGAACACGGCTTACTAAAAAAAAAAAAAAAAAAAAAAAAAGGCTATCCCTTTAGCTCAGTTAGAGCGCTGTGCTGATAGAGATTATTCGGTTGACCCCCAAGTGAGCACTGAACTGTTTTTTTTTTTTTTTTTTTTCAATAATCATTATTTTATTTGAAGACCCCTCCTTCATCCCACTTCCCCTCGCTGGAGCATCTCTCTCTCTCTCTCTCTCTCTCTTTCTCTCTCTCTCTCTCTCTCGCGCGCGCGCGCGCGCGCGTGTGTGTGTGTGTGTGTGTGTGTGCATACATGACGGTGTCGTAGCTCAATGTGTAGGGCACTTACTCTCTAATGCTGGCCCGTGGGGTTCGATTATGATTTCTAATGTTTTGTTGGTGGCGTTTTTATTTTTATTTGTTGTTGTTGTTGTGTGTTGTTGTTTAGTTGTTTTTAGGTGTTTTTTTTTTTTCTAATTTGTGGAGTGACCTCAAGATTTGAGGCTATCTACGAAGGGAATGGAATTCGAATTTTTCATTTCCTGTGAGGGGCAAAGGTTACAATAGACATTATTTTTAGTAGGCCTAGTAGCATCAGTAGTAGTATGCTGAGTTCTCATCGTTTACTTCAGAATAAGCTGAATTACAATATACTTTATATATTTTTAAAATGTTGCTTAATTTCTAGCGGTTTCACACATAAGCTACTGAAGTTGTGTGCATGTATGAGAGAGAGAGAGAGAGAGAGAGAGAGAGAGAGAGAGAGAGAGAGAGAGACAGACAGACAGACAGACAGACAGACAGACAGACAGACAGACAATGAAGACAACCGTGACAAAACCTTTTCCACGACAGAATCAACGGAGACAACTCTGACAGATTCTTCTCAGTGACAATAAGGATAGGTGTTCTCTAACAGTTTATCCCGAGAGGCAAAGGTCCCAAGAGTGTCACCAAATCTGAGACGGTGCGCTAATTTAGAGCTTAATGAAAATAGACATAAATAAAAGCAAATAAAAAAAACTATACATAATTAAGTGCGTGATGGGGGTGGGGGCCGTAGTCGTTTGTAACTTGAGCGCCTGAAAAGATAAAAACGCATTTTGTTTTGAGCAATTCGGTTGCCATTAGATGTATGCCGCACTATGCCTTTTTTCCTTTTTTTTTTTTTTCTTCGACGGACGGCTGTTCTAGAATTTCAGTGATTCCATGTGGATTTTTACAGCCACACTTCTGCCTCTTTAAAGGCTTGTAAACTCATCATTTCTCTGCCTCTTTGGTGTAAAAAATATAGACGAAACGGCGTGCATCGGCAGAAAAAAATGTGTACACAGACGTCATGCGTTTAACAGCAGCCAAAGCAATACAGCAAGGGAGAGAACCTGGCATAGACTGGTCTCTTTCTCCTCTCTCTCTCTCTCTCTCTTGTGTGTGTGTGTGTGTGTGTGTGTGTGTGTGTGTGTGTGTGTGTGTGTGTGTGTGTGTGTGTGTGTGTGTGTTGTCTTTTATCTAACAATAATTGCCGTCTATCTTATTATTCTTTCATGTAATTCAGTACGTCTCTGTCGTCGTCGTCGTCATCATCATTACTATTATTGATATAGTATTCTTATCATTATTGTCATAATTGATATTTTTGAAGTTGTTACTGCTGTTGTTGCTATTACTGCTTGTTGTCCCGGCCACACGTACATGACTGTGCAACACTGAGTGTTACTAACGTTGGCACACTCTTCGGATATCTTTCCTGAGGAAAAGAACATTCTTGTTAACTCTTTGTTAGAAAAGTCTCTCTTATTACTTCTAAAGATGGTGGTGTACTTATTGTTGATTTTCCTGCATTGTTTTTTTTTTTTTTTAATGGTACAGTTTTCTTCGTATGCCAAGGAACCATTTACGCAGCAAACTACACAGCCAAGACATCACCGGTTTCATTCCAATACCATCCTTATTCACTGATGCCGTGTGTAGCCTACACTTGTGCCTTTTACTTGTGAAATGCCATGTCTGTCTTTAGAGCAAAAAACACTGGTAAGTTTCTCTACCAATCAGCACGCGTTATTATCTATGGTGTGTATGTGAGGACGGGTGGGTGTGAGCGTTATATACGTAGATTTTTTTTTGTTTGTTTGTTTTTTGTTCTAGTCCGTAAAGACAGTATCTATCTTGTCTGCTTCGACGGAAAGGAGGTGAATCAGAGAGGCCAGATTGTTTAAACTTCGTTTCCCTCACCCTCCCTCTCCCATCACCGTCTCTGTTCTTCATATCTATTAACGTCTGAGTCAGAAGATGTGATGTGCCCAATTCTGTAACCTCCCTTTTGATTGGCGCTTGATAAGGCGGCAATTCACCTATCGCCTTTTCTTATGCGCGTTCGCTTGCGGGGGGGGGGGGGGAGGGCTTTGAAACTAAGTCATTGCGCAAGAAAACCTTTTGCCCTTTAATGGAAAGGCATTTTGCTGGGCTTGTTTTCTGCTGACCAGTGGAAATGTCATGGGGTCATCTTTTGTCTAACGTCTACGGCTGCCGAGAGAGAGAGAGAGAGAGAGAGAGAGAGAGAGAGAGAGAGAGAGAGAGAGAGAGAGAAAGATTACAAACACACTGCAGGAAGAAAAAGAGAAGGAGGGGAGGAGGAGGAGGAGGAGGAGACGCGGAAAAACAAAAAGACGAAGAAAAATAAGTATGAAGAAGAA
Source organism: Conus betulinus (assembly GCA_016801955.1). Classification (NCBI taxonomy): domain Eukaryota; kingdom Metazoa; phylum Mollusca; class Gastropoda; order Neogastropoda; family Conidae; genus Conus; species Conus betulinus. Next base: position 378,206 of record JADBJO010000442.1, read on the forward strand.
CAATGAAGAAGAATAAGATGGAATGATGATGGAGGAGAAGAATAAGGAAGAGGAGGAAGAGGAGGAGGAGGATGTCAAGAATAAGGACAAACTGAATAAGAAGAGAAAAAGAAGAAGAAGAAGAACAAGAAGAACAACAACAACAACAACAACAACAACAACAACACATCAACAACAACAACAACAACAACAAGAAAAGTAATAACAACAATAACAACAGGTAGAAAACAAAATTAATTGCAAAAATAGCAACACAAACAACATTTTTTTTTTTACACATACACAGCAGCAGGAACAACCAAAAAAAAAAAAACAACTAACAACAACAGCAACAACAGCAGCAACATCTGCAGCAGCAGAAACAGAGCATAAGAACAGCATCAATGACTACACCAATGACAATAACAACAAAAATGGCAAGAACAGTAAGAACAAAAAGAACAACAGCAAAAAAAAAAAAAAAAAAAAAAAAAACAGTAATACAAGCAAGGGCAACAGCAGCAAGACTAGCAATAACAACAACCATGTAACGCAAAAAAACACAACCAGAGCAGAGAAGAACAAGAACAAGAAGAAAGAGCTGGCGACGCGGACAAAGTGAAAAAGAAGAAGAGAGATGAGGATTGTCCACCCTAGATTTTGTTTCATATGAGCTCTCTCTCTCTCTCTCTCTCTCTCTCTCTGGCTTCCTTCGGCTGGTTACCAGCAAAATCCACTTTCGACAGCTCAGGTAAAATCTCTCCATTTTTTCGTCAAGAAATCTAAAATCATGCCCGAGGAAGACCTACTATCCTCTTGAAAGTTTCTGAATTCTGCCCTTCAAGAAACGACTCTCTCGTCGTTCAAAGCGGAAGGCAGAGGGCATCAAACAAGTGTTGTTGTCGGATTGACAACAGCTACCGGCCGACTCCCTTCCATGCCAGCTGCAAACCAAGGTGCTGTTTTCCGACGCAAAAGCCCGCCACAGGTGACGAGGGACAAAAAGAGACAGAAATGCATAGAAATTAGCAGGAAAAAAAAAAAAGGCAAGTGATAATCTGTCCTCGCCATTCGGCTTATCTTTAACCACGCCGCTCAGTTTATGTTCTTACAACAACTGCACATGTTAGTGATAACAATAGCGACCGTATTCAAGCTGGAACCACACTCTCTCCCCTTCCTTACAGCTTGATTGAGCGCACACACACACACACACACACACACACACACACACACACGCACGCACGCACGCGCGCGCACGCACACACACACACACACACACACACACACACACACACGCATGCGGGCACAACACGCACACAGTAATGGCCATCAAATCAATGGGCTGGAGTAACTGGATGAACGATTTGTCACATTACTCTGTGAGAAGTCTTGAAATCAGGCAGCAGATGTGATAAGTAACGTGAAGATGTGTGTGAAATGGTGTATGACCATGGATCACCTGAAACTACCCCACGGATTTCAACACAGCAGCCGTCCAAACCGAGCCAGAGTTCAACATCGGTACTTTGTCAACCGGTTCATCGGGGGTACGGTCGGAAATCACTATTAGAGACACTATGACAGGTCTTGACGACCCAATAAGGAAAATTATCAATTTCTTGTCACTCTCAATGATAATGAAGAAATGAACTCGAAACATGCAAAGACCGTCGACGATCAAAATTATGGGAGTGCGTCATGATTATAGTAGTGTAATTATTGTATCAATAAAATGGCGCCGATTGAATTGATAGTACATTGACATCATCCGGGGTGTTCAATTCAATACTATATATCAGTTTTCGGGTTTAGGTTCCTTTTTTTGCGATGGTATGTTTTGAAATCTATCGCTTTGGTTCGATTTTCCACATTCTTATGTAATCCCTACACACACACACACACACACACACACACACACACACACACACACACCTTTGTAAATGAGTTTTGGAAACTTGACACAATGAATCTTTCATTCATTATCTCGCTAGTTTAGCTGCATGCCTGTCTGTCGATCGATGGGTCGATCTATCGATCTGAGGCATTCGACTCATCATATCACTGCATCTAATGTGATAGAGGCTCAAGTGTATGTGTCCTAGCGAGCTAGATGAGGCGTGTGTGGTATTTCGTGCCATGTGTGTACGTGTGTGTGTGTGTTGTGAGAGGAGGCTGGAATGAGAATGGAGAGATTGTTCAGAGCTGCGAGGCTCCGCCAAAGGGACGTCCATTCGGGTGCACTCACTAAGTCAGCTTTCTTACAGCCCTGATAGATCTTCCAAGAGAGAACGTCATGCTCCTCCTTTTTTGTTTTTCGTGCTGGGTTTGGTTTGGCATCTCTGGTATTTCGTGCCATGGCTTGGTGTGGTTTCGGTTTTGATTTGGTTTGGTTTGGGGGTTTGGTTTTGGGAATGGAATGTGTTTGGTTTGGTTTGGTTTGGGTTGGGTTGGGTTGGGTTGGGTTTGGTTTGGCTTTGGTTTGGTTTTGGTTTGTTTTGGTTTTTTTGGTTTTTGCACTGGTTTAAGTCAGGTATTTGTTTTGGTTTTGGGAAATGGTTTGGTTCCACGAAGTTGGTTGGGTTGGGTTTCCTGCTCAGGTTTGGTTTCCTTTTTTTTTCTTCGTGTTTTTTGGTTTGGTTTGGTTGGTTTGGTTTGGTTTGGTTTTTCGGTTTGATTTTGTTGGTTTTTTGTTTGGTTTTGTGTTTGGTTTGGTTTGGTTTGGTTTGGTTTGGTTTTGTTTGGTTTGGTTTGGTTTGGTTTTGGTTTAGTTTGGTTTTGTTTTGGTTTGGTTGGGTTTTGGTTTTGATTTTGGTTTGATTTTGCTTTGGTTTGGTTTGGGTCTGTTTGGTTTGGTTGGTTTGGTTTGGTTTGGTTTTTGGTTTGGTTTTGGTTTTTGTTTAGTTTTGTTTTTGTTTGTTTTGCTTTGCTTTGTTCGTTTTGTTTTGTGTTTGTTCTGTTCTGTCGTTATGGACATAGGAGTGTTGTTGGTTGTTGTTTTTTTTTTTTCAGGTATGAAGATTGAAATAATTTCTGCTACTAAAAATGTGGACCTTTTACGAACACACCTTACATTAGTTCATAACCATACAAAGGTTTATCTCAAAGTCTGTGTGGTGGTAACACATACAGTAGGTACAGCTCCGCTAGCAATAGTAGAGATCATTTAACCCTTTTGAGAGCAAGCTGTTCTAAAATGCAGCCGGTTTTCAATGCACTCTACACTAACTAAAGGTTAAAGATAAACTGTAGCCTAACGGTCGTCGGGGCAGCGAAGTGTTACAGATCCATATGGGTATACTTGTGTGTAAGAGAGTTGAATGATTACAATGTTTGTTGGTTGGACTTTTATTTAGCTGTACTGCTGCACAGTGCATTTCCTTTAACAAAGGACAAAACAACGGACAAATAAGATGTTTTGTGCCTCATGTCTTACGTCATCGTTTTCTTGGACACGCATGATGGAAGTCGGAGCCTGTCCCTCTACTTCAACCGCCCAAACCTTCCCTGGCCTGAATCAGGAATCCATTTACTACGGATCGACAGAGAGGGTTTTCAAACCGTAAAAAACCCGTCCTTGCGGGTGGTTCGAATTCACGAACCGTCAGCTCTGCAGACAAACACTCGAATCTTTTTGACTTCGGGCTATTCGGAAATGCTTGCCCCCCCCCCCCCCCCCCCCCCCCCCTTTTAAACACAATTCTCTTACTACTTTGAAAGCGAAGAGAGATTATGTATTATTTCATATTATGTTTTATTGTATTATATTACATTATATTATGTTATATCATATTATATTATACTATATTATATCATATGTTATATTACATTATATTATATTACATTATCTTGTATTATGTTGTGTTATATTATATCATATTGTACTATATTATATCATCGTACATTACATCATATCACATCACATCATCACCATATCATATCATATTATATTATATTATATATATATATCATATTATATTATATATATTATATTATGTTATGTTATTATATATATATTATATTATATTATATTATATATTATATTATATTATATTGTATTATATTGTATTGTATTGTATCATATCATATCATATTATAATATATATATTACATTATATCATGTTATGTTATATTATATCATATCATATATTATATTACAGTTTAGTATTGTATATCATATTATAGTATATCATAGTATTTCATATTACATCACGTTATGTTATGTTATGTTATACTGTAATATTATATGCAAAGATATGACATTATATTATATCAGATTATATCATATATCATGTAGTATTCTATAGTATAGCTAGTTCTATAGTATAGAATAGTACAGTTAGCATAGAAGGGTAGGGTAGGGTAGGGTAGGGTATAATTTAGCATAGCAGAATAGAGTAAATAAAAGCTTTTAATGGAATCTGGCTTCTACAAGACGAAACAGTCTTTAATGCGGTTTGACTTCTTCAATGATTTTTTTTTTTTAAAAAAAAGGTTTTCAGGCTTTGGTTTCGCGCTAACACGCAAGAGAGTTGCCCGGATGTCGGGGTAGCGTTGACACCACATCGGTGCATAGACGGTTAAAAAGCCCGTACGGTTTCTGTAATAAGATAGAATGCTGCATCCTCGCCCTCCAGCACCGCACTGAATGGAATCCGTGTCCTGCTTCTCACGGGGCGATGGGAGGACGTCTCTGACGATGCCACCCGCTGCAAGTCCCTGCGCGGTGCGAACTATGGCACTGCTACAGGTCGCTGTCTACTTGGTTTTTTCGTGATGTTTTTGCCCTGTGGGCCTTACGGTGGAAGGAGGGTTCAGCGAGTTGCAGTTTACGGTGAGGTATGAACAATAAAGGGTTCACACAGCGGCGATTTCTTGCTACCTCCGCCAGGCAGGTTGTGTTTCCGTCCGTGTCCACTCGTTTGTTTCCATCTGTTTGTTGGTTTGTTTGTTCGTCTATCAGCAAAAATGCACGAAAACTTATCGGAAGGTCGCAGGCACTTTCAGTTTCAGTTTCGTCAAGGAGGCGTCAGTGCGTGTGGACTCGTCCATATGCGCTACACCACATCTGTTGAGTTTTGAGACCACACTGCGCATGATGTTAAACTGATGGATGAAATAGCCAAATGTCTTGGAAAGAGAGAATGTCGTCCAAAGCAAAGACGAACCCGTTACATTTTAACGTAGAACCGTTGAGTAGATCCGGATAAAAAAAAAGGACAAATCCAGGATAAGTTCCGCAAAGTTGTAACAAGGTTTTCTATAAATATGAACTCTGTGAAGTTACTGTATTAAAACTCAGAACTGTATGTGAAGTCATATATTTTCTTGATGACTCCAAGCGTACTAATCGTAATAACGTCGCATTTTGTTTCGTTTCTCACGTCTTATTCTAAAAACAAAACTATGTGGTAAGTAATTCTTTCAGTTTTGTACGACTATTTTTTTTCCCTGGACTAACCTGTTAAAAGGACCTGTTCAAAAAAGTTTGAAACAGACTGTGCAAAGTTGTTCAAAAGAAAACACAAAACGTTTCAAAAGTTCCTTTTTTGTCTCCGTCTTATTTACTTTATTCATTCGTTTATTTCTTAATTTATTCATTCATTTACTTGTTTACTTATTTATTTTTCTTTACTCGATTATTCGTTTATTAGTTGAATTACTAATTCATACATGTATTTAGTTTTCTGTTCATTTGTTAATTTATTTTTTCTATTAGTGTCTATTTGTTCGTTTGTTTGTTTTCTTTTCTGTTCATGTATCTAGGTATTTATTCACTATCTATTCATTTCATCATATTTAGGGTACGAATCCGTCTCAAAGGACGGATTTCAGATCCATTTGACCTTGGCGCTGGTCCACACTCTTCCTGACTCATCTTTCAGGTGAGAGTTGTCGGCCTTTCTAACCCTCAACCAGGGCTCTCAGTGCCAGACCCCCGACCCCCCCCCCCCCCCCCCCCCCCCCCCCCCCATCCATCCGTCCTCCACCCTGGCGCTGCGGGTTTGCCTTGCTTAATGGCTGGAACGGTTCCATCAAACAGTGATTAGCTTTGTCGTGCTATGTTTTTTCAAGAAAGTGTGGCGACAAAAACAGATTTCCGTTTCGTGGTTGGTGGCCTAAGGGGTGGCGCATTTGACGGCTCGGAAGCGAGAAGATCACTGGGATCTTCGGTTTGAGTTTCTCCCGTCGCAGTTTTATGGTTTTTGTCTTCTCCTCCTCGCTGCTAGTTTTGATAGTGGTGGCCTGGATGGTAGTGTTGAGGGTGAGGCACTCACTACACTGAGATCCCGTGTTCTCCATAGGATTCAGCGGCTGCACCAGAACTCTAAAGTCACAAAGGGAGGAGTAGTCCCTGGCACTATCTGGACAAGAGTTGGTTTGATAGGGAAAACATCTTCACCAACAACATGAAACAAAATAGGAACTTAACTCAGTCAGGGTTGTTTTTTTTTTAATGCTCTTTTCTTTTTTTTTTTTCCGGTGTGTGTGTGTGTGTGTGCGTGTGTGTGTGCGTGCGTGCGTGCGTGCGTGCGCGTGTGTGTGTGTGTGTGTGTGTGTGTATGTATGTATGTGTGTGTGTGTGTGTGTGTGTGTGTGTGTGTGTAGATGGCGCCTTTAATTTGGCGATGCGTACTTTCCAGAGACAGCTGCTACCTCGAACTTCTTCACACGTGAGAAAAATCTACTTCGACACTGTAAACTATATGTCTTAACAGTACATTTACACGAAATGGTTTAGACACCACAGATACAGTTTAGGCAAATCACGATAAATAACCCCATGTAACCCTTAAGCATGAACATCACACGACA
>JADBJO010000442.1:392500-400000 GCA_016801955.1 Conus betulinus
AAAACATGTCTTCCAGCCTCCATTACATAGTAGGTCCATTCTGTCCAATATCGGCTTTGTCTCGGTTCAAATTTCAAAGTGACATAGCACATTGCTAAGACAATCCAGGCTCCCGTTACACTAGAACAGTAAAACGAAGCTGTCAGAAAAAAAAAAACCCTTGGTTTCTTTCTGCATCTATATTAATACCCTCCTTACAAGGACATGTTCAGCCGCGATCCAACCACTCTCGGTTGTCATTTACAATTCAGCACACCGGTTTGATCTCAAAACGTGAACGAACCCAACTTCACACTGCAACTCCTACAATTCCCTCGGCTTCATATTACATCCAGAATTCATTATAAATGCACTTCTATCTGTCATAATATTTTTGTTTAACAAAAATCTGCTCTATACTTTCTAAATTGTTCCCACGCTCACTCTCCATCCCTTTCTTTGACTGAAATTGCAGATTTCAGTTCCCTCCCTTTAAACGTAGCTATGTAAATAGTTCCGATGCCGAGTGCTATAGTTATCGTCCCCTTGGTCACAGTGTATCCCGTCTGTCGATGCGGTCAAACCTTTTCCCAAACCCTGTGCTGGTAATTCTCTTCGAGGATCCGCTGATGTTATCCATGCATGTATGGAATTATTCATGAGCATGTTATGTACGTGTGCCAGTGTGCACCTGCAGGGCCTGCATGCATCTATGTAAAATAAATGAGTGTATATATATGTGTGGGTGTTTTGTGTAACTATCTTCCTTTTTCACTCTAATGCACTTTATGTGAGTTTTTTTTTTTAATGTTCATGCAAAGCACTTCGTGGCGCCCTTTAGGGCATGGGCTCTATAAATCTGTCCCAATGTTAATGGGGTTTTGTTGTTGTTGTTGTTGTTGTTTGTTGTTGTTTTGATTGTTGTCGAAGAAGAAGAAGAACAGCGCAATAAAAATGGTGACAAAAAGACCAGCCTTAAAACAATCCACGTGTCACGACCAGATAAGCAAAAGACTGTAAATTTCTCTCCTGTAAATTCTCTCTCTCTCTCTCTCTCTCTCTCTCTCTCTCTCTCTCTCTCTCTATATATATATATCTCTATATATATATATATATATATATATATATCTATATATATATATATATATATATATATATATATATATATATATATATACAACACCAGCATTAAAAAATCAACACTAGATAAGACGAACGCTGTTAACCTGTCTCTATATCAATCTCTCTCTCTCTCTCTCTCTCTCTCTCTCTCTCTCTCTCTCTCTCTCTCTCTCTCTCTCTCTCTAAATAGAAAATTGAAATCATACATAGAACCACGCACTCGCCGTCCGCTCGTAAATACTTTATTGTCACGATTTAATTTTCTGCCTCGATGAGGGAGCCTTCTTCAGGGTCAACAAAAGAAAGGAAAGCAGGAAATAACTCAGTAAAATAAACACAATGGACCTCTCACTTAGAGAAACAACAAGGTTGCACGAACTATCATATCAAACTGCATGGTGTAAGATTCTAACCGCATTTTTTTTTCTGGGAGAAGATGTCGCTGCCCAGTGCCTGGACGTTGAATTCCTTCATTCCATTCACTGGACTGTGATCTCTTCCCCAAGAACATTGTCATCTCATACCTTGCAGTGTGAGTAGTTCGTTTTTTAACCTTCTGGTTTTTTATAAGCGAAAGTTCTTTTTTTTTTTTGTTTTTTTTATAGATGTTCATAAGTAAAAGTGTTATTCTGTTTATTTCACTGTGTTAGGTCGTGCTTCCCTCTCTTTTGTTGACCCTGAGGAAGCCTCATCGAGGCGATATATATATATATATATATATATATATATATATGTGTGTGTGTGTGTTGTGTGTGTGTGTGTGTGTGTGTGTGTGTGTGTGTGTGTGTGTGTGTATGTATGTGTCTATGTATGTACGCACGTACGTGTATGTATGTGCTGGAGGCTGAAATGATGCCAATAAGGAAAATTTGGAATGTGTAGATCCGAACTTTTGAATCGGTTAACTTCGATGCACCACTCTACTCCTACCCATCTCTCTACCCTCTCTCTCTCTCTCTCTCTCTCTCTCTCTCTCTCTCTCTCTCTCCACGACTTGTCCCCTCCCTTCCCCCTGTCCACTTTCACACTCAGTTGGAGTTTCATCTCAGAGGCGTCACTGCGTGCGGACTAATCCATATATGCTGCATTACATCCATTAACCCACGAGGCCACACGAAACCCTCTCCACTGCCCGTTCCCGCGGGGCCTATTGTGACACGCTCTTTGCTGACCCTCCGCATCAAATGTCAGAGTTGCGTGTGAAAGGCCTCACGTGCATCCAAACAGCTATGTAATGCAGCCCCAGGTCCTTGACCGGGGCCAAATGTCACATGATTTGGTGGCGCAAATACCGAAAAGAGCCTGTAAAAAAAAAACCGACAACGGGAACATTTCATGAGAAAAAGCAGTATCATATCCAATATGTCACGCGAAACTGAAATCTAGTCATCGCGTACAGGATCATTGACGCATGACTCATGTGATGTCAAATCTGGATTATTCCTGTCTGACCAGGACTGTGTTGTCCAACTGGGCTGGTTTTTTGGGAAGAAAAAAAAAAAACAAAACAAACAAAACAAAAAACAAAAAAACAAAAAAACACCCACGTTATCAACATGAGTAACAACAGCAACAGCAACAGGAGTATGACATTGAAATTCCTCGGCGATCTATGCGTCACGTTGAAACTTATGTAAAGACTTAAAAAAGAAAAGTTGTTAAAATAATTGCGTTGGCAAATGCATGTTTCCTTTCTGTCTTTCTTTCTTTGTTTCTTTCTTTCTTCCTTCCTTTTCTTTCTTTTCTTTTTTCTTTTCTTTTTCTTTTTTTCTTTTCTTTCATTGATCTCTCTCTTCTGTTTTTTTTTTCGTAACTATATACGGTCGTGGTGATGTATGAGTAGTTTTTTTTTTTCTTTTATTATGCATGATTTGCATTCTGGCATCTTATGTGGTGTAAATGCCACCATCCTATGTTTAGTTTTGTATCATACATGACAGGTGTATTATATTATGTAAGTTTTGTGGAGAAAATATGTGATGTTTCGGGTCATATCTGACTTGTGAAATAAGCGCATGTTTTGTGTCATACAGAAAACATTGAAAACATATTACTTTGTGAATCGTTCATTACATGGTAAAAACACGTGCATGTTTGTGACACATACATGACTTATGCGAAACATGTGCATGTTTGTAACATGGAATGACATAGGCAAAACATGTGCATGTTTCGTATCAAAGCGTGCTTCCAACTTCTCATAAAAGCGGGCGGAGGGGGAAGACGAGGTTCTTACATTCTTGTTGAAGTGGTGGGGACGGGGGGTGGATTCTCATTTTTTTTTTTTTTTCACTTTTTTTTTCACTTTTATCAGAGGGATGTGTGGTTCTCTCATCTTCCGAGTCAATTCAGTGTGTGTGTGTGTGTGGATGGACAGGTACAGTGTGTGTGTGTGTGTGTGTGTGTGTGTGTGTGGGTGTGTGTGTGTGTGTGTGTGTGTGTGTGTGTGTGTGTGGGGGGCGGGGTGGGAGGGGGGGGGAGACGCACCAAACGTACTGTACATATTTTTTTTTACTTCAAATATCTGGCGGGAGGGAGAGACGGGTGGCGGCAGAAGATAGTGCCCCTGCCCCTACCCCTACCCCACCCCCGTATATTTTCATGGGTGCTAGGGGGGCGGTGCCCAATTGGCTACCCCAGTTCCGACGCCTCTGCTGTTTGCTATTGTATGTGAATCTAGGCATCCGTTTTGTTGCATCCCCTGGCCTCTTCACCATCAGATTCTATGTCTCCCTAAGCCATCCTTAAGACTGCTTTCCTCCAATCAGTGGGCAGTGATGGTGCGCATGATTATGAGCAGCCCCTCACCTGCTCGTTCCGCAGTGCTAGACAGTGTGTGTGCTTTTTCCTGAGTACTGCTTTCGTTGTGGGCGTATTTTCTACTGCCTTTGTAAATGTTCGGAATGTTTCTGTGACAATCGTGAACAGTTTGAACAAATAAAACCTGCACTAGCCAAAAGAACTACTGAGTGATCCGGGGCACGAAACATGATAGCAACAACAATTATTATTATTCATCATTATTATTATTATTATTATCATAAGTACAAGCGGAAGGATCTGTGCGCTTAGTGTCTTTTAAATCTTAGGATTTTTAGCGTTTTTTTTTTTTTTTTCACTTGTAGGCTACTCTTTACTGTTACTGACCCTGCAAACCAGTCTTTCCCCCCCCCCCCCTTTTGGTTTAAACGGTTTTTTTTTTTTTTTTGGTATTGTTTCAATGCAAATGTTTGTGGACTGTTTTATATAAGAATCCCTTCTCTCTCTCTCTCTCTCTCTCTCTCTCTCTCTCTCTCTCTCTCTCTCTCTCTCTCTCTCTCTCTCTCTCTCTCTCTCTCTCTCTCTCATTCATTCACTGCGCATTCATTTGCGTCGTTGCGGGAGAATCTGCATCTTATGAGTTTCAGATGCTTCAGGGATTGTAAGAAGGCGTCCTCTGTTGCTCTGGAAGCGCTTCTCTTCTGCTGGCATCCAGCAGTTGGTCGTGACCCTGACGCGCTGTACAGACAAATCGACAAAAAAAAAAAAGAAAAAAAAAAAAAAAAAAAAAAACCTTTGGATGGGCCATTGACTGATAGGAGAGCACTCACTGGAGACTAATACTATTCTTTCTGTTCCTCCTCTCTTTCCTTCCGCAGCGCCACGTCCGTGCGTAGTAGACGGAGGCTGAGACTTACTTCCCTTTCTTTGTGGAAATGTAAGGCACGGGGGGGGGGGGGGGGGGGGGGGGGGGGGGGGGATTATTCTTTTTAATGTCAACGGTAGTTTGTTAAAACGATGGCTTGGGGTGAGTGGGCGGGTATGTGTAGTGGGGGGGGGGGAGGGGGTAGGCGGAGAGGGGAAGTATCTGGATGGGTTCGAGGTGGGGAGGAGGGGGGGGGGGGGATGTCTGGGAAGAGTGCTGATCTGGGGTGTGGTTAGCAGGATTTATTAAACTCAATGGTAATGTATGTAGCACGGAGTGACTGAAGCGTCCGCGGGGTTGAATTAGTAGGGGGAGCGTTTTCAGGATGCTACACCTGGAGCACACATACTGAGCTGTTTCTGTCTGCTCTCTCTCTCTTTGATTGTAGGAGATGGTGATAGCCCCAAACACATCTGGAGCATCCCTTCTGCTTCTTGAGGCTACGGTTTGTTTCATGCGTTTATATCGAGTGTTATTCAGCTTTTGCATCAATTTTTTTTAAAAAATCCAGTTTACCTTTAAAGTCGTTTACACTTGTTTTTATTGTATTGCATTTCACGATATGTGGCAAATCGCTTATGAATCTATGAGAAATTTGAAACAAAACCTTACAAGTAAAAAGGTCACACTAAATGATGCGGTTTCCATTCAGATGTTATCGTTATCTAGATGTTTGCTATGACTCAAAGTTCTGCAGATATACAATGTTCCACATTGCGCTTGAATGCCAAAACTTTCGCAGAGCCTCACTGCGAAAGCAAAGATTGTTAGATTTCATTTTTTGTCCTCTCTCTCTCTCTCTCTCTCTCTCCTCTCTCTCTCTCTCTCTCTCTCTCTCTGTGTGTGTGTGTGTGTGTGTGTGTGTGTGTGTGTGTGTGTGTGTGTGTGTGTGTGTGTGTGTGCCACACACACACACACACACACACACACACACACACACACACACACACACACACACACACACACACACAGAGCATGCCCAGAAACCAGCCTGAGCGAGTTCTTCGCAATATCCTTTGAAAACATTGGTATCAGCGGCACAGATTTCCCACAGGTTCTGCACATGCAATGAGGACCTTCAGCTCTCTCTCAAGACGTGGACTCAACGGAGAGACAAGAGATGGCTCCAATCTGTCAACAGAACACATCCCAGTAAAGAAAAGATCGACACTGGTGACAAGTTGGAAGTCTTCGCTCCCACCAGAGATCCACAGCCTCAATCTTCACATGTCCGTTGAAACGGTCCCCAAACGAACACATGACCCCCGTCGCCAACCATGTTCATAGATTACTCTTTTTCATGAAACGGAACTCCGTTATTTCTAGTTGATGAATTCGTAAGTTTTTCTTTTTTTTTTTAAATGAGGAACAAGAAAGAAAGAAAGAAAAAACACAGCGAAACACGGCCAATCAAAGAAGAAGGAGAAGAAACCAAAAACCATGGCGAAGCATCGAGAATGCATGGAATATTCAAGAAAATTCGATGAGATATGAAAGAGTATTGTCAGTTTAATGACGTTTTTTGTAGAGACAATTTTCTTGAGCCTTCTCAATACCGCTGGGACATGACAGAGAAAAGGACGCAATTCATCACCTGCGGTATATAGAAAACCTTACTGAAAAAAAACAAAATGCTGCTGTTCGAGATACCTGTCAGAGTGACCTCCCCTCATTGTGGCAGTGGCGTTTCTGATAGATTTTCTTGCTTTCTGAACGATTCTGGAGATGATCGAGAACAGCCTCTGGGGCTGTCCTCCATGTCTATGGTATGTAAATGGGTACTCGGGTAAATATCCTCACGTGGACCTTTTTTTTTTCTTTTCTTTTTTTTTTTTTTTTTTTGTTTTGTTTCTGTTCTGTTTCGTCTTGTTTTTGTTGTGCTTTGTATCTTTTTCTTCTTTTCTCCGTAAATCTTTCAACTAAATCACAAAGATGGCCTGTTCGTGACACACACAATCCCAAAACATATTATGTCTCCCGTTTCTTTTCTCTCCCCTCCCCCCCCCCCCCCCCCCCCCCCCCCCCCCCCCAAGTCCACACTGTACATTCCCCTGCCAATATCAACGAGACTTTTCTTTCTTTCTTTCTTTCTTTCTCTTTGCGAAAAGCAGAATGATCGTTAAAGGTAACTCCGTTGTGTAGTTACGTCACAAGGGCATGCTGTGAGAGTGGTGGCGCTGCCAAACGGCGATACTGCGTTGCCGCATTTTGCTGTGTCTTATCATGCAGGCTTTTATGGAATGGAAGAGTCATCCACTTGCAGAAATCTCATCACAGTTTGTTTGACGTGCGTGGCACCACGTGGACAGCGGTAGATGGCAGGCTGGCACAGACTGGGGGCCAGAACAAACTTGCAGAGAATCTCTATTGATGTTTAGTTTGGAGAGAGAGAGAGAGAGAGAGAGAGAGAGAGAGAGAGAGAGGGAGGGAGGGAGGGAGGGAGGGAGTAAGGGTGGGGGGAAGAGATAAACCAGACAAACTTGCAGAAACTGAATGAAAGTGAGCAAACGAAACGGAGAAACAGAGAGAGAGAGAGAGAGACAGACAGACAGACAGAGAGACAGAGAGACAGACAGACAGACAGACAGACAGACAGACAGCGAGTGTAAGGGTGGGGGGAAGGGATAAACCAGACAAACTTGCAGAAACTGAGTGAAAGTGAGCAAACGAAACGGAGAAACATAGAGAGAGAGAGAGAGAGAGAGAGAGAGAGA
>JADBJO010000442.1:425000-432500 GCA_016801955.1 Conus betulinus
TTTTTTTTGTCGTTTTCAAAACAAGGAACTCATATTTGAGCAAAGACACTTTCCGATTCCGGGTTTTCCCGAAGGTAAAATTTTTTATTAGACTCTTGAATCAAAACACGCAGAAACAAGGAACTCATAGGATGCTGCCACAAACACATCCACAACGACTTTCTACTTTCTGGGGGTTCACCACAGTATTTCAGAGGAAAACAGGTATCAGCGCTTTCATCTGTAAGAACCACAACTCCTTAACTTAGGGTCACACGTATTTTTTCCACCAGATCACAACTACTTTCCCCGGGATAGTAACCGTTTTCCCCATTTTCCCTCAAAATCACAACTGTGTTCCCAGTTTTGCCCGTAGGGTAATGCCTGTTACCCTTATATTTTCTAAGGAAAACGGGTATTATCACCAGGAAACTGGAAAACGCAGGAGAGATCGGTTTATCATCGCTCTTTCCCCTGAGTAGCGCATGCGCACTGATGTCAAAATTACTACGCAGATCGCCGACTTGAACAAAAGAAAACATTTGTGATTCCTAGGGTTGGAACCGTTTTTCCTACTTTCAGCGCTTTCCATAAGAATAATCATTGTTTCCCTCATTGACATGGGGGGGGGGGGGGGGGGGGGGATATGTGTGTTCCTTAGGAATACCAATGGTAATAACTGCTTACCTAAGGAAAACAGGGAAGCCATGTATGATCTAGAGGGGAAATTATTATTATCATCCTACGGAAAACAGTAGCGATTCTTTGGCAAACCTGAAAAAAAAAACATTTGTGATCCTTAAAGAAAACGGAGAGAAAACGGGTTATCATCTTTCGGAAAACGGTTGTGAACTTTCGGGATAAAGCAGGGTCCTGTTTTCCTGAAAAAAAAAAACCAAACCAAACACCTATAATCCTTGAGAAAACAAGAAAAACAACTGTTACCAGTTTAGAATACTGCCATAGTTTCCACAACCTACTGAACCTTGACAGAGAGTTTGCGACCTTTAAAGCGCATAGCTGACATTTTGTGTGGGTAGACTAGCATACGTCGGGGGTGCACCGCTAGCTTCTCTGCACGTCTGTTGAAGGGGAAGATTAGACACCTCCCGACTTGTTATGGCATGTGTGTGGAAGTAAAAGAAAAGAAGAAAGAAAAAAAAAAAAAAAAAAGAAAAAAAAAATCCCACTCGCGTTCAAGTAAATTGACACGCTTCACATGGGTCGATGTCGATGGAGAAAAGAAGAAGAAGAAGAACAACAACAACAACAACAGCAACAACAACAACACAACAACAACAAGCACAAGCAACAACAACAACAACAACAACAACACAACAACAACAAAACAACGTGGTGCCGAAGGGATACAACTGACATTAAACATTAAACGCTCGCTTGGGAACACACACACACACACACACACACACACACACACACACACACACACACACACACACACACACACACACACACACACACACACACACACACACACACACACACACACACACCACACACACACACACACACACACACACACACACACACACACACACACACACACACACACACACACACACAACACACACGACACAACCCACGCACACACATGTTCACGTTTTCTTTAATCAACACATGTAATCAGACAGTGAACTAGTCAGCATCCTTGCAGATGGAGAGGGAGGGAGAGAGGAGGAGAGAGAGAGGAGAGAGAGAGAGAGAGAGAGGAGAGGGGGGGTAAGGAGGGGGGGGTCTACCTGTAAAACTCTGCACACAGGAGAAGGAACAGCAGGGAGGACAGTGGAATGTGTTTGCTGTGCATGCAGCCACTTACCGCGGCAGAAAACAGTTCAAATTATTTCACTCTCTTCTCTTTTTTTTTAATCGAGACTCCCCCACTACCCCCCCCCCCCACCCCCCCCCCCCCCCCCCCCCGCCCCCGCCTCTCCAAATATGCCACTGAAGCAAATGCCTATCCTAGACATTCGTTAATTACAATTCTTGCCTCTGTTGCAAGTTGCGTTTTGTTGTTGTTGTTGTTATTCTTAACGTTGTTGTTGTTGTTGTTTTGCTGTTGTTGTTTTCCTGTTGTTGTTGTTGTTGTCGTCGTCGTTATTGTGGTCGATGTTGTTGCTGTTGCTGCTGCTGCTGTTGTTATCGTTATTCATGCTGTCGTTTGGGGGGTATTTTTTTTTTTTTTCTTTTCATTTTTTTTCCCCCATGATTGTACGAAAAGACAGACGATACGTCTAAGGACTATTCCTAAATATACCGAACAAAGTGCACAGATAGGGGGAAAAAAAACCTAGACATCTTTCCTTTTCGTCCCCATGAAAATCTCTCCAGTCTCCCCACCAACCTCCCTCCACGCAACATCGCAGCCCCACCTCCCATCCCCCCCCCCCCCCCCTTCCGCACCTCCGTTATCATCTCCTCACCCTTCTGCCCCTCTGCGACACCCCCCCCCCCCCCCCCCCCCCCCCCCCCCCCCCCCCCCCCCCCCCCCCCCGCCATCCCTCCGATCTGCCCATTATGCGATCGGCTCGATCGTGTTTAGCACTTGAGTGAATGTCCAAATGATTCTACAGACTTTACCACGTGAAACACTAACCTTTAACTGCTGCCAGTGTAGTAAAAAAAAAAAAGGAAAAGGCCGGGAGGAGGGGGAGGAGAGGGGAGGGGGGGGGGTGCAGTAGGAGTGGGCTGGTGATGGGGGTGAATTGGGGTGGGCGATGTGGAGGGGCGAGAGAGAGAGAGAGAGAGAGAGAGAGAGAGAGAGAGAGAGAGAGAGAGAGAGAGAGAGAGAGAGAGAGAGGTTTGTAACATTAATAAAAAAAGAAGGGAGGTAATGCAGGCTGGATCTCAAGAGTACGTACATGATAGATTTCCAGATTTCTCTAGAGTTTGAGAACACTGTTTGATCAGCAGCGCGAGGAGAGGCAAATTCAGAGGTTAAACAAAAATGACTTCTGGCATGGTATGAAGCAACATCAATGAATAAGTACAGAGTAAGAAAGAAATAAAAAAAAAAAAAGGAAGAAATAAAGAAAAAAAAGAAAGCAAAGGGACAGAAAAATCAGACTGACAGAAAAAAGGAAAGAAAGAAAGAAAGAAAGAAAAAAAAAGGTGGAATGACGGTAGCTAAAAAAAACATCTCTCATCTGTAAAAGGGTGTAAATCTTTCTGTTCAGTGAGCATAGAGTGTCATGTTGTTGTTTTTTTTTTTCCTCCTTCAGAACCGGAGATGCAAAGGGGGAAGGGAGAAGAGAGAAACTTTTTGACCTTCTTTCTTCCACTTTTATCCCTCCCAGGAGACTTCATCACGATAAACAAAAAAAAAAAAAAAAAAAAAAAAAAAAAAAATCGGGTCAGGATGAATCTGACTTTTACATCTCTCTGAATCTAGCATTACCGACCAACTTTCTTTCTAACCCCCCCCCCCCCCTCCTCGCCCCACCCCCCCCCCCCCCCCCCCCCCCCCCCCCCCCCCCCACCCTTTCCCACCGCTGTAACTTTATTTACCATTCCCTTCCTTTCCCTGTCTCTTGCATCTCCCCCTAACTCCGTCCCTTCCTCATACATCAGATCAGCAACTATCGGATCTCAATGTCGCTGACTTCATTGATCTGTGGCGTGTAAAACTGAGCACAACTGCAGCAGTTTCTAGGTGAACAGATCGTCACATTTTTCGTTAAAAATGCTCCAAGGTTTCTTTTTTCCCGGTGGGGAAACAAAACGTGATTAAGAGTTATTCATTGGCTCTTCAAGTGATGTTTACGGAGTTAAAATAGATGAGAATGATGTCATTCATTATCAGTAAGTTGCAAAGGAATAAATTTTCAATAGTCAATCGGTGTAAATATACATTTAATCGATGATGACGAGTAAAAATAGATAAGAAATGAGACACTTCAATATCAATCAACTGCAAAGATTAAGTTTCAAAATTGCATCGGGTTCAGTAATTTTTTTTATTGATAAGACCCGAAGGACGCACCAGTCTCAATAAAAGCTATAACAATCATCGCATTGGTCGCACATTCCGGAAGAAAAATGTGACAATTGTTACAATTTTCGTTCAGGATACTTGAATATTGTAACATTAGTAACAGATTCGTCCAGACTGCTACATAGTTACGTATGCATGAAGATTGATGCATTGTTAATTTTTTGTTACATTTTACTTTTTGTCATGGTCTGCCACTTCTGACACCTTCATGTTCTATCCACATGTCCATGGTGACGCCGTTGACTTGTACCAGATATCTGTTTGTTTTCACTGACAAAACATATAGTCTTCTCTTTCACTTTTATGTCATATGAACGTGTTGTCAGACCAGTGTCCGTTTTGGGAGCTTGCAGAAGAGCAAGGTTTCTAAGCGTTACAGATCTGCGCCAGCAGACCAGACATTGCTCTCTGAAGTCTTAGAATGATAGACACAAAACTCCCTTCAGATATGTCAAAATAATGGAAGACAAGAAACTGCCTTCCGATGAGTTGAAATGATGAAAGACGGAAAAATAATCTGCCTTCAGATGTGTTAAACTACAGCGAGACGACATATATTGAAAGACAAGAAAGCGCCTACAGAGATGTCAAAACACTGAAAGACAAGAACGTGCCTACAGAGATGTCAAAAGATGCAAGACAGACATTCTCTTCAGATGTATTAAGATAATGAAAGACCGAAAATGCCTTCAGAGGAGTCCAAATACTGAACAATAACTTGTCTTCAGTGGAGTCAAAAGACTGAAAGACAAGAGACTGTCTTGATATATTTCAATAATTGTAAGCAGTGTATAGAAGAGACTGTCTTGACATATTTCAATAACTGTAAGCAGTGTATATTGTGCCACACTTTAAAGAAATGACTACCAGGTTATGCTAGAACACTAAGACACGAGTAGCCTGTGCTAGCATGTCTATCTATTAAAAACATTCTGGCTTCAGATGTCCCCAAAAGACTAGTCAAGAAACTGCTCTAAGGTGGGCTAACATGCTGTTTCGTTGAAAGCAAACTGCCATCATATGTCCCGAAACCTTAGACAAATAACTGCTTTCAGAAGGACCAACACGCCTGCCCGATTGAAAACCGCTGCCTTCAGATGTTCCGACAGACTAAACACTTAACTGCTTCGAGGTGGGCCAACATGTTTGTCTCATTGACAACAAACTGCTATCATAACTGGTATAGGATGGACCAACATAGCTGCCTGATCGAAAACATCTACCTTCAGATGTTCGGAAAGATTGAAACTTAACTACTTCAAGATGGAGCAACACACTGCCGTCAGAAGTCCCGAAAGACTAGACACATAACAGCTTTCAGATGAACCAACAAGCTGACGACAATTTCCGCCAGCCAGTCATCCACACTCTGGCAGAGCCACCCACCGTGGACAGCCTAGCAGGAAACAATCATGGAAAGAACTGCAGATCCATCATCTCTTGAGCATGACGGAGGATGCTGTAACGTTATAGTCACCACCATCATCCCCACGCCGCTCTCACAACGACTCTTACAAAAAAACAGATTCTCCCTCTAGTACCCGCACCAGCACTCTTAAGCGAGCTGCCAGGCTTCCAAGAACACACGTAACAGCTGCCGAGTCATTTGTTTGGAGCACAGTAGCGCCCGTTCTGATTCAAACTATCTAAGCCCCTTAAAGCCGTTCTTAACTGGGTGAGCCAGAGGTTCTTGAATGAAGATCGCGAACTACAGACGAACCAAAGTTTTTTTTTTTAACTGGAGTCTACGCTCCAAGTATAGTTACGGCAACTAAGAACTGGTTCTTACCTAAAATTTGAACGGTCTTTTCTCAAGAAATGGAACACTGCGTGGTAAGCTGGTGCTTGACTGAGATGTATTGTTTGGTCTACTGAATTCGGAACTGTTTTGAGTTGGCTGTGAAACAAGAGTTTAGCAATCTATTTGTCCGATTTAACTTACTTAATCCACAGCATCGTGAACTAGACTACTTAAACCGTACCGAAGGAAAATGTTTACTTTGAATCGAGATAGAGAAATCTAGGTCAAACATCCACAAACTAATATCAGTCACTGGAGAGTTGGCACAAACTGATTTTTTATCATAAGAGAGTTTTATTATGGTTGCTTCCCTTTGCGTGAACCCAAGCAGTTCCCGTAGAGTATGTTGAGCGATTTTTTTTTTTTTTTTTTTTTTTTTTTTTTTTTTTTTTTTTTTTTTTACCGCAAACCTCGGTTCGACCAAGTTCTGGAACTTTACCGATATCGGACCCCGAACGAAGAAAGATCGGACAATGAAGATCAAAGACAAGATCGCTGAGATCGCAAAGTAGTCGAAACTAACTTTACACTTTATAACAGCTGCCGTGGTGACATGATCAGCGTCGCGGACTCCCGGCTGAAAGGTCGTGGGTTCCACTGCCTCGACCAGCTCCTACCAACAGTTAAGTTTGCTGTGGGCTTTAATGGGAAGATTAGGAGCACACGGTCGAGTTGCGTCCACTTACTGGATGCGTCTCTGAGAGTGTAGTTCAGATTTCCTGTATCTCTCGAGCCTGGGATATGATTGTGATGAAGGCAAGCGCAGAGTACACATCCCTGTCATGCAGTCTCAGAACAGAAGAGAAATCCATAGCATCATCTTTGTTGCTGAAAACAGGTATTGTTCGATCTCAGAGCCTGACCGGGTAATCACCTTAACCTTCCCACCCCCCTCCTTCCCCCGGGCCTTCTGTCCCACGTTTTTCCTTTTCTGGCATGATCACACAGCTCAACCCCCTCCGGCTGACTTGGACCTGTATGAAAGTATGCTGAAAAACCACAACACAAATTCACAGCAGGTATGATTGATGTAGGGAGAATGCAGAAAACTTAGTCACCACCCTGTGAAAACATGCCACGAAAGACCTTGAAATCCGAGGCGTTTTTTGTCTCTTTCTTTTTTCTTTCTTTCTTTCTTTCTTTCTTTCATCATCATCATCATCATCATCATCATCATCATCATCATCATCTCTTCTTCTTCTTCTTCTTCTTCTTCTTCTTCTTCTTCTTCTTCTTCTTTCTTCTTCTTCTTCTTCTTCTTCTTCTCTTCTTCTTCTTCTTCTTCTTCTTCTTCTTCTTCTTTTTAATATCAGTAACGATTATGACGACGATGTCACGAGGCTACACTTCTGGCCCGCGACTACAAGACAGTGCTGTACTTTCCGCTCACTTTTCAAAAGATCTCCAGGCTTCAAGCAGCGCGACACGCGACTGCGAGGTTGCTCTGAAATTTTAATCAACACTCATGGACAAACCGTAAAAAAAATTGGGACTCGAACGTACAGT
This sequence comes from Conus betulinus, assembly GCA_016801955.1. Taxonomy (NCBI): domain Eukaryota; kingdom Metazoa; phylum Mollusca; class Gastropoda; order Neogastropoda; family Conidae; genus Conus; species Conus betulinus. Next base: position 432,299 of record JADBJO010000442.1, read on the forward strand.
CCAAGAGGTCTCGTCTGAGCCCATGCTATGCTCGGTTTTGGGTACGATCAAAGAGAGGCAATAAACTAAAGCAATGGTGGTGGATTCGAACCCACGATCTCTCCCAAATCGTTGTGCAAATGACTCCATCCATTGAATACTGATCACTACCCAAAATGTGCCTATGGTGCACTCCTGACACGGTATCCTTTCTCCTCCTGAC
>JADBJO010000442.1:442500-445000 GCA_016801955.1 Conus betulinus
AACCATACCCAATGGCATAAACAAGAGATTATCTAACCTGTCACATAATGAAAGAGTATTCAACAACGCAGCAGCAGAATACCAAGAGGCATTGCAAAAAAGTGGTTACAGCTACAAACTACAATACAACCCAGATAACAACATGAATGAAAAAAAAAAAAAAAGCAGGAAAAGGAAAATCACATGGTACAACCCTCCATATGATGGACGAGTAAAAACAAACGTAGGGAAAGAATTTTTAAAATTCTGACAGCATCTTCCCAAAAGAACACAAATTGTCCAAAATATTCAACAAGAACACCATCAAACTATCATATTCATGCATGCCTAACCCTAAAAAATATAATTGATTCATCCAACAAAATGAAAAGCAACACAGCAAAGAAGGGTGAAGAAAGGAAATCCTGCAATTGTACTACAAAAGAACAGTGTCCCTTAAGCAACAAATGCCTCTATAACAACATTGTATACCAAAGCCACTGTGACATCAGAAAATGAAAAAAAAAAGAAACATACATAGGGATCACTGAAAATCACTTCAAAACCAGATATGCAAACCATAAACAGTCATTCAACAAAGTAAAATACAAAAACCAAACAGAACTGAGCAAATATATTTGGAGACTTAAAGACAAAAAAAATAAACTATAACATATCCTGGAAAATCATAAAAAGGGCATCACCATACAATAACATTTCAAAAAGATGCAACCTATGTTCAACAGAAAAATGGTTAATACTATGCAAACATACTTACTTAGCAACCCTAAATACTAAAGTAGAAATAGTAAACAACTGCAGGCACAAATGGAAATCGTTGTCAGCAAACGCACCCTGAACTGTAAACAACCTGAAAAACCGAACAACACGTGCAGCCAATCCGCACGTGCAAACAGTGACATTAGGCCATATAACACCGGCAGTAGGCGACCCAACACCATCCTGAGGAGAGCCAGCGCTCGAAAACAGATCTGTTGATGATTTTAAAAAGATATTGCTCTTCTTCTTCTCTCTATCTCTCTCTCCTCTGTCTCTCTCTCTCTCTCTGTCTCTCTCTCTCTCTCTCTCTCTCTCTCTCTCTCTCTCTCTCTCAATGACCCTCACCCTAGCCCCTGGGGATATCAGGAATTCTGCCACTACCCGTCACCTCCTCCCTCCCGCCCATAAATTCTGATTTCAGTAAGCAGACACAGAAAACAAAGTAAGTGAAAATAAGTAAGTTAAGTACGTAAAACCCGCCATAACTCGAAAGACCAAGTGTCTGATGAGTTTAGTGAACTCAGACGTAAAGGTTTCAAACCAGTTAGCGTCCAGCCTAAAAATGGCCGGCCACTTTTCACTGTTCACTGGAACGTGTCGCCCTGTTGGTAGCTTTGGCATTGTGAGGAAGGCTGGTGCCAGAACGCCTCTCTCCTGGGATCGTTATCTCTGTCTGGCATATACATCCGTTTGGTGGGTGGGTGGGTATGGGCCGTCACCCTGAATGTGTACCTATCCGACTGGGAATTCTGTGTGCTTGGCTACTTCAGTGGTAAAGAGTTCATACGATGCGCCTCCGACCATCCCGCTTGTGGTATACATTACTAAAAATCAAAAATGGTAATTTTTTTTTTCAATATATTGACGTTCTGGTGGTCTCAGCGTGGTGCTAGACAGGTCTCCCCCTCTTTCCCCTTCCCTCTGCCAACCCCCACCCCTACTCCTCTTTCTCCCTAAAATGGTTACCCCCGTCTTCCGTATTGACTTAAAATGTTTGTCAAAATTAAACTTGACGGTTACTGGAAATTCCGTGCGAGTACTTTCCCCTTTTCTGTCACTCTGCAGGAGGAAATTCTAGGGGGAGCTGGACGGCAGAATTTCTTCAGAGGGAAAAAAAAAACACCTCCCGTCAGACAGGTGACAGCAAAAAGTTTCAGAGAAGACGCCCCCTTCTCCTCCTCCGCCCTCCTCCCTACCCTCCCTATTCCCTTGAAATGGTTAGTGTTCCCCTGTGTGTTTTTGGCGGGCGTTAACGTTACACTTGAAAGTTACCTGAAATTTGGGTGCAGAAAATTTCCCCCTTTTCCGACACCCTCTTTAATTCTTTTTTTTTTTTTTCTTTTCTATTGTCCTTTTCTTTTGTTCTTTTCTATTGTCCTTTTTTTTCACTTTGTGGTCAGTTCGTCAATGTTTGTCCCAGGAGGTCTTAAATTTTTGTTGTTGTTGTTGTTGTTGTTGTCTAGCGTTGCCATTTACAACATACATGTGATTTTTCTGTTGTAAGCCAACCAAACTGGTAGTTACGTACTGATTCTGTTTACGTTGTCCAGAAAGGCAGCTGACTCTTTTTTTTCTCATTTATTAGGCAATGTCTTTCGTTCATTATGGGCCAGCTGTGCTGCGTTTGATGTAGGGTTTTTTTTTTTATGGCTCTGAGTTTATTTTAACTCAAGTTTGTTTGTTTCTTTGCTTGTATACTTTTTTTGTGGGGAGAGGAATTGCTTTTTTTAAAAAAATCGGA
>JADBJO010000442.1:455000-462500 GCA_016801955.1 Conus betulinus
GGAATCTCACAGTGGATGGCACAGAAAAACACGCCAGTAATCTTCCTTGTCAAAGACGTCATTCATTAGAAAACAGGAAAGAGTTCCCCGCTAACGGGCGTGCTGTACGTGCGCCCTTAAATCGTATTAACCTCGTTTAAAACAAACGCCTCGCCTGATTTGTTGTGTCGTGCACGATTACGTTATCGTTCTTTTTCGTTCTAATCTTTCTCGTCAACTTCCGCTTCCGTTTGTGAACTCCTGATTGATACCGCTGCATGCCTTGTGAGTGTGCGCTCCCGCGCGCGCACACACACACACACACACACACACACACACACACACACACACACACACACACACGCACACACACACACACACACACACACACGCACACACACGTACCTATGTTCGTATGCGACTCCTCGCGTGTACGTGAGTGTGTAAAACGGTGTGTTGTTGTTGTTGTTGTTGTTGCATCTGTTTGCAGTTGTTGTTGCTTTTGTCATTGTTGTTACTGTTGTTGGCATTGTTGTGTGAGTGTGTGACATTATTTTTTCAAGTGTGCGTGTGCGTGTGCACGTATGCGTGTGCGCGCGCGCGCGCGAGGGAACGGGCGTAAGCCACGTGCACGCGCGCGCACACGCGTGTGAACGCGTGAATGTGTGTGTGTGTGTGTGTGTGTGTGTGTGTGTGTGTGTGTGTGTGTGTGTGTGTGTGTGTGTGTGTGTGTGTGTGTGTGTGTATGCGTTCTCAACACAGTACAGGACAATGACTCACAACACAGCACAGGAAAACACAACACACCACAGTATAATACACTACAGCACAGCACAGGACAACACAATACAGCACAGCACAGCACAGCACAAACAACAACACAGCACAGGACAGCTCAACACAGCACAATAGAATACACTACAACACAGCACAGGAAACACAATACAGCACAGGACAACACAACACACCAGCACAAACACAGCACAATACAATATACTATTACACAGCACAGAACAACACAATACAGCCCAGGACAGCACAATACAGCCCAGGATAGCACAAACACAGCACAATACAATATACTATTACACAGCACAGAACAACACAATACAGCCCAGGACAGCACAACACAGCACAATACATTATACTACAACACAGCACAGAACAACACAATACACCACAGGACAGCACAATACACACAGGACAACACAACACAGCACAGGACAACACAAAACAGCACAATACAGCACAACACAGCACAGTGCAATACAATACAACACATCATAGGATAACACAATACAGCACAGGACAACACAATACAGCACAGGGCAACACAATATAGCACAGGACAACACAATACAGCATAGGGCAACACAATATAGCACAGGGACAGCATAATACAACACAGGGCAACACAATATAGCATAGGACAACACAATGCAGCACAGGACAACACATCGCAGCTCAAGACAATACAGTCCAACAAAGTACAGGACAACACAATACAACACAGCATAGGACAATACAATACAACACAGCACACAACCATTCAATACAACACAGTACAGGACAATGCAGCACAACACAGCACAGGGCCATAAAAACACAGGACAATACAATACAACACAACACAGGACCATGCAATACAACACAGCACAGGACTATACAACACAACACAGAACAATACAACACAGCAGAGAACCATGCTATACAACACAGCACATGACAATACAATACAGCAAAAAAAAAAAAACCAGGACAATAAAAAACAGGACAATACAATACAACATAGCACAGGATAATACAACACACAACACAGCACAGGACAATACAATACAACATAGCACAGGACCATGCAATACAACACACAGAAAATGACCCTAGAATACAACACAACACAGGACAATACAACACAACACAGGACAGTACAACACACACACACACAACACAGGACAATACAACACAACACAGGACAATGCAACACAAAACACAGGACAGGACAATAAATAAACACAGCACAGGACAATACAACACAACACAGGACAGTACAACACAACACAACACAGGACAATACAACACAACGCAGGACAATGCAACACAACCAGGACAGGACAGGACAATACAATAAAACAGCACAGGACAATACAACACAACCCAGGACAATACAACACAACACAGGACAATACAATACAACACACACACACAACAATACAATAAAAAAAAAAGCACAGGAAAATACGATATAGCACAACACAATACAATACAACACAACACAGCACAGGACAATACAACACAACTATGGACAATACAACACAACCCAAAGCAAGACAATACAACACAGCGCAGGACCATACAATTCAACACAGCAGAGGACAATGCAACCCCAACACAGGACCATGCAATACAACACAGCACAGGACCATACAATACATCACAGCACAGGACTATATAACACAACACAGAACAATACAATAGAACACAGCACGGGAAAAAACAATACAACACAGTACAGGACATACAATACAACACAGCACAGGGACCATACAATACAACACAGAACAGGACAATACAACAAAACAGACAATACAATACAACACAACAGAGAACCATACAATACAACACAACACTGGACCATAAATTCAACACAGCACAGGACAACATAACCCAACACAGGACCATACAATACAACACAGGACAGGACCATACAATACAACACAACACAGGACAATACAACACAACACAAGGACAAGACAATACAACACAACACAACACAGGACAATAGAATACAACACAGGGCACAACACAGGACAATACAATACAACACAGGGCAATACAACACAACACATACAATACAGGACAATACACTACAACACAACACAACACAGGACCATACAATACAACACAGCACGGACCATACAATACAACACAGCACAGGACCATACAATATGACACAACACAGGACAATATCATAGAACACAACACAGGACAATACCATACATCACAACACAGGACAATAAAATACAACACAGTACAGGACCATACAATACAACACAGCACAGGACCATTCAATACAACACAGCGCAGGACTATACCATACAACACAACACAGAGCAATACCATACAACACAACACACGACAATACCATACAACGAAACACAGGGCAATACAATAAACACAGCACAGGCACAATACAAATAAACAAAGCACAGGACAATACAACACAACACAGCACAGTACAATACAACACAGCACAGGACCATACAATACAACACAGCACAGGACCATACAATACAACACAGCACAGGACAATACAATACAACACAACACAACACAATACCATACAAAACAACACAGCACAGGACAATACAATACAACACAACACAGCACAATACCATACACAACACAACACAGCACAATACAATAAAGACAGCGCAGGACGATACAGTACAACACAGCACAAGACAATACAACACAGCACAGGGCAATACAATAGTGCAGCACAGTACCTCATCACACAGCACAGGTCAATACAATACAACGCAGCACAGCACAATACCTCATCACACAGCACAGAATAACACAATACAAGGCAGCACAGCACAATACCTCATCACACAGCACAGAATAACACAATACAAGGCAAACGCAGCACAATACCTCATCACACAGCACAGGACAATACAATACATTGCAGCACAGGACAATACAATACAACGCAGCACAGGACAATACAATACAACGCAGCACAGGACAATACCTTATCACACAGCACAGGACAATACAGTACAACTCAGCAAGCAAAGGGCAACACGGCACAACACAGCACAAGGCACTTCAGCACAGCAAAGGACAATAAAGCACAGCGTAAGGAACAATAACATAGCAGAGGACAATACACAGCACAGCACAGCACAGCACAGCACAAGAGGCACAAGACACAACAAGAAAACACAGCATAGTAAGGACAACAAGCCTACAGTACAACAAAGCACAAAACAATACGGCACAACACAGGAAAATACAGACATAGTACAGGTCAACAAGCCTACAGTACAACAAACTACACAGTGCAGCACACCACTGCACAACACAGCACAGGACAATACAGCAGAGCACAAGACAATTCAATACAGCCCAGCACAGGACAAGAAGCGCAGGACAGATGATACTGTAGAGCCTTATACAACAAAGAGCCACTCAATCCAACATCAAGGAAGCACAGGATCACACACACACACACACACACACACACACACACACACACACACACGCACGCGTGCACACACACAGCACACGCGCGCACACACACACACACACACACACACACACACACACACACACACACACACACACACACACACACACACACACACACACACACCGGCCTGCATCTTTGTGGGGACATCGAAGAGAGAGACCAGCCAGCCCTTGCTGGGTATCCTATTGCCGTTACCTTGAATAGCATAATAAATATTCCATGCTACGTCTGTCTGTGCTGTAATGTTTTTGTTTCGTTTTGTTTTGTTTTTTGTCCGCCTTCTTTGTCCCGTCTATCCTCTCCTGCCTGCCCTTCCTGCCTCTCCTCTCTCTCTCTCTCTCTCTCTCTCTCTCTCTCTCTCTCTCTCTCTCTCTCTCTCTCTCTCTCTCGTTTTTCACACCCCTGTATGTATATATTCATGTGTTAGAGTATTGAACCTGTGGGTGAAGTTCGACCTTGTGAAGCAGATTCTGAGAGCAGATTCTGACAGTGCCAGGAGACTACTAGGCCCCCCCCCCCCCCCCCAATCAATACTTGGATGGAAACGGACGCTGGCGGCAGCCGACGAGGGCCAAGCCACAGAACAATGGAGAGGCTCTGGCAGTCAGCTACGCTTCACACAAAACGCCTGCGTAAACGAGACGTAAATGTAATTAGTCGTTTTCATTGGGCTTGGGTGCCGTACGCTCTGGGAGGTTGAGTTGGTGGGAAGAGGGCAGATTATAGGTGAGGGGGTAATAGGGAGGGAGGGGGAGCTGCTGCTGCTGCTGCTGCTGCTGCTGCTGCTGCTGCTGCTGCTGCTGATGATGATGATGATGATGATGATGATGATGGATTTTTGTTTATAAGAACTGAAAAAAAAATTGGAGAAAGTAAAGAAAGAAATGATTAATATCAGTTCTCGATCATTTTTTCCTCCGTTCACCCACACCCCTTCCTCTACTTCATCCTGCCTCTACCACACCCCCACACCCTCTCCATCTTCCAGTCCACCTCCGCAGTCTTCAAACTCCTCTTCGTCTTTGTCTTCAGTCTGTCTGTCTCTCTCTCTCTCTCTCTCTCTCTCTCTCTCTCTCTCTCTCTCTCTCTCTCTCTCTCCCCCCCCCCCCCTCTTCCCAATCACTATTGTAATCTCATTATCAAGACACGTTCTTGATTATAGTGATTTATTTGCAAACCATTTCAAGCTTGTTGCACCTGCGAAAAACTTCACATTAACGGCATTAACGGCAGGAATTCTGGTGGTGAAATATAACTAGTCAGGTAAAGAGAAAAAAAAACTTTCAGTTTTGTGTATTGTTGTAATAATACTGCTGCCGTGAGAATGCTAATGAAACAAAGAAAAAAAAGAAAGAAAGAAAGAAAGGTTGTGAACCTTGGCATGTGCGTAATTTTCATTGTCTGCTACATATTCCAGAAAGCGGGGCCGTTGCATAATTTAGCTGAATTTAAAGATCGAGTATTTTTTTATTCTAAAAAAAAAAAATCTCATTCAGAGTGTGCATTGTGATAGATAGATAGATAGATAGATAGATAGATAGATAGATAGATAGATAGATAGATAGATAGATAGATAGATAGATAGATAGATAGATAGAGATAGAAGAGAGAGAGATAGAGAGAAGAGAGATAAAGAGAGAGATAGAAAGAGAGATAGACAGAGAGATAGACGATCGATAGAGAGATATTTCATAGTAACTGGTAATCTGAATCCAGGGGGCTGATCATGAGCAAGCTAGTGTGGAGTGCGTGCTACTCTATACCCATCCTACTGATGAGTACGATGCAGTGGACGACACGGCTTTACGCTGTTCCAAGGATGACTGTACTAATAGCTTATATACTTAAAAAAAAAATGCTTGACAGCCAAATAGAGCCAATGCTGACATACGGCGCAGAGATACAGGGGTCTCCTAAATAATAACAAACAGATGGGGGGTGGGGGGGGGGGGGGGGGGGGGGGGGGAACCACACCTTTGCCAGGAAACGTTTCTTGAGTGTTTCCATTCATGCCTCCAAAAAAGGTGTTACACTGTGAAAATGGCCGATATCCTTTCTTCTCAAGAGCGTATTGAATTGTATTAGATATTCGTCAAAGCTTCTGACGCTCCACACTCAATCCAAGCTTTGTAGACAGACATGAAATATGATGTTGAGACAAATGGATCATGGCTGAAAGACATGGGCCTATTCTGCTAAAGCATCCCCTAACAGAGAATGGGTTTGGTGTTGTGTGGCTGTTCCAAGAGTCAGGGCACAGGGTTTTTTTTTTCAGAATTTAAAGACAGGTTAACGACCCAGCAGGACGGCACTAGGGTATGGCATATACAAAAAAACACGAATAGATCTACTCATCTTAAAAACGTTTTTGAAACTGAAAAAAAGTCTTAGTGATTACAAAATAAATGGGCACATAACACATTTTGCGACATTTAGACTAAGGACCCTTGGCTTTATTCTTGGAGACCTGTGGAAACCTCTTGCACACAGTTTGGTATGGATGAAGGAAAAGATTTCAGTTTCGATAGGAACTTCTAGAAGGAGGCGGGAGAATTATGTAGTTTTTTTTTCAAGTTAAGCAATACTGAAGCAAAAAAACAAACAAACAAACAAAAAACAGCTACCCTCCTCATGTATTATTGTCATCTGACAGTCTGTAACTTGATTTGTTACAGAAGCTTGGAATATTCGATAAAAAAAAAAAAAAAAAAAAATGTTATATAACAACATTGTTAGCGTGAAAAAGACGGTGTTTCTTCAACATGTGTCAGATGGCTGCGTTGTTCAGAACCTATATCTGTTCATTTATTCATTTACTTTTCATATTTCCTTTTACCTCAATATTTATTACATAGAATTTGCCGTTTGATTTTTAATGACTCAATCTTTTCCTTCAACCAGTCATTATGTTTTGATTTTTAATGACTCAATCTTGTTCTTCAATAGACGGCTTGCTGAGGGTAAATGTTTTTTTTGTTCGTCAAATAGACGGTTGTCATCTCCACCCTCTTTTTGCTGCTTTGTTGTCATCTCCACCCTCTTGTTACCAGATCAAAATGTCAGAAGCGTAAAAAAAAAAACTCCCCCCCCCCCCCCCCCCCCCCCCCCCCCCCCCCCCCCCCCCCCCACCACACACCCTCTAACCCTCTAAGATAGAGAGAGAGACAGAGACAGACAGACACAGAGAGAGAGACAGAGAGAGACAGACAGACAGACACACAGAGAGAGAGACAGACAGACAGACAGACATATAGAAGGCAGGC
>JADBJO010000442.1:467500-475000 GCA_016801955.1 Conus betulinus
GGTTCATGTGTCCCTCCACATTATAACGATTTGGGAACACGTTTTTTTTTTTCCTGTTTACGTGTTCCCCATCAGTAAACTGCTCTACTCACACGTACAGAGGTACAAACATGTCGCTCTGTGTCGAAACTTGATTTCCATGCGATGAAGAGACGAAAAGCCAATGCCCCTGTTCTTGCTGAATTATAGCATTGAATTTTTTTTTGTTTGTTTGTTTAAAGAATTAATTGATGCCCCCAAAAAGTCATCTGCGTGCCGCTGTGTGCTTGAAAGTTTGATAATGCGAAAGTCTTCACGCGTTCTCCGTCCTCGTATGTCATTATGCTCTCTCTGTGTGTGTGTGTGTGTGTGTGTGTGTGTGTGTGTGTGTGTGTGTGTGTGTGTGTGTGTGTGTGTGTGTGTGTGTGTGTGTGTGTGTTAGCCAGTACAACATTGTATTAATCTGACAATAAGTGGTTTCAGTCAGTCAGTCAGTGTTTGTGTGTCAGTGTTTGTGTGTGAGAGAGAGAGAGAGAGAGAGAGAGTGTGTGTGTGTGTGTGTGTGTGTGTGTGTGTGTGTGTGTGTGTGTGTGTGTGTGTGTGTGTGTGTGTGTGTGTGTGTGTGTGTGTGTGTGTGTGTGTGTGTGTGTGTGTGTGTGTGTGTGTGTGTGTGTGTGTGTGTGTGTGTGTGTTTGAATGGGGGGGGGGGGGGAGGGGAAAGTAAAAGTCTACGGGCGAAAAGATCGCCAGGAAAATATGGGAGACGAGGTCAGGAGGCACTGTTCTAACAGCACTAGCATGTGTGGAAGAAAACTTCTGAGTGAGAGGGAAATGGGGAAGGGGAGGGGGTGGAGTGTGCCAGGATATAGAGGGATGGGGGGGGGGGGTAAAGGGGTGGAGGGAGAGTGGTCGTGGTAGAAGAAGTCCGATAAATACGAAGAGAGGTTTTCTTTCTGCCAATGTTATGTGGAGCTACCACCGCCTGACAGTCTGTCAGCTTCTTTGTAGAGGACGACATCAAAGAACCTCTCCGGGGGAAAAAATTCTCATGGGTACTATATTTCTCTGTACATATGCGTTCCGCTCTGGCATCAGTGACAAGAATCTACGCGTGTCTGGAGAGCGACCTCACGCTCCGGCTTCTGTTCCAGGGAAGACAACACTCTATTGCAGCAAAGGTCATATCCAAATTTCTACAGCAAGCAAAAACACTCAACATCACAGGACATAGTGTCATGCACAGTCCAGCTCACCCCATTATGAGTAAGGTTCTATCTGGCATCGTGTTAGTCGCACCATCAAACGCGTCATCACTAATCGCGCATTACGTGACATCATAGCACACCGCATGACGTCGTAATACATCATAAACATATTACACTCCCTCACATGACATCATACTACGTCATACGACTTCCGATCATACCATAATTATGAACTAACACCGCACCAAATAATATCGCATCACACCACATCACGATGACTCATAATACGTCCTATGACATCATTTCATACATCTCGTTACAGCATCATCATCTTCGAGCGCACCACGCAATCGCAAAAAAAAAGAAAAAAAAGAAAAAAAAGGAACCTCAAGGCGTAGAGTCAACCAGCAAGCCAGTCAATAAGTCGGTCAATCGGTCAATCAGTCAGTCAGCCAATCATATTCATTCGATCGATCAGTCAATCTGTCAGCCTTTCTCTTAGCCAGTCAACCTGTCCGTCAGTCAAACCTTCAATCAACCAGTCATTCAGCGGGACAGTTAGTCAACAAGTCGGTCAATCAGTCAGTCAGTCATGTCACCAATCAGTCATTTAACCAATCAATTTGCAAGTCAACCATTCAGTCAATCAGACAGCCCAAGAGTAAGTCAGTCAGTCAATCAGTCAAACGGTAGGTTACTCAATCAACAGCCCACCAGTAAGTCAGACAGTAAATCAGTCAGCCCAATCACTCAGTCAGTCAGTCAACGAATCAGTCAATCAATAAATCAGCATTTCACTCAAACGCTCTGTCAATCGACCAGCCAATCAGTCCAACAATCAACTAATCAATCACTCTGTCAACCAAACAATCGATCGATCGATCGATCAAGATGTCCCTCTCACACTCTCCGTGCGGAAAAATGGCTGTAGGTAAAATGCCCTGGGCAGGGCGGTGAATGGAGAAAGGGGAGATGGGGGTAGAAGAGGGAAGGTGGCAGGGGGGGGGGGGAGGGGGGGAGAGGAGTCGTGGGAGGGTCGGTGGCGGGGGAGGGGAGGAGTAGGTAGGCAGGTAGGAGGGAAGGCACACTGTGGGAAATTGTGATGGGGGAGGAAGGAAGATAACCACAGGCTGATAGACCACAGGCTGTCAGTGGGATAATCACTTATCTCTCTCTCATGGACCTACTCGCTATCAAACTCTCTCTCTCTCTCTCTCTCTCTCTCTCTCTCTCTCTCTCTCTCTCTCTCTCTCTCTCTCTCTCTCCTCTCTCAATAACGAGCACAAGGTTCTCGTAGCAATGAGCAAGCAAAAAGCTTGGGGAGGGATTTTTGAACCTCATCCATTCATTCCTTAATTCAGTCTTGCATTCGTTCTTCATTCATTAAACATTCATTCATTCTTCCATTCATTTGTCTACCGCCGTTACACAATAACGCAAAAGGTTTCGCTCCCATCATCCATTGCACGAGCACGTGATGTAAAAGAAGTATATCATGGAACCATGGCATTGTCTTTCCTCTTCTTGTTTTAAAGTTAGGGAAGATGCAGAAAAAAAAAAAAAAAAACCTTGCTGATGATGGGTTGAATGCAGCATTATCACACTTCATCAATCCCAGCATCTCCATCGTCCTTGTCATCATCATCGTCATCAGCATCAGCAGCAGCGCAGCAGCAGCAGCAGCAGCAGCAGAAGCAGCAGCAGCAGCAGCAGCAGCAGCAGCAGCAGCATCACCGTCGTCGTCGTCGTCGTCGTCGTCGTCGTCGTCGTCGTCATCATCATCATCATCATCATCGTCATCGTCGTCGTCGTCGTCGTCGTCATCATCATCATCATCAGCTTCATTATCATCTACAACTGTAGCATACATCCACAACATTGTCGTGGTAACTCAGTATCGTCCAGTGGCATCGTGCGTGACAACCACTGAACCCTGCTAAAGTTATCATCAGAACTGATATCATAGTATCCCAGTCTTATTCAATGAATAAGGCTACGTGTTCAAATTCCACAGAAAAAAGGAAGACAGAAAGAAAGAAAGAAATGAAGGAAGAAAGGAAGAAAGGAAGAAAGAAATAACAGATGGGGAAAAAAAGAAAGAGAGGAAGGAAAGACGAACAATGGAAAGAAAACGAAAGACAAGAAGAATTAGATAAGAAGTAAAAGAAAGAAAGAAAGGAAGTAAAGAAAGACAAGGAAGTAAAGAAAGACAAAAAACAAAGCAGGAAAAAAAATGAAAGACAGACAAAAGTAATAAAGGAAGAAAGGGAGGCAGGCATACGGGTAAAAAATTGGAAAGTAAGGAGAACCAAAAGAAAGAGGAAACACACACACACACACACACACACCACACACACACACACACACATACACACACCACACACAGAGAGAGAGAGAGAGAGAGAGAGAGAGAGAGAGAAGAGAGAGAGAGAGAGAGAGAGAGAGAGAGAGAGAGAGAGAGAATAGAGGGAGAGGAGAGGAGAGAGAGAGAGAGAAATTACGACGAGGAAGCAAGACAAAAAGGTAGAAAGAAAGAAAGAAGAAAGAAGGAAAATGAAAACGTTTGAAAAAAGGACATAACGAACAAAGACAGACAGAAACAGAAAGACAAAGAGAAGAAAGACAGACAGAAAAAAAAAGATAGAAACAAAAAAAGAAGAAAGAATGAAAAGAATGAAAAAGACAAAGAAGAAAAAAAGAAAGAAAGGAAGAAAAGAGAAAGAATCAAAGAAAAGACAGGAGAGAAAGAAGACAGAAAGAAGAACGAGGAGAAAGAAAGAGAGACAGAAAGGAAGAAAGAAAGAAACAACAAACAAACAAGAAGGAAAAGAAACGAAAGGAAAGAAAAGGAAAAAGAAAGAAAGAAGAGAAAAAGAAAAAAAAGAGAAATGGAAAGAAAGAAAGAAAAAGAAAAAAGAAAAAGAAAAAGAAAGAAAGAAAATTAAAGAAACGAGAAAAAAGAAAGACAGAAAGAAAAAGAAAAAGAAAGATAGGCAGAAACAAGCAAACAAAAATACAAAAACAAAACATTAAAAAACAACTGCACACGGGGTCAACCTGTACTCACCTGACCCCGGAAGAGAAATCCATGCCTGGCGGCCACCTTCCTGGCCACGCCCTCACCCCCCCCCTCGATCTGCACTGCCCACTGGTCCGTGAAGTGACCACGGCCACCACCACCACCACCACCACCTCCAACACCACCACCAAACACCACCACCAGTGACACCACCGACACTGCCGTTGCCACCCACCTTGCCCCTCCGCCCGGAACATCGGCCAGCTCCAACAGGACAACACCACCAGCACCCACCCACCACCACCCACCACCACCAGCACCACCCAGGCACTGACCGACCATGTCCGTTCACTAGCCAGTGCATCTCGCTGTCGTCCTTCTTCTTCTTCTTCTTCTTCTTCACATCATCTGTCACATTTCCTGTTGTTGTTGCTGTTATTGTTGCTGCTGCTGTTGTTGTTGTTTGCTGTTGTGTTGTTGTTTGTCAGGAGAGAAATTCGACCCCACCACTCCCTTCCTTTTCCCTCTCCTCTCCTCTCTCTCCTCTCTTCCACCTCCTGCTATTTCTCCTCGTCCTCTTCGTCTTTCCTTCCTTCCACCACGATGCTCCTCCTTCTCTCAGCTCTCACACGCGTGGTGTGTGGGGAAACACACACACATAACACAACACACACACACACACCCCCACACCACACATACACGTATGCACGCGTACGTGCACACTCACACTCAAACTCACACAGCAGCGTGCACGTGCGAGCGTTCAGCTGGGGCCGAGCACGCGCGTGCCACGAAACAACAAGTGGTCGAAGAGAAAAGTAATCACTGTCGTGACCGTCGCCTCACTGGGACTATCCAGAGCGTCACACGGCCCTCCGATCCTTCGATCGGCATGTCGAAGAAGTCTGTTCGAACGAAATCCATGGCCTTTTTTTTTGTTGCATGCCACAGAGAAACAGAGAATGAAAGATTGAGAAAGCAGGAGAGAGAGAGGGAGAGAAAGAGAAAGAGGGAGGGAGAGAGAGTCTGGGAGATGGAGAGAGTCTCTGGATTCTGATATTAGTCGAGCAGCGGAAGCGTCTCATCCATTCTCTCCATGGGTGTTCCAGAATCGAGCGAGTCCGTCGGTGTTTAGCTGTTGATGGAAGAGGGAGGCAGGAGGAGGAGAAGAAGAAGGAAGAGGAGGGAGGAGGAGCAGGAGCAGGAGGAGGAGGCAGGAAGGGGGCACTGAAGATCACCACGTACTACCCTACCCATCCTGACTTCAAAACCATCACCTCCATCACCACGGGCCAGCCGCCAACCACCACCGACCAACCACCACCAGCTACCACCACCAACAATGAGTCCCACTATCTCTCCCTCTCTCTCTTTCTCTCTCTCTCTCTTCTCACATACACTGACGACTGAAACTCTGGCTTTCCTGTGGGCTTCTTCTCCTTCTCTCCACGATACTCTTCTGCTCGCTAGGCCGAGGCAGTCCGATGTGGTGCCCGCGCAACGGCTTTCAGTGGCTTTGTGGTGTGGGAGGGGAGGGAGCGAGTCTGGTCAGTGGGATGCCAGTGGCCGCTGATGCCGCTGCTGCCCTGCTGCTTGCTGCTCTTGGCTGCTGCTGCTTGTGGTGCTGCTTTGCGTGCTTCTCTGCATGCGCAGATGCAGTAACGGGTACGTACGTTACGCGGGTGGGTTGCTTGCAGCCAAGGCACTGCACGGCAGGTCTCTTGAAGGTGTCTATCGGCCTGTCTATATGTCATGCATGTATGTAGGTGGTGGTGTGGAGGTCGTGGGGAGGTGGGGGGGGGGGGGGGGGGGGTTTCAGGCTGATTTCCTGGGGCGTCGTTGGACTTCTGTGGGGCAGTGGTGGTTTGTGGTGGTTGGTTGGTGGTGGGGTGGTGGTGGTGGTGTTTGAAAATTCATGTGGTTGGGTCATCACGAGCTGTTACGGAGAAACGACGATGGAGAGACGAGAGAGAGAGAGAGAGAGGAGAGAGGGAGGAGAGCGAGAGAGAAGAGAGAGAGAGAGAGAGAAAGAGAGAGAGAGACTTACACACACACACAACACACACACACACACACACACACACACACACACACACACACAGGGCAACACACACACACACACACCACACACAACACCACCACACACACACACGCCACACACACACAACACACTCACACACAAACACACACACACACACACACACACACACAACACGCGCGCGCGCGCAACACACACACACGCACACACACACCACACCACACCACACACACACACACACACACACACACACACAACCACACAACACACGCGCACACACACACGCACGCACGCACGCACGCACAGACACGAACACAGGCACGCAGGAACAGACAGAAGCAGACAGACGGACAGACAGAACAAAAACAGACAGCGCATACACACACGCACGAGCACGCGCGCACACACACACACACACTCACACACACACACACACACACACACACAACACACACCACACACTCTCTCTCTCTCTCTCTCCTCTCTATCTCTTATCACACACACACAACACACACACACACACAAACACAACACCACACACACACACACACGCACGCACGCAGCACGCACGCACGCACGCACGCACGCACGCACGGACAGACAGACAGGAACGCAGGCACGCAGACAGAGAGAAGCAGACAGACGGACAGACAGACAAAAACGGACAGCGCATACACACACGCACGAACACCCGCGCGCGCAACACACACACACACACACACACACACACACACACACCACACCAAACACACACACACACACTCTCTCTCTCTCTCGCTCTCCTCCTCTCTCTCTCTCTCTCTCACACACACAACACACACCACAAACACACACACCCAAACACACACACACACACACACACACACCACATACATACACCCACACACACACACACACAACACACACACCACAACACACACAAAACACACAAACACAAACACACACACACCAAACAGAGTTGTTCAATGTCATGACAGTGCGTGCGAAGACGAGTGTTGCGTACGTGTCATATGCATGTACTGGTGATCAGTGTGTGCGTGTGCCGTGTTTTTAGGTCATGTGATATGTGTGTCTCTGTGTATGCAACGTATGCTGGTGTGTGTGTGTGTGTGTGTGTGTGTGGTGTGTGTGGTGTGTGTGTGTGTGTGTTGTGTGTGTGTGTGCGTTGTGCGCGGCGCGCGCGCAGCGTGCGTGTATATGTGTGTGTGTGGTGTGTGTGCGTTGCGTGTGTGCTGTGTTTGTGCGTGGGTGTATAATGT
>JADBJO010000442.1:480000-482500 GCA_016801955.1 Conus betulinus
TGTCACACAGGAGACATCATGACGGAGATTGGCTCACCGTTACAAGCCACAACCAAAGACAAAATGGACCCAGTCAAGCCAGGACAGCAAGCTAAAGTATTGTGACGAAACTCTCTCTCTCTCTCTCTCTCTCTCTCTCTCCTCTCTCTCTCTCTCTCTCTCTCTCTCTCTCTCTCTCTCTCTCTCTCTCTCTCTCTCTCTCTGTCCGTCCCTCGGCTAGAATTTTAAGGTTCATCAGTGGTGAGATTTTTGTGTGTTTCGACCGTTTCTCGTCCTACCCTTCAATTAAGAAAACCACATTAATTCGGTTTCACGGATGATGTCTCTCAACACGACAGCAGTGTTTGCGTGTTTTATTTCTGTGTCATCCCTCCCTCCGGCACACGATGGCCTATACTTCTCAGAAAACTGGAAGCGAATTGAAAGTGCTTGAGAGATCTTTAAGGCCTGCATTTACGCACGGAACCTCAGATTTAAATCTCACCCGTAAGGCTGGGAGGAGATTCCTTCACCCTGGGCTTTCTTGAGTGAAAAGGAAAAGATACACCCGAAGGTTCGCGAGGGATCCAGAGAAGTACCTTCCTCAACTGCCGAAACAACTGGGTGCAATCCTGCACCACCCATGGAAGCCTGCTCTGTGTTCACATAGGGTGCAGGCACGGACAGGGCATTCCATTAAGACGGTAAGGGACATAACTGCTCCCGGACAGATGCCATTGTGTAATGGATACTGGATGTGACACGACAGAACCTCCACCGGGGGCGTCCCCACGGATGTACCAGCCCATGCAGAACCCATCGACAACAGACGTCACCGTCACGCAACTGCCGTGTGCATCCCATTCTGCTGACAGGTGAAGACAGCACAACTCCAGACACGGCCAAGCTTTTGCCACATGAGGCCCACCGAACGAGGATCCCAGGTTACAGTCTTTCCTGCTGTTGACGGGGTTTTTCCCAGCGGTCAGTGGGTTTTTCCGCACTGTCACTGGGCCTTTCCCCAAAGCCGGCCAAAAGGCAGCCGACGAAAAAAAAAAAACCGAGGGGTGCGAGTGGGACCCAGAAAAGTGCCGTCCTCAACTGCCGAAACAACCAGCTGGGGAACAATCTTGCACCGCCCTCGGAAGCCTTCAGTGGGAAATAGAATCCTGGATCCCAGAACAAGAGTCTGGCGGCTTACCCGCAGGGCCAACAAGACCCCCATCTCTGCAGTCGTCGGCAGGAAGTGCTCCCATCTTTCAAGTGGATACAGATAACACACGGGAAACGAAGGAGAGGCTGGGTGATAAACATCAGGGTACTTATGCAGATACCAAAAGTACAGGACTAGCATAAAAGTATCAAAATTTCGTTATCGTATGTGTATAAAGAAAATGTGTGAAAGTCTGTTTACCTCATCTAGTCTTTTGCACGCAAAAACAGCCGCATTCAAACCTGTAAATTGCAGTTAATAGTCTGTAAAATCTATTCAAGAAAGATAAGTATTGAGCGATTCCAAACTCTTTCAAACTCTTCCGTCTTTCATAAGACAGCATGAGAAGCGAGCGAGTCTATGCCACAGCTGACTGAGGTGATGATGTATTAGTATCTGAAAAATCCCATTATAGCCGGAATGCGCCGTAGATAACTGGTTAGAATGTGCAAGTAGTTTGCTAAGTGTCCCTGGTTGGAATCTGTAGAGGGACTTGTTTTTGTTGTGTTTTTTCCCGTACACTATTACCAGCATTGTTCCAATGAGTAACAAGTTAGTGGGCTGATATGGACGTGTTCCAGAAACCCTCGGAATTGGGACAAACAGCTGTTTCTGATCTTCAGCACGAGAGAACGTTACTCATTTTGTGTGTGTGTGTGTGTGTGTGTGTGTGTGTGTGTGTGTGTGTGTGTGTGTGTGTGTGTGTGTGAGTGTGTGTGTGTGTGTGTGTGTGAGAGAGAGTGTGAGTGTGTGTGTGTGTGTGTGTGTGTGTGTGTGTGTGAGAGAGAGAGAGAGAGAGAGAGAGAGAGAGTGTGTGTGTGTGTGTGTGTGTGTGTGTGTGTGTGTGTGTGTGTGTGTGTGTGTGTGTGTGTGTGTGTGTGCGTGCGTGTGTAGAACAGTAGGATTGATGGGTCGGGAGTTAGGGGGGTGGATGTCTGTGAACGAAGTCCAATAAATCATCAGCAATGTAACATCCAACATTAACCAGCCATTGTTGGCAGAGCGCTTACGGTTTTTTCACCAGCACTTTGTTTGTCCCTTTATCTCAAGCATTTCCGATCCTCGTCTAAATACGAGATTGGATTTAATCATAGCTATCAGAATTTTGTTTGTCCCAGTGTTTCAGGTACTTCCGACCCGTGTCTAATAATTACAAGGGCAGATTAGAAGAAGTGGGTCATCGACAGCCCCAGTGTGTCAACATTGTAGAACAGGCCGAACCATGCCCGAGTGACCTTCCTTCGGAAGCCAGACGAGCCCTCAAGAAGCTGAGGCAAAACAAAGGAATGATAACGCTGCCAGCTGATG
>JADBJO010000442.1:500000-502500 GCA_016801955.1 Conus betulinus
GTTGTTGTTGTTGTTTGTTGTTGTTAGCATTATTATTATTGCTGCTGCTGCTGCTGCTGCTGTTGTTGTTGTTGTTGTTGTTGTTGTTGTTGTTGTTAGTATTAGTATTAATATTGCTGTTGCTGTTGTTGCTGTTGTTGGTATTAGTATTAATATTGCTGTTGTTGTTGTTGTTGTTGTTGTTGTTGTTGTTGTTAAGCAATGCACACGACTGCGGCCTTTGATGCTTATTACCAAATAGGGGAAGGTGGCGGTGGGGGGGGGGGGGGGGGGGGAGCTGAGTTACAGTGTTTGCCTGCTTCACTGACGGTCGTAAGTTCGAACCACGTGTGGGGTCGGAATTCATTTTTTCCTCTAAAAACCTTCTCTGTCTACCCAGCAATACACGGGCGCCTGATTCAGTGCAGGGAAAGTTCAAGGCGGCGGAAGGAGAAAGCTGGAAGAAGACGCCATCGCCTTCCACCATGCCATGCTCCAGACTTGGTGAACCTCTGACGTTTCACCGCCCCCTTGGCCATTAAGCTATGGGATCGGGGGGGGGGGGGGGGGGGGGGGGGGGGGGGGCAATTCGGCCCCCGCAAAAAAAAAGTCAAACAACAAAGACAACAGCTACACATATACACCGAGTGATATCATGGTAGTCAGCTGAATAGATAGAGCTATTTCTGTGGCGCATCAATTTGTATTGGTGGTAGTGAATGTACGGACCGTTACTCTCGATTTCTCCACGGACTGTTCACAAACATGAGTAAAAAATAAAAAGCATCTGGCTCAGCTGGTTGTAGAAGACATATCAGCCATCATTAACACACACACCCCCACACCCCCCCCCCCCACACAAAAGAGAACAAAAAACGTAAATAATAATAATAAAGACATAAATAATTGATATGATTACCTGCCGGGAAATGTAACATCGTACAAAAACTCAATAGTGTTTATATTTAGAACAAATCCGTCTAATATGGCATTGCCACAATTGAGAAGAATTGTTTTTAAACGGCACCAAAACGTTATAACCCCGATGATTTTCAGTGTTTTACCGCATGTAATTTTATTTGCCTCACATCCGTCCCGCTTTTCAGATGTAGTTTTGCATTTTTTTTTTTCATTTCATGCATTTGTACCTGTTCTTTTTATTTTGTTTCATTTTGTACTATCTATTCATTCTTATTTGATTATTTTCTTATTTAGTTATCTTTGTACGATCTCTCTTAAAACGCAGTTCATTCGACCAGGCATCAAAACGCGGGAGTCCTTCAATTTATCTGGTAATGTGTTTAGTCGAATTGCTGTCGCTGGCGGAATATTTCTTTTCGAAGTCAATAATGGAGAAATAAATGAGAGGCTATTTTCGTCCTGTACTTAACCGTGAAGCACTTGTGACGTCACACGGGGGGGGGGGGGGGGGGGGGGGGGGGGGGGGGGGGGGTCGCGCGCGTCGTTTGATCAATACGTCTTCGTTATCTACACAAAGAGGAGTAACTTCTGGGGAATGCCACAACGGAGAGGTATCAGTTGTCTTTCCTGCTCTCTCTCTCTCTCTCTCTCTCTCTCTGTGTGTGTGTGTGTGTGTGTGTGTGTGTGTGTGTGTGAAATGTTACTTTGAGTGTAAATATCTGAAAAGAAATACACGTCAATCACTAACTAGATATTACAAGAAGTGAATTCGAACTGTGACACAGACCAGCATTCTTTAATTTGTATACTGGTATGCAAGAAAATACTCATTAGTTAAAACAATGCAATATATGACAACAGGTGCGGTGGGAGTTTCAAAGTTAGCGTACAAGATCAATCTGTAGACCAAAAACTCTCCGTGTATAGCAGTCGCTGGGCAAAACTTGCCGGCACGCTATTTTTAGCCTAGTGGCACAACAACACCGCGCTGTGTGACAAGGGAGACTATTGACAATGCGAGAATGACATGGCGCGTTCTGTTTGCGTGACATGAGATCACCGAGTCACCACCAACCGTCTGTATCTACGAGTGAATATGTGGTAGAGGCGTGGAAACTATAACAGCTGTAGCTTCGTCCTCCGAACAAAGATTAAGGACAACTTACTTAACGAACTAGTGTAAGGACAATTTACTTAACTAATTAAGATTAAGGACAATTCACTTAACGAATTAGGATCGAGGGACAAGTTTACTTGAATAACAAATCTCTCTCAACACTCAAACAATGTTGATTTAGCCTCCCAACTCCCTCTGTCCAAGAAACCCCACCCTCCCTCAAGCCTCCCACAGAAAAAAGGAAAACGAAAGAAAAAAAAAAAGGGGGAAAAAAAAAAAAAAAAAAAAAAAAAAAAAAAGAAAAAAAAGATCTCCGTCACATGCAAAATCGGTGAAGCTGAAATATTTTCAGTATCTGAAAAGAAAAAAAAAAGCATTTGAAGCAGTTTATTTCACACTACTTATGCACAAGAACATTTGTAATAATAACAATGATAATTATATAATTATGATAATAATAATATATAATAATGATTAATAATG
>JADBJO010000442.1:507500-525000 GCA_016801955.1 Conus betulinus
CAATTTATTTTCAAGATCAATTGTCTTCAATTGACCATTTCTTTTTGTTAGGGCTGCGATGTTTTTGGCGATGCTTGTTGCTGGGGGTGTGTGTGTGTGTGTGTGTGTGTGTGTGTGTGTGTGTGTGTGTGTGTGTGTGTGTGCGTGCGTGCGAACGTGCGTGCGTGCGTGCGGACGTGCTGCGTGTGTGTCTGTTTGCGTGTGTGTGTGTGTGTGTGTGTGTGTGTGTGTGTGTGTGTGTGTGTGTGTCACATCGTTTAAAGAGTATCCAATATTCGGTAATGATTGATAGTATGGTTCCGGTGAAAATGGCTCTGTGATGGGTATGAAAACTCGGAACGAGTCAAGGCTGTCACGCCATGTCAAGATCAACATGGAGATCAGGACGAGCAAATGCCTCCAGGCAGAACATTCCTGATGATGATATGGAATGAGAACGCATCATCGTCATCGCTGTCGCCAACATCACCGATGATCGTCATCATCAGAGTGCTGCCCAGGAAGCCCAGAAACAGACAGGACGCTCCACAGCTCTTCTACCTTTGGTCCAGCGCGACAGGGTAGAGGTAGAATCTTGTGTCCTCGTCCAGAATCTTCCTGTGTTCTCCATGCAGGACGTCGGCCTGCTCCTAGGATAATGTGTAAGACAAGCGCAGTGGGATGGTCGTGGTGAACAGTTTTCTCCCTTTTGGCTCAGGTTTTTAATGAATGTATCCTGCGTTGTGCATAGGGGTTTCTGCATTTGCTGCGGTCGACCCACATTACAGGAATTCCGACAGTTCCAACCAATCACAATGAAGTTTACAGAATTCGGTCAACCCCACATTCCGACACATAAATCACTGATTACAAATAAAGCAGACAAAGATCATGGTAACAAAGACAAATTTTAAACAATTTAATATGTGATCCTGCTGCTTTCCTTCAAAGCCCTCTCTTCATCTTCTGTACCAACAAGATATATGGTGTCTCTAAGAACAAGAATCCAAAACGCTTATGTCTTATGATTCAAGTTCAGCCGTGATTCATGCCATCCCTCTTCCATCCCAACTCGTCTCCCTTCCCTGCATCAAAAATAGTATCATCCTCTGGCCGGTTGGAAGAGCCGTCAGAATGTTTACTCTTTCTGTACTTTCTGTAAATGTCTGCCCTCCACTGTTAGGACAGATGTCTACTCTCAGGTATCTTTGTGAGGGCAGGTTCTACTGTTCATTGTGAAGGCAGGTGTCTACTCTCCACTGTGAGGGCAGGTTCTACTGTTCACTGTGAGGAAAGATGGTACTCTCCACTGTGAGGGCAGGTGTCTACTCTCCACTGTGAGGGCAGGTGTCTACTCTCCACTGTGAGGGCAAGTATCTACTGTTCACTGTTGAGGGCCAGTGCCTTCTCTCTCCACTGTGAGGGCAGGTGTCTACCCTCCACTGTGAGGGCAGGTGTCTACTCTCCACTGTGAGGGCAGGTGTCTACTCTCCACTGTGAGGGCAGGTATCTACTCTTCACTGTGAGGGCAGGTGTCTACTCTCTCCACTGTGAGGGCAGGTGTCTACTCTCCACTGTGAGGGCAGGTATCTACTGTTCACTGTTGAGGGCCAGTGTCTTCTCTCCACTGTGAGGGCAGGTGTCTACCCTCCACTGTGAGGGCAGGTGTCTACTCTCCACTGTGAGGGCAGGTGTCTACTACTCTCCACTGAGGGCAGGCAGGTGTCTACTACTCCACTGTGAGGGCAGGTGTCTACTGTTCACTGTGAGGACAAGCGTCTACTCTCCACTGTGAGGGCGGGTATCTACTCTCCACTGTGAGGGCAGGTGTCTACTGTTCAATGTTGAGGGCCGGTGTCTTCTGTTCACTGTGAAGACAGGTGTCTACTCTCCACTGTTGAGGACAGATGTCTACTCTCCACTGTTGAGGACAGATGTGTACTCTCCACTGTGAGGGCAGGTGTCCTCTCTCCACTGTGAGGGCAGGGTGTCTGCTATTCACTGTGAGGACAGGTGTCTAGTCTCCACTGTGAGGGCAAGTGTCCTCTCTCCACTGTGAGGGCAGGTGTTTAATCTCCGCTGTAAGGGGATGGGTCTACTGTCCACTGTGAGAGCAGGTTTTAGTCTCCACTGTGAGGGTAGGTGCCCTCTCTTCACTGTGGGCAGGGCAGGGGTACTCTCTCCACTGTGAGGAAAACTGAGCCAGTAAGGATAGGCTGACTGTCAATGACGGGTCTTTTTCGTCAATGATCATGCCCAAAGACCTTCCCACCTCCCCCAACCAAGCAACATCATTTTGAAATACAAGTACGCAGTGCATGCATGTGGACGCGCGCGCGCACACACACACACACACACACACATACACACACACACACACTTTTTTTTTATATATATATAGTTTGCACTGTTATTGCCGAATGATGATCACACAGTGTCAATGAAATACACGGAATACATGAAGCCATTGTCCATAGTCTTCCCTAAAATAAAAGGCGTACAAAAGTACCCTTTTAAAAACAAAGCCTTGCTTAAAAAGCAAACATCCGACGTACAATACCAAGGATACAGAACTAACCCTTAAAATCCGTCGGTAATATTGCAGCTGGTTTGTCCACAATATTCATCGACACCGAAACCTCAGGACTCTGTAAGCAGGTAATTTTGTTCATGCTGATATCATACCTTACAATACAACTCATTCAAACTACGACTATGGACACTATCACCATCACGGCGATCTTGACGAAGACTACTACTACTACCACAATACCACGTCGTCTTCTGTGTAGCTAAAACAACTGCTGCAGCTGCTATGATGATAATATAAACAACAACACCAACAACAACAACAAACGAAAAGAACTCCCGCGCCCATCGACCACTGGGACAGTGAAATGCTAGAGATTCACTGTAGCGAGGATTTCTGAACCCACTCTTTCCTTCATCCGCTTTTAACCTTCCCAGAACAGAATCAGGTACCCATTTACTGCTGGGTGGGCAGAGAGGATTGTCTACGGGTGGTTTCCAACAAATCACAAGTAGCTACGCAACCGCGCATCTAGGCATTTGATTACGGGTCACTACGACTGATCAAGATCATAATAACAGTATTTCACCTGAATAGGCCAGTCTTGGAGTATGTCAACTGTTCACGAGGACACTGGAGTTTTCAAAAGTCTTGAATGACTCGTCTCCAGATGATCTTGTTTCGGTGCTAATGTATCCTCCAAAACAGCACAAGCTTCCGACAAGCGTTTAGCTTGTCTCACTTTGACTATCATGATATGAAAATGGGATGGAAACAGCTCTATAGATACCCGTCCATTATCTCAGTGACAGGTCACAATTCTCCTTCAATCCAATTGTGTGTTTTGTTTAGGCGTCAGGATTGTTGTTGTTGTTGTTGTTGTTGTTGTTGTTAAAAAATTTAACTCCGTCCCTACAGTTCTTCCCATAGCTGTTCCAGAATTAAGGGGCGGTAAATCCAGATCAAATTCTTTCGATACTATTCTCCAGAACAACTACATACTGTCTAACTGTATCCACCACAACAGAACAAGCTCCTGACTTAAGCTCGTTCTTCCCAGAACTATCTGGATATGATAACATAAAGGAAGAGAAAAAAAACATTTTAGACACGCGTCAGTTGTCTCACCTATACATCCTAAATAATCCTTCGCTTGAATTATGTCTTGAATAGGCATCGGATTTTTTTTCTTGAATATCTAACTTCATTTTCACAGTTCTTTCGACAGCTGTTCTAAAATCAACGAATGTTAAGACCAGAATGTCAGTCACTGTGTACAATGATAACCACAACTTACAATTTATCTTTTTGGCACAAATTTCCTCTCAAAACTACAACCGTACTCTATTTCTACAATCTGTCTTGTCAGTTCTACAAAAGTACACATCTGCACTGTGTTTTTACAATGTTTGTAGGATATCGTTTCATTACGATGTCAGTTAACACCCCTCCCCCTTCCAGGCTTCTACTCCCTTCCATCCTTCCCCTTCCCTATTTGCTTATCGCCTACATTATTTACAGTACTCCCAAGTCCTTGGTCAAAACTGCCGCAGCGCCGAGTCGGTTCATTCATGTAATGATACAAGACTCTTGCTCTGAGATGCATCTCAAACTCTTGTGAATTTGCTCACACATATTCTCCTTCTTCCGAGTGTTGTCTGAATTTCCGCTCCATTTTTCTCACACATAATATTCTCTTCCTCGGAGATGTCATCTCCAACGTTGTTTCAACGTGTTCACAGTTTACTGCACTATCGTTAGCTGTTCTTGCCACTGTGCGCATGTGTGTAACGTGGTGCACAATCTTGTCCAGCCTGCTACTGCCAACTGCTCCATGGTATTGTATCCCCGTATTCAAGTTGGACAGCCAGTGAGCATTAATACTCGCTGAACTCTCTCAGTTCACCGTCAAAACTACATTGCACATCTATGCCAAAAACAAATGAATCTTTATTTTAAAAAAACATTAAAAAAAAACGAAAACCAAAAAGACCTCTGGGTGAAAAAATGTCTTGAGGATCGCCATCGTTTCTCCAGTACAAAAACTAACTGCAAAACAAAATTGACGAGAAAATGTTCTCATCAGCAGACAACAGATGAGTGGGGGAGAGTACAGCTTACATGCTAAAATCAATTCACATGCGTTCTAGAATGTCACATCACAAGGAAAGCTAGGAGGGAAATCCACATTCCCCGACCCCAGCATTCCTTCCGAATATGATTGTGATCACATTGATGCATCGTCATTAACATTGTCGTCACCACCATCACAATTCTTTCCATTTTGTTGACACGTAATTCCATGGAGCAGTGAGATCTTCAGCTGCTGGAGACAGAAATCCCACCTTGTTTCAATTCGTCCTCAACGTGATATGTCCTTTTGAAACACACAGCCAAATTCAGCTTACATCCATGTTTTCAGTCGTCCTCACAAGAAGTTTTTCTTTCCAAGAATGTTGTAAGTATGGCCACATCTAGTTTTCAGTCTTGTTTTCACTCGTCCTTGATGTGATTTTTTTTTTTCCTTAGAAGGTATAAACCACACTCTCTTTACATCCTCGTTTTCTGTCATCCTTTTTTTTTTTTTTTTGTTGTAAGAATGTGCAGCCAAGCTAAGTAAATTGTTCTTTTTTCATTCGTTCTCAGCACGTTACTTTTCTTCGTAAGAAGGCCTAGCAGCCTTCAATTAGTATATACTTTTCATTCGTCCCCAAAATGAATTTATCTTTGCCTTGTAAGAATGCACAACAACATTCAATTGATATGATGAATTCACAATAAGACTGGCCGTCGGCAAGGATTTCTTATGTTATAAATGCATTCCGCAATAAAGTATCCTAACAAAATTGTTCACGTTCCCTCTTTTATTCATTTTCGCCAGCTTAATAGCAAAATGTTCTATTTTTGCTAGATTCTAATTTGATGTCTTTTGTCTCCACATTAAACAAAAAATCAATTAGATCTAAATGCCTATTAAATCCTAGTTATACATTTTGAGTGCTAAAAAAATCAAACAAACGGCTCTTAAATCCTCAGTACATATCTTAGGTGCTAAACTGAATTCAGATGTTTATGGGAATACTTCTATTCAAAGGTTTGAGTGGGTGGGAATATACAATATTTCTACATGAAATATTTTACTTCATAAACCATTTGTACTTTGAGTGGTATGACCCACTTTTTAAATGACGTGTTTTTTTAAGTAGGTGTGTAAATATCATGATCGATTCAAATTCCAAAGAAACAGAGAAGAAAATGTAGGCACAGCTCCTTATTTGACAGTCTTAACGAGCCCTCTGTGTAAACAACTACTGTTGGATATTTTGGTATGTATCTGAAAAAAACATGAAAAAAAGATGGTGCAACATATTTTTAAGAGCTCTGTGTATTAACTACAACAGTTAAATAGTTTGGTACACGTCTTTGAAATATACCAAAAATTTGCTTTTGCAAGCCTTAGCCTTTTGCTACTGTCCTGGTGAACGGAAGAAAGAATGCTGGCATTTCTTTCAATTCTAAACAAAGTAATATCTCTCACAACCATTTAAGAATGCGTTCCGTGTGAGGTCACAAAGTGTCATTGCGATCAGTTCCAGTGTCAAACACGTCTTCCACGTTTATATAATGAAACATGTTCATTTGGTTTGAAATACATCAGAAGAACAATATGTTATCAGAACATTCCGCTGGACCGACGAAAAACATATTGTATCACACTGAAGTTTTCATTTTCGTGAAGCATTTTTGAATTTCAACTCTCTGATGTGTGTATGTATTTGTTTTTTCAAGAGTACGTACTTACCCCTAAAATAGTGCACGATTTTTGACATCATGTACAAAATTAAAACAGTAATGGATAGTGCTAAGTCACGGCTGTCTGAAAATGTAAAGCCACAGATAACAATGTTTTTTCGACTTCATTTGGCCAAAAATTCCACACAGTTTTTTGACATGAAAATCCAGGGTACATTTATATATAAACTACCTAGCTATTACCGAACATGAATGTGCAGCTTTCAGCACTACACATTTCTGTGTGTGTGTGTGTGTGTGTGTGTGTGTGTGTGTGTGTGTGTGTGTGTGTGTTCGCGCGCGCGCGCGCGCGCGCGGGCGCGCGATCAAGTTTCTGCTTTGGGTATCATAGAACCATCCTATGCACTGAGGCAGAGCCGAAATGATTTTGATTTCCAAATGTATGTTCCCAAATAACCTGAAAAAGATCCGAGATACTGATTCCCGCTGACTAGCGCTTGTCTCAGTAAATCTGTTTTCCTGAAGTGTCACACGAAAACGTACAAGGAATGGATTCGAATTCAGAATTTTGTACCCGATTAATCTTGTGTGATTTGTTCTACACTTTTGTTTTGTTTTTCTAGGCAGGGGAAGGAATTGCGTTAGGTTATTTATAGTCTAATAGGCATAAATAACCAAGCCAAATGCGAATCTTTATCGGTAGCGGTAGCAATGATTTATCAGCCATTTTAATCCCGCTAGTTAACAATTCCAACAACCATTACATGAATCAACACAGTTAAACGGTGGAATGGTCACATTAGCATACACGCGCGAGCAGTGTGCACACAGTCTAAGAGGTCACGCAGATTTAGGTTATGCCATACAGCAGGCAGTGAGGCAGTGCCAGCGAAACACGCTACCCGTGTGATCATAGGCAATGCAAAACACAACAGTCACATCAGTGCTGAACTTCTGGTTTGGCGTCGTTTTCCTTTGGTATTTGAACGTCACTTTTAAAGGGTTATCAACTGAAAAAAGCAACTGAAAAACACACACACACACACACACACACACACACACACACACACACACACACACACGCGCGCGCGCGCGCGCGCGCGCGCGCACAGGTCAGTCAAATCGGCAAAGAGTCAATGCTACACCACTTCATACTAGTAACTTACCATTGTCCAGAACTGAGGTAGAAAAAAATAGAACATTTATGGGATGTCACGCAAGTCGTTCAAGATCAAGCAGTACCATGGAGTCAATGCTGAGAAAGTTTTTCTCTTGTTGGTCTCAGGCAAACCGAACGGTTGCGAACAAGAAAATGTAGAACAATATGTTCTGTTATCGTGAAAAAAGCGCTTTTGTCCATTTTCACCCCCCCCCCCCCCCCCCCCCCCCCCCCCCCCCCCCCCCAACGGCTTTCAAATGTTTCCGGTTTTTCTTCAATGCCCTTTAGAAAAAAAATCTGAAGCCTTGAGTTCCCATTCATTTCATTTTTTTTTTTTTTTTTTTTTTATCTTTTCCCCGTTCCTTCATTAAACGTTTTTATCATCTTGTTCTCCGTGTTATTTTTTTCCACACCTCAGAGCGTGATCTTCGCACTTTCAGATCACCGAAGGGCACTCTGTATGTGACGTTGGTCCCTGGTCACAACTGACGAACAGTGCTGTACTTAACTGGATTATTTCCAGATAAACTGCACAGCTTGCAGCGAACTAAGCTACGCAGTGCATCCATTGTAATCCAGCTGTGTCTGATTGTTGTCATCCTTATCTGCAGCGCCAGCCTGGCTTAAGGCAATGGAAGCCCATTATACGTACATACATTCTGCCACTATAACGAGTTCTCGAATCCAGTATTTTGATACCATAGGTTTTTGTTGTTGTTGTTGTTGTTGTTGTTGTTGTCGTTGTTGTTTAGGTTACAGTCCGGTGGAGTTTACGTACAGCAAGCTTGGTTTCCAGAGTGGTCTCCTTTACGTATAGGAAATTATCTTCAATTTTGAGCTCCAGTTCAATAAATTTCAAGTACTTGGTCATAATGTGCTGCTTAACATCTTTGTCCAATGTCAAAAATCTCGTTTGAAGATGGCCTCATTTGGTTGAATTTTACAATCCTGTCTATAACATAGTTTTTGTTTAGACACCACTGTCTAATTTGTAACATACAGACTTGTTTTTAGGATGGAAATTCAATATTTGCAAACGATTTGGATAAACATCTCTATTCCTTTAATGAATAGTACTGCTCAAACGTCGTTGTCGTGTGTTTATAAATCAGGTTTGTTTGAAATACTAGAATCCAGTCATTGCTGTCCGGTACCTCGCGGTTGTTTTAATGTTTGTAACAGAGCGCAATCTTGCCTAAACATTGAAATACCGTGTTTACAATCCCTAAAGTTTAAATACTTCATTTTTGCTTACAATCCTGAGCTGTTCAAATAGATAGAAGCTGTTTACAATCCGGTAAAACTGTGTTTGGGAACTTCAGAGTTCATTTTATCAACAATCTTCCATGATGCTTATGCAGACAATTCAATACCACAGTATTCATAATAAACAGGAATATTTACAAAGGGTTTGCCCCTGAGGTGATAAGAAAATAGGGAAGTTTTTGTCTTGGTTGTAGGCTTCTTCTGTTCTCCTAACTGGAATGAGATTTCCAATGAGTTATGAAAAAAAAAAAATCAGTCCGTGTTTAAGTTCCGAGCATCAAAATAGTTTTTTCGTTTTCATGGATTGTCGTTCAATAACTCCGTGCTTGTTGCTTTAAGCTTTTAGAAACCAAACAAATAATAGAGAGAAAAAAATCTTCCTCGTCTTCTCCGACCAAAAAGAATGGGCTAACTGTTGAAAAATGCTGATGAGTCATCATTAACCTCTGCACAATTGTCACAACCTTTGATTTATGTATATCCGCTGCACTGGGCAAACTTCGGTGTTATTTCAGTCTTCAGTTAAACAAAACACAAAAAAAAAGGAGAAAGAAAGGGAAAAAAAAAAAAAAGAAAAACGCCGTGTGTCTTGTTTGTATGGGTTTGCTTTTTTTTTTTTTTCGTCTTCTTTCACGAACGATCCCCATGGTCACGTGGTGGGATGTCTGACGTGAGTCTGGGGGTCGTAGGGGTAGGAGGGATGCTGTAGAGAACTGTAGGTGGACGTCAACGTGGGGGCGAAGGAGGACAGCGAGGAGGAAGAGGCCGACGTTCCCGGAGAGGCGGGGGAGAGGGGCAGGGAGGTTAGCGGGGGAGGAGGGGGGTAGGCCGTGCTGAAGTGAGAGGGGGGCGGAGGGAGGGAGGACCCGTTCAGCGAGCTGCTCACGGGGCCGGGGCTGTAGTAAGGGGAGTAACTCCTGGAGGAGGTGGAGGACGAGCCCCAGAAGCCGGACGACTCGCCCTCCCTCGGCTGAGTGGCGTCTCCCGGCAGACCCAGGTACTGAGACGCATGGGGGTATGGGTGGTGGTGGTGCGAAGGGTGGGAGGAGGAGGCGTACTGGGCGTGAGACGGCTGCGGGGGGTGGCGTGAGAGTCCGGCGAACCCTGAGACAGACCTTCCGACAGTCCTTGAGGTAGGCCTTGGGGCAGGCTTTGGGGAAGCCCCTGAGGGAGCCCCCCGAGCGGCGGCAAGGGGCTGAAGGAGGGGTAGGGCTTGTAACCGTGGTGGTGGGGGGACCCGTACAGGCTGAAGTGGCCGTAGGAGTTGACGTGCTGGATGTAGGCCGAGTCGTGGCGGGGCTTCTCCAGCTTGAAGCGCTTGGCCCTCCTCAGGAAGCTGCCGTTGCCGAACATGTCCCCGCAATGCGGGTGCAGGGCCCAGTAGTTGCCCTTGCCCGGTCGTCCCGGGGCGCGAGGCACCTGGGGGGTTGACACACAGCGGGAAGGTGCACGCGTGGGAACACACAAACACACGCACGCGTGTGCACGCACACATGGAAGGGCGCACGCGCAAACACACACACACACACACACACACACACACACACACACACGCACGCACGCACGCACACACACACGGACGCGCGCGCGCGCGCGCGCGCACACACACACACACACACACACACACACACACACACACACACGCACGCACGCAGAGTTTTATTTTGTAAAGCCTGTTGTTTCACGCGGTTCCACAAAAAAATACTCTGTAATAGGAAGATTCAATTAATCATGACCTGTGGGGAATGTGAGTTTACCCATACTTTTTGGGAAGTGCTTGAAAGAGGCCTGAAAGTTAAATGATCACACTGTGAAAGATTGTCTCTTAATTTGGAGATTACAAGATTTCATAATGGTGAGAAACCAAAAACCGATGATACGCTAGACCTGATGATCCTAATGGAAAGATTTTTCGTTTAGAACTGTAGGAGTAACAAAACAAATTCTGATCTAAACATGTTTTTGAAGGAACTGGATGACAGCTATAAAATAGAGAACTACAAGTCCCTGGTGGAGATGAATTATGCAAACTACCAAACAATATGGTCACCGTACGTTAACCTAAACAGGGGGTAATGGTTATACTACGTTCTTTATATATTAATACTATATACTGTCATATTCTCTTTCTTTCCTGTTTAATGTCGTCCATGGCCTTGGAGCCTTATTAGAACAATGTGACACTGAAATAATTATGGCTGTATGATTTACTTTCTTCGAATGTGATGATTTGATGGATTTGAGATGAGAAGGCGTGTAACGTGTTTTATAATCTTGTATCCCGTTTGTGTATATTGTTAATGTCAGTCATTGGAATTTTTTGTTATGTGTGTTCATTTAAAAAAAAAAAAAGAAAGAAACGGAAAGTTAAAAAAAAAAAAAAAAAAAAAAAAAAGACAGTAAGGTTACCCAAAAAAAACAAATTCACGAACAGGAAAAGTGAATGGTCAGCCTACAGACTGACTAAGAGATTGCCTGACTGATGGACTGATGTATTGATTGACCGATTGACTGACAAGAGTGAAAAGGAGCTATGATTAAAACAGTCAAAACGACTACAATGAACACCAGCAATTAATCTATAATCACCGTTACCACCATCATCACTCTTCCACTAAAATCAGTTAGTCCTCCAATCATTACAACCACTTTTTACAGGAAGGAGGGTGGACAGTGGGGAGCAAGAGTGGGGGTAGAGATGGAAAGGGGGGGGGGTGGAGGAAGGACAGAGAGAGGGCAGAACTTCCTAATTCCCTACCTCCCTCTCTACCGCTACTTGACCTAGCTTATATTTCCGTCAACTTACACTGTCGACAGACAGACAGACAGAGACAGACAGACAGAGACAGACAGAGAGACAGACTGAGAGAGAGAGAGAGAGAGAGAGAGAGAGAGAGAGAGAGTGCGTGCGTGCTCGCGCGCGCGTGCGCATGTGAGTGAGCGCACGTGCGTACGTACGTGTGCATGTGGAAATAAACGTCCTGAGCTGTACATTCGCCGAGTCTCAGTTAATATTTTCCTCAATCTGCACCATCAAACGGACCGACGTCTTTGCAGCAAGGATGCTGGAAGGTCTCTTCGAAAGGGGGGGGGGGGGGGGGGGGGGGGGGGGGGGGGGGGGGGGAGGAATAGATAGCAGCGCAGACTAAAAATCTTTCAGAAAAGTAAGGAGGGAGTGGGAAGGACGGACAGAGAAAAGGGAGGGTGGTGGTGAGGAGCCAGAGAAAGGAGGGATGGGAAGAGGCAGAGAATTAGCCACAGGCTGCACACCAAAGCTTAGTGCGCCAACGCCTTGCTCAACGGAGTTGAGTATTTATAGACTGGCGCAATCAAATTGTTTTGAGAATATTGAAAGTGTCCGAAAGTTGATTCTTCTCATTTTCTTTCATATAGCCATCAAAGTACAAGCCAGGTGGTCCCAAGCACGCAGATTAAAGTCAAAGGAACGGGTCTATTTGGGGGCTTCCAGCTGGTACCAAGATAGGGTCACGGGTGAGTGTGAAGGCCTGAAATGTGACGTCAACGACGGACAAGATCACGTATTTGAAGATTGCAGGTGATGCCATCGGTGGAACCCCCGCCACCACCCCCACCCCCCCCCCCCCCCCCCCCCCCCCCCCCCCCCCCCCCCCCCCAAAAAAAAAAGGAAATAATTGGTGGGGAGATAATCTTTTGATCAATCGTCAGTTTATATCAAATGCTGTCTCAATATCATGGTAGGCCCCAAAACGCTTACAAGGATTATATAGTGGTGTAAGAGCAAAAACCTACTTGCGGCGTGTGGCCCACCCCTATCCCTCACCTTGACGAAGCAGTCGTTGAGGGAGAGGTTGTGGCGGATGGAGTTCTGCCACCGCTGCTGGTTGTCCTTGAAGTAGGGGAAGCGCCTCATGATGAACTCGTAGATCTCGTTCAGCGTCATCATGCCGGTAGGGGCGCTCTCGATGGCCATGGTGATCAGCGCGATGTACGAGTACGGCGGCTTCACGTCGGCGAAGCGGCGGTGCTGCTGCGACAGGGTGGACGTGCCCGAGTAGCCGGAAGGATCCAGATCCAGGTCTTCCACGTCCGCCCTGCCGGAGTCCTTGTCCTGCAGCTCTCCTCCCACCAGCGGCTCCCCTTCTGTCACTGCTGCGGAGGAGGGAGGCGGCGGCGGCGGCGGCGGTGGTGGAGCTGATGCTGTCGTGTGGGGTGATGATGGGGTGGAGGTGGGGTAGAGGGGTGGTGGTGGTGGTGGCGTTGGTGGCGGCAGGGGAGGTCGTGGGCACCGGCGGCTTGCTGTCCACGTGGCTGCCGTTGTGAGGTCTGAGCAGGTCGGGGCTGTTGGTGAGGTATGGAAAGTCACGTCAGTTATCTGTTTCCAGTGATGTTATTGTTGTTGCTGCTGATGTTGTTGTTGTGTTGTTGTTGTTTGTCTTAACAAGTAAAAAAAAACTGACCGAAAGGCATGCACAAACACCTGCATGCATGTATATGTCTGCTTGTACACACACGCACGCGCGCGCGCACATGCGTGTATATTTCAAACGCATGCATTGGTATACTGCGAGAGACCTTCCCATAAATATACATACCTACTTCATACATACATACAGACAGACAGACTCACTCCACACACACACACACACACACACACACACACACACACACACACACACACACACACACACGTAATTAAATGCTTACGTGTACGCGCGCGTGCATACATAAATACATACATACATCACACGTATGCACTGATATACATGCGAGAGACCTTCCCAGAAAAAAGACAGACAGACTGACAGACAGACAGACAGACAGACAGACAGACAGACGGACGGACGGACGGACAGACAGACAGACAGAATGACGGACAGACAGACAGACATATTTACATACGTAAGGCACATGTGTGAATACACAAACAGGGTCTACACACATTCATGTATTCATACATACATAGAAACAAATGTATATACATACATACACATGTGAGTGCGTGCACGCAATACGCGGCGGCATGTGCGCATACATGTAAATGCGCAAGTGATTGAATGTTCGCTTATGTGTATGTCTGTGTTGGCACTGCAAACATATACATGTGTATGTCCGTCTGTCTGTTTGCTTGCTTGTGTTTGTGCGCAAGCACACGCGCGCGCGCCTGTGTGTATATATGTAATGTGTGTGTGTGTGTGTGTGTGTGTGTGTGTGTGTGTGTGTGTGTGTGTGCGCGTGCATACGCGTGCGCGCGCGCATGTGTGTGTAGGAAGGGGTAGGAATCAAAGAAAACAGGCTAGCCTCATCATTTTACAATGAAACAAGAAGATCCTGAGGAAAAGAAGACAAGGCCAAACATCACACGCACATATATCATTTCGGACTTGGATACGGAATGAATACGATAAGTTTTTTGCTTCGAAGGCGCTCAGACAGTACAAATCCCCTAGTCAGTAACCGATGCTGAAGACAAGAGCTTCGTGGGACTTTTTTCAAACCCACATACCCTACTTTGCCCCCTCCCCCCTCCTCATCTCTCTCTCTCTCTCTCTCTCTCTCTCTCTCTCTCTCTCTCTCTCTCTCTCTCTCTCTCTTCTTCTTCTTTCTTCTTTTCTTCTTCTTTCTTCTTCTTCTTCTTCTTATCCTTCAGTTAACAGTGAACATGTCATAAAGTAATATAGTTATGTTTAGAAAGGGTGGAGTTTTAGGAATTAGAGAGATGTGGACTTATAACGAGAGTGTTGATGCCTGTAGTAACGTATACAAATATTTAGGAATATATTCTTTCAACGAAATCAAGCTTCATTTTTGCGCACAAGGACCTTGCCAATAGAGTTCAGTGTGCACTACTTTGTATCATGCAACACGTATCATACCTATTTTGTTTTCACTTGAAGAAGACCCAAGAGGTCGAAATGCATCGTGTCTTGTGTACTTTGTTCGTCAATGTCCTCGGCGGAAACTAACCCCCACTCTTTCTAAACTTTGCTTCGTTCTTGAAGCATATAATATGTTAAATGAGTTGGATGCAAGAGGGAAAATATAGTGGGTTTCAAACGTGAAGACTAAATTATTTGAGCTTGGTTTTGGCTACGTTTGGCTACAACAGAGTGTTGGGGATATGAGTGGATTTCTTCGGACATTTCGGAACCAACTGATTGATTATATACATGGCAGGAATGGTCATGTCATGTTCACGAAAGTGATCGATTCGCTTTGTACAGACAGTTCAGATCCATACATTGTATGCCGGTGTATTTATAAATCTAAATGGACAGTCATCAAAAACATCGTATTATGACAAAGTTCAGATTAGGTATGTCTGATCCTACTGTTCATTATCATAGTTATAAGAAGCATAATAAACTTGAACTGACCTGTCCACTTCGTAAAAGTGCCAAGAAAATGAAATGCATTTTGTGTTGTGCTGCCCCGCCTTAAATGACCTGAGGAATCAGTTCATTCATGAAAAATATCGAAAATTCCTTCTTCGTTTCAACTTTCATTGCTTATGGCATCTACAAATGAAAATACTGTAAAATGTTTTGCTATTTTTTTAAGATTTAAGATTCGAGCATAACATGTAGTGAGGTATCAATTTTTTTATGTTTTAATATCGAGTTTGCCGATCACCTGTAGATCCTTAGATGTTTCATTATCTGTTTGTTTGTTTTTGTCTGAAACAATTTTGTTCACAACACCCCCTTCACTACGGGCCATGGCCTATATGAATAAAACATCCGTATCCGTGTCCCTCAATCAAAATATGGGAACTGATGAATAGAAATCAGGTGGCATCGCATGTATGATGTTTTGAATATTTCTTTGGACTGAACTCTCTAGAAATCTGACAGAAAGAAGGGTTTGTGGAGGGAGGGTCCGTGTGGGAAAGGGGAGGGAGACTGAGAAATTAAGTCTTTCGGCGGAAAGCAGTAGCAATCCGGTAGCTCCACACTTACCTGGGGTTTCTACCTTTTTTTCCGCACGCGGTCCTCGGTTTTGTACGGTTTCCACCAGCCCGTGGTGACGAGGTTTTCTACCTTCTAACTAGTGTGTTCAAGTGCGCGGAAAGAAAAGAAAAAAATTCTAAGTGCTGATAATGGCTACGCACAATCGCGTAGAAGAAGAAAACACGGTGGAACAACAACATGCCAAACATCTTTGAAGAAAAGCCAGAACGCTGTAATTATTAGAATCAGAGATAAGAGATCTCAAAGAAACCAACGCCAGCACCATTGCCGATACCCAGACAATTCAAGCCTGTTTTTTGACTGCCACAAGGATTAGTCGGCTGCACGTGAAACTAAGATGCCTCTCTCTCTCTCTCTCTCTCTCTCTCTCTCTCTCTCTCTCTCTCTCTCTCACTCTCTCTCTCTCTCTCTCTCTCTCTCTCTCTCTCTCGAGCAAAACATTTACAACCATGCGTCAGCGTAAGGGGGTTGGGGGGGGGGGGGGGGGGGGGGGGGGGGGGGGGGGGGGGGGGGGGGGAAATGTCAATTATGGGCAAGGGTTCATAACTTTTGCAAACCTCTCCTTTGCTCGTGTCACACGACAATGTTTCCAGGACAAACACTCCCTCCAAAGAGGCGCATACAATTTAGACCAGTGAGAATGTCGAAGCCCAGTCAGAGACGGGGAAAAGCATGTAACACCGTGAAGCAGGCTTGTTTCGGCACAAAAACTGTTGTTTTGCAACCCTTGTGCCACCTTGCCCAGTTTCGCAACTGTGACCAGGTAAACAGCCACCATTGTTGATGTTAGAATTTTGTTCTGCAAAAAATGACCGAGACGTCATAAGCACCGGCTTACTGATGCTATAAGTCTGTACGTGTTAGTTTGTACGTGGTCAGAAAACAAAAACAAGTTCCAATCCAACAAAATCGCATCGCTACCTAACTCTTACCGTTCGTGCACATCCAAGCTACCAGGCTGGTTTTCCGAAGGAGCGAAAAAAGACAGAGGAGGTGGAGCGAAGGGGGGAGGGTGGGCCAGGTGCGAGAGATGTTCTGGGGGAGGGGGGAGATGGTACACAGTGTCAGTTCCATCCGGGCCCCCCTCCTCCATGCATGTGGCTTTGGTGTCGGAGGGCTCGTCTTTCGGGGAAGAAGGCTTGGTCAGCACTCTGCTATCCGTATCCATCGTCATCATGGGAATATTCTCTCACCACGCTACACTTCACTGCATCACACTACACTGCACAACACTACACTACACAGCGCTACACTTCACTACACTGCACGACACCGTTGCCTGATGGTCAGGACTCGTGACGTCATCACAGCTAATGACGTAAAGCGACACACTTTCAGTGCCCGCAATGTCATGAGTATTTTGTCCTTGCTCCCAAGATTTCTTTTCAGATTTTCGTCTCTTTTCTTTCACTAAGCTTATCACTGAGTGTCGGTTCTCCTCCTGACTTTATGGACCGTTGTATCCTTTTGATACGTCCATACCCGTGGTCTTTTCAGCGCTCTTTTTTTTTCTTTTTTTTTTTCAATAAAAACAGCAAAAGCATCTCAACATTCGTGAAGACATTTACGCAGTCTTTCACCACTACCCTTCAGTTCTGATGATACCTTTTTTTTACCCTCCTGAGCGTTCATGAACTGCTGCTAATTCTGAACAACGTGTACATCTATGACACCTCTGCGTATATACCCTGAGACACACCTTGCCTTCGAGAAGATATCAGAAACCCTGTGTGAACACTCAAGGACCATCCACGATTTGAATGTGAAGACTTTCACTCTCTGCTGCTTACCGTCAAAACGGCACTGCGCTCAATCAGCGTTTGGGGCCTACTCACAGACAGTGTAGGAAAGAGTACATAGGTC
>JADBJO010000442.1:527500-612500 GCA_016801955.1 Conus betulinus
AAGGCTGGGCAGAATAACATCCACCACTGGAAGAGACTGTGGCATGGTCCTGTTCACGTGTCCAAAAGTGTATAAACTAGAAAAAAAAAAAATGTTCCCTTTTAAATACCGCGCCCAAAGCACAGCCCGCATCACACATAAAAAAGCCCGTCAGCTCTTTAATGGGAATCGCTCTGTAAAAGAAGACGTTAAATAAATGTACTCTGTCCTTAATGCACCAAGGTACGGAATAGCCCGGCTGGAAAAGTGTCGAATTCGTGACCCTGGTCATGCTGGGGGGTCGCTGGTTCGAATCTCTGCTGAGCCGTTCAGTTAAGGAGACAATTTTCCCTCGGGTTTAACACTGGTACTGATTCCATTGCCCAAAAGTCCTTCGAATGAAACCATAAAGCGAGGTTCCATGCGTGAATAAACACACCCAACGCCACGCTACTTTATATCCTAGCATCGTCCTTCGGAAGTGTACACCCAAAAGGCTGATGGCATAGATGACACGTATATATACACACACAGCATATACCCTGTGCCCTAAGACTGGCCTACGCGAAGACCGTTGAGATAGGGGTAGAAAAATATCCACCACTGGAAGAGAAAAACTGTGGAATTGCCATGTTCACGAGTCCAAAAGTGTACAGAAAAACTTCCTGTCGAACTCATACCCACACTCGCTTCCCAGTAGTAGAGTGAATAGACAAGAACCACCTCTGAGACCAGGCTATTCAAATTTTTCTCTCTTTTCAGGGACAGACAGACTCCCTTCGTATCCCTCTTCTCGTACTAGTGCTAATTGCTGTCAAAGATCAGAGCAAATGTTTAGAATGTTATCAAATGCACAGAGAACATAAAAATGTTATGAAAAAAACAATAAATCAGCTACAATATGTTACATCTTTTATGGGGGGAAAAAAGCTCTTGTACAGGAGGAGGGTACGAAAGGAAACAATTTCTGCAGAGAGCGTCTTGGCCATGGTATTTTTTTTAAACATTTCTTGCAATTATTTGACCATTCCATCTGACTAATCTGATTAAAATCAAATCAAAATTAACGGGAACAAAATGATAGTAATGACCAACCATGCGCGTGCAGCAGAGAGAGAGAGAGAGAGAGAGAGAGAGAGAGAGAGAGAGAGAACACACACACACACACACACACACACACACACACACACACACACACACACACACACACACACACACACGCCGCTTACAATCAGGCACGCGCGCGCTCGCGCGCTCATGCACGCACACACGCACGCACATGCACACATACACACACATGCGCGCGCGCGTTTCAACACACACACACACACACACACACACACACACACACACACACACACACACACACACACACACTAATTACCTACCTAACTAACTAACAAACAACTAAGTAACAAAGCACACAGTCATGGCTTCTTACTGTCGATAACTCCAGAGGTTCTGGTTAACGCTGCTGATGTTAATATAATTAACAATGCTGTTGCCGCTATTGTTCCAGCCGCTGCTGCTGCCGTTGCCATAATACTTAGCACTGGTGCCTTGACCCGAGTTATTGTTCACATCGAAATCAAAATAAGCCATTCCCCAGTCGTTTTTGCCACAGCAATCTTTTCATTCACTTTTCCTTAGTAGCTGTTTAGATCCATATTGCTGTGTGTTTCTCCATCACATTTCTTTTCACTGATAATGGGCGTACACATTAAGCTGTGTCTTTGAACTGACTTTCTTTTTTTTCCGCACATGATAGTACAGCATTGATCGCGTGCCGAAGATAGAAAGGCTGAATTTTTGTTCAGACAGCTGTCTGCAGACCAGTTGATGTACCCGTGTATTCTGAAATTTCGTGTTGTGCTGGATAGCGAAAGATGACGGATGAGAGTTTAAAAACGAAAGGAAAAAAAAAAAAAAAAAAAAAAAAAAAAACGTAACCAAAGATATCGGGGTTTGAATACTGGTCATCTACATCCAGGATGTACACACGCACGCGCAAGCGCGCACACAGAGACACAGAGAGAGAGAGAGAGAGAGAGAGAGAGAGAGAGAGAGAGAGAGAGAGAGAGAGAGAGAGAAATTAACAATTAACAATTAGGGTAAAGGCTTGGAAATTGACCCCCCTAAGAAAAAAGTCCTTGTTCAGGCCTGCAAAGCAGCTGAGCCTGGTTATTTTATCCCAAATGATAGCAGACAGACTTTACCACAAGTCAGAAAGCAGTCATCTCTGAAAACTGAAAATTTATTTTGCTAGAAAACAAAAAACGAAATTTCGGAAAGTGGTACAATATAGCAACACTACTTGTGAAATCGTACCTTCTGTCATCTGATATCGGACCACATATGCCTACACACAACAGACCGCATTAAACTGATAAAATCAGACCCTGAAACACGTCCAGATAACTCACAAACTGCATTTTTCAATAAAAAATTACCGACTTTAAAATTTCCAATTCTATGATAAACACAATGATAGATGGTAAAACCTTTCTTGCAACAAAGATGCATTAGTCACAAATAATTTCAGACGCTTCAAATCAAATGAAGAATTATATGACATATTCTGTGTTCCGGTAAAACATACCAGAATGAAGCATTCTTTTGAGAAAGAAAAATATTTGATAGAAAAATTATTTGACAAAATCCTATTTCGTTATTTAAAAAGGCTATCCCGTACAAGCAAAATACTTTTCAAACTCAAGACACTGAACTATTCAAGTTCTAAAACAACAACTACAACAACAACAACAACAACACCAACACACACACACACACACACACACACACACACACACACACACACACACACACAGAGAGAGAGAGAGAGAGAGAGAGAGAGAGAGAGAGAGAGAGAGAGAGAGAGAGAGAGAGAGAGAGAAA
Source organism: Conus betulinus (assembly GCA_016801955.1). Taxonomy (NCBI): domain Eukaryota; kingdom Metazoa; phylum Mollusca; class Gastropoda; order Neogastropoda; family Conidae; genus Conus; species Conus betulinus. Next base: position 530,375 of record JADBJO010000442.1, read on the forward strand.
TCAAACTAATCTTTTGACTTTTCTTTCAAGTCAGCACTTTTTTTTCCAGCACAAAACTACTCTTTGTGGTTTATCCAAATATCTGAAAGAATTTCAATTTTCTTCTTTTTATGTCCAGCAAAAACAAACCTCAACCCGTCCCTTTGACACCTGTTCTTCAAAATATTCTCTTAAAACAAAATCACATGATTAACTATGTCCTCATACACATTCTGATGGTGTATGATCATTCTAGTGTGTGTCTTCCCTGCACATGTCACTAGTGTTTATTTGCAAAAATCACACAAAAACTGGTCTGCTGACTGATCAAGTCAGCACACGCCTCATGCATCCACTGTTTGCACTTGGCACATTGGATCATGTGCTCTTTCCTGTTTTCCAAACACAAAATGCAAAACCAGCTGTCCTTTGTTGACGTCAAATCCACTGTACTTTTGCTTCCTTCTTTGCCTGTGTTGTCCTTCCTTTGTTTCGACCCCTGGACTTTCCTGCACTTCTTGTTTTTGATGCTCTCAGTGTAGCCTTGTAAGGGGAAGACGTCAGAATTTCTGACTTCCCCTTCCTGGCTGATCTAGAAGACCGTGTTTGAGGAACAGCCTTAACTGACAGCATGACTCCATGGGAATGAAATCACCTGTAGATGAACTGACATTCAGTTGTGACGACTGACTGTGACACAGATTTTCTTGGTGAATGTAGGTTTCATAGTGACCAGTGAATTCACCTAATTCTGTAAAAGCCAACAGCACTGGGTCCAATGGGAATTCCTCCCCATATCTTCTGATGAATCCTGCTGACACGTGGTGGATGTGGACTGGACGTTGGATCACTTTCACTGTGGCCATGATCTCCAACTCCCCTGGTAAAGATGTCGGGCTTGTCATGTGTTGTATTCTCTCTGCTAACGTGTCAAAATGCAGCCTTCTGGGCATGTCAGCGTGTAGTCCGTCGTTTTCAAGACCAGTGTACATGTGCATATTGTCCAACATAAATGATAAGGTTTGTCCCCTTAGACTGTCTGCCAACACCTGTTCTCTGATTGAAAAAGCTGGGTTTGTTGGTTTTCCATCATAATCCCTAGTGGCTGTTTGGAGAGACTTTTCCTGTCCAATAACAACGCCGCGAAAAAAGCACCTCCCATCAGAAGCTGTCGGGATGATGACGTATTCTTCCAACAGGTGTTCTCTGTGGATGCTGGTTTGGTTTGCCAACTCTCCAGGCCCATCTCCTCTGGAACTTGCAAGAAAAGTGTGCTGTTGATTCAGCACACCAGGGACGGGGGATGAGAAGGGAGACGGAGAGCTGTCTGGTGGGTGCAGCACAAACTTCATCAACAGGCAGTCCTTGGCTTCTGTGTCCTGGATGTGCTGGATACTTTGGTGGGAGAGGAGGGGGGTAGCAAACCTTGGAGGAAGAGGGGGAGACTGGTTTGTTGACTGGTACTGTGGCAGTGGCGCAGGAGGAGGGTAGGCAACCCTTGGAGGAAGAGGGGGAGACTGATTTGTTGACTGGTACTGTGGCCGTGGGGCAGGTGGGTAGGCAACTCTTGGAGGAAGAGGGGGAGACTGATTTGTTGACCGATACTGTGGCAGTGGGGGCACAGGTGGTACGCCTACTGTTTTGTGGTGTGTCTCCAATGATGGGCGAGGTGGCAAAGGTGGTGGGGTTTTCATGACCTTCCACTGAAGTGCTTGCTGTTTGTCTGAAATCTTCATATAGTTCACTATTGGCAGTTCAGAAGGTGCGAAGTCATGCTCTTCATAGACATCTCTACAAACAGGCCAGATTCCCGTTGCCTCGAACCCCTTTGCAGCTGTGGTCATTGTGGCTGCCTTCATATATGCCTCGGAAAATAATCCTGGTACATTATGTGGCAGAATGCGTCGTCCAGGATGATTTTTCATCCACCTGTGACCTGCTTGAGAATAGTATGTTTTCAGGGGTTTGAAAAATGCAACGTCTAACGGTTGCATGCGGTGTGTTGTGTGTGGAGGCAAAGAGATCATGATCACACCGTTGTCACGTGCCAGTTCAATTGCTTCAATGTTCTTTGTGTGTGAAGAATGGCCGTCGATGACCAGCAGCACAGGCTCCTCTCTAGAAGATTTCACATGCCCAATGAAAATGCTGCATCCACTGAAGGAAGTGGGCTGGTCCATCCATCCCGATGGGTTGCACAGAACAGAACTTCCAGGCGGCGCTCCCTCTTTCAGAGTCTCCAACATCCGTTTCCGTTTGAAGATAATCATTGGGGGAACAAAAGTCCCCGCTGCGCTGCAGCAGCAGACAACAGTAGTGTTGACTCCCCTTTCACCACTGGTTACAACACCCACTCGGCGCATTCCTTTCTTTCCCAAGATTTTGGGAGGCTTGTGCACTGTTGACAGACCCGCCTCATCCACATTGTATATTCTTGTTCCATCAAGTGAGGGGTGATCGTCTTTATTGTCTCAATGTGATCGAAGAACTCGTTCACATTTTCCCGGTTGAACCCCGTCAGTCTTGACATTGAGGTCGGTTCTGCTGACCGGAGGCTCAGCTCTGGGATTTCCTCATAAAATTTGTGAACCATACTTTTCCTGCAGCCTTATGGTTGATGCTGAACATATGGGGAATACCTTCAGCCTCGGCCAACTGATAGGCCATTTCCATTACATCTTTGCGGCTCACTCCAAAGAGATTTCCTTGCAGGGAACAAGATCTGTTTTTGACAAGTCTGTTTTCTATAGCAGTGGTTTAAAGTGCATTGTCTGCCAAAAGATTTGGCATCTTGGTTAGCAAACTTGTTTTTGCTAAGAAAATGCCTTTTAAGGGTTGCCTTTGGGATGCTGAATCTTCTGCTTGTGGCATTCAACCCCTCTCCATTGCGCAAAGACAGCAAAGCTTGACGCATGTCATCTGATGTCCATCTTCCATACACCCTGGAACAGAAAATAGACATTTGTTGTTGAACTGTGACTGCAGGCAATTGCAATTTCCTTACCTCCAAGTTTCATCTTCTTGTTATCTGAACACTTTGCTTGAAAACACAACATCTGCAACAACAGCAGAGGAAGGAGAACGAAAAAAAAAAGAAAGACAGAAACGAAGAGAGAAAAAGAAAAAAAAAGACAGACAAAAAAAAAAAAAAACCCACGAAAAAGCAGCTTGAATTGATGAAGCTCATTTGTACCGCACGGTTGGCATATTGTACCACTGGTCCAATATTGCAGCCACACACTGGTACGATATCTAAAAAATCCCTGTCTGCGAAAAGGGCTCTCAGCATTTTAAAATCACTTCAGACAAAATCATAATGTCATTGCTGTTGTTGGCATTTGACAGATATTGATGAATTTCAACTGATCTATGAATCAGAAAGTACTATAGGACACCAACAAGAACGATTAGCAAGTATCCCAATAGTCGTAAGCACCTTCAAAAAAAGAAAATTGCTCACCTTTTTGTTTTCTGCTCTGGCGTCGACATTCTTGCTTTCTTTGGGGCGGAAGTGATGTCAAAATTCTACTCAACGTCAAATCTGACCTCTTACGCCTATAGTTGTGACGCATGGCGAAGCGCGAACGCACGCATGCACACACACACATACTCACGCACATACATACACACATATACGTCAGAACTCTCTCTCTCTCTCTCTCTCTCTGTTTCACAAACAGATGCACGCATGCGCACACACATATGTATGCATGGGCGCGCATGCTTGTACGCACGCAGAGAGAGGGGGGGGGAGTAAGAGAGACAGACTGACAGACAAAGAAGGACAGAGGCGGAAGGGGGGTGGGGGGGAGGCAACGCTGACAGACAGACACAGACGGACACTGACACACTGTTTACTTCCATCAACAAAGAAGTCATGCTGCCAAGGGGAGACAACATCAGTCAACAACGGTAAAGCGCTTACTGACATGAAGGGAAAACAAACAGCAAGAGAAGGCCACTCGGGGCAGCACCGACCTCTGCGGACGTCCAACGGATCCTGAATTCTCCGTTTACTCCGGATACCCATCACAGGTCCGCACCAAAAATTTCATGAAGTAGTCATTGGGCAAAATTCGGTCTCTCCACGAAAGTTTCGTTCAAATCGCAAGAGTCTTTTTGCGTCATCTTGTTTAACGGGTTTGGTCATGGACCATCTTTCACCTTTCCCCAGACTGCGCTAAACTTCGTGTTAGTAGTGTATCATGCTGACAGACAGACAAACCAACATGAAGCGGGTGAAAACGTCGCTTTCTTGTAGGAAACAAACTGATAACATTTTCAAAGTTTTTGCACACGGCTCGTCTTCAAGCGAATACCCTCAGCCCCCCCTCCCTACCCTCCTCCCTCACCCACTTACCCCCCCCCCCCCGTCCTGCCCCCCACCTACCCTCTTTCAGACCTTCCTTTCCAACAGTGACCATCTGGTAGGGAACAACGAAGAGTGAGTGCAGAATTCAATGAACTCAAAACCATGCATACAACTACTCGAAAAGTAAAGTTTGTTCATTCTTGTACTTGTTTTTAAAATCGAAAATCACTTTTTTTCTCTCTCTCTTTTTTTTTTTTTTTTTTTTTTTTTTTTTTTTGCGATATGATTTGCAAAAAGTACAACCATTAGATAAACCAGAATGCGGTGAAAGTGGTGCGACACATTATATTTTCTCTGCGCGCACGGTTTGTCAAAAAACCATTCAATCCTTCAGGGAAAACCTGCAGACGCAAGATAATCAAAACCAAACACGTACGTTGCGCTACTTTTCTACTGGGCACATGACTGACACACCTTGTCTGGAGTTCCAAATCGGTGTGTGTGTGTGTGTGTGTGTGGGCGCGCGCGCGTGCGTATGTGTGTGTGTGTGTGTGTGTGTGTGTGTGTGTGTGTGTGTGTGTGTGTGTGTGCGTGTGGGCGCGCGCGCGTGCGTGTCTGTGAGTGTGTGTGTGTGCGCGTGCGCGCGCGCGCGTGTGTGTGTGTCTGTGTGTGTGTGTGTGCGTGCGTGCGTGCGTGTGTGTGTGTGTGTGTGTGTGTGTGTGTGTGTGTGTGTGTTAAGAGACTACCATTCTAGTTCGGAAGTTCCATGAGAGAAATCGGTGTCTTTTTGAGCATAATAATCATGAAATACTTTTCAGGCTGCAAATCGTTCTCGAGCGTGATTCTCATCTACACCACCATGCCGCCTCTGTCTAAAAAAGAAATGTAACAAATGACTTTGAAGTCACACACAAATAATTGGTAATACTACTTTCAACTGCGCTCTCCCTGGCAAACCCACACTGCACCAAAGCCACTTCCTGTCAACACTTCCTTAATATAAGAAACTCACTTATACTTTTTCCTCTTCTTTCATAGGTCATCCGCCATCATCATCTTGATGGCGCTTTCCTGGTTGTGCTGCGTAACATTAGCATTTCGTAAGTCTGTGTGCATCGAATCTCCAGCAGGATTTCATGGATTTTACTTTTGTCCACTGTCACCGGAAACTATGGTAGCATTTCCGGTGAAGAGAGGTAATCTTTCACTCGTGTGCTTTCTTTGTTCGTGTGTCTGTCAGCAAAACTGTTAAAAAAGTCCTGGACGAATTTTAATGAAATCTGCCAGGAAGATGGAGTGGGGCCCGAAGACGACTCCATGATATCTTTGGCACAGATCCATAGATCCATGGCATGGACTGGATCAGAGGGCTGATTCAGTGTCCGTTTTGCAAATTTACGCAAAAATTGCTTGACCAAATTTCACTCACTTGATGAGTAGATAAAATGCATACACGCAGGTTCGCACGGAAGCAAGCATGCACGAGCGCGCGCGCGCGTACACACACACACACACACACACACACACACACACACACACACACACACACACACACACACCGCACGCGAAAACACGCACACTCACTCGCGCACGTGTATACACAAGCATAAACACACACACACACACACACACACACACACACACACACACACACACACACAGAGAGAGAGAGAGAGAGAGAGAGAGAGAGAGAGAGAGAGAGAGAGAGAGAGAACAACAGAACTGGTCTTACGTCAGACTCGCGGAGGGTTAAAACAATATTGATTCAGGATTAAGATTAGTGCTGGGTCCCCATGCAAGCCAAAAAGAGGGGAGAGGAAGTGAAGTGGTGGGGGGGGAGGGGGGGGGGGAGCTGCTAGGGAGAAAAGGCGAAGAAATGGGGGAGGGATTGAGGAAGGAGACAGCGGGGAAAGGGGGAGGAGGGGACTGAGGGGGGGGGGGGGGGGGGGGTGGAGGAGAGAGGGGAGGAGAGGGGAAATGTGTGAAGACTGGAAGAGAGGAGAGGTATGAAGATGGAATGAGGGAAGCACAATACGTGTGTGTGAGCATTTGACGGGGGCAAATCAGGGCGTATGTTTTAGCTGACTGGCAGTCGGCTCAGCGAAATATTCAGCGTCTTCATCCCTCATTTCAGTGGGAAAATGAGGAAGACAAGTCTAGACAAGACAAGACAAGACAAGACAAATAGCGAACAAGTAGGGTAACTCTTGTTCCTATGATGAAACAAGTACACGCCTCATAACCCCAAACGAATGGACACCTATTCGCCTAGCAGACACGACAACATTGACACACACAGAACAAATAAGGAGACATCCTCTGTCCCCTTGTTTGTTCTGCGTGCTCTGTGTTGTCATCTCTGCTAGGCGATTCAGTGTCGTTAGCAGCATTCGTTTGGAGTTATGGGGCGTGTATTTATTTCGTCATGGGATCAAGAGTTACCCTACTTGCTCTCCTTGTTCGCTATTCAGTGTTTGCTGTTCTGCGTCATTTCAGATTTCCTTTCTAGATAATTTAAGCTGATTTTTGTATGATCGGTTATCTTCACTTACTGACACAACAAATGTTTCTCGTTTGCCCGATTAGTTATCTTCATTTTACTGACACAATAAATAATTCCTGTCTCTGTTCTTTGAAACTGAACTAACGCAGTTTCTTACTTTCAAAATACCCAGTACGTCGTCTTGGGAAAGATGTTTGAAAACTAGAGGTTATGATCATAACTACTTTCTTCAGTCGCCATACCCCTCTTCGTTTGATGTGAATTTTTAAAGCTTCTATAGCCGATCCTTTTTTTTTCTGTCTGTCTGTCAGTCTGTCTTTTTAAAAAAAAAGAAAAAAAATGGTTGTCTTTTGTTTCATTTAAGTTGTGTTCGTTGTATAAGCAGCACATTACCAGCATGAGAGTACCAGTACACCACACATTAGAACATTAACAAACTCAGACATTTTGTATCAACCGCTAAAATACTAAAATCAGCACACACAAAAATGTGTCCATTTGTAAGAAAACATACAGACTATGCATGGTGCGTAAGAGACTGGCTGGAGACAAAAGGGGCAAAAAAAAAAGAAAGAAAGAAAACTAGAGAAAACTAGTTCTCACAAGCTGGGCTCAAAATATGTCACTGTCTTCCAGTTCAGACATACATCGAATACACTTTTTCTCTCTCTCTCTCTCTCTCTCTCTCTCTCTCTCTTTAAATTTAACTTTTGTTTACTCATTCTTCTGATTTAAACGTCATTTCCTGGTGTGTCATCTTCTTTTTATTTACGTCCTTTCAACGTATCCCCAATCCTTTGCTGATAAAAGACAGTACAATCGAAACGAACATGTAGGCCTATATTGAACGTTCTTTCTGTGGTGCACCTCTGAAATGTTTAACATCCTAGCAATCTCGTCTCTTTTAAAACAATTTGTTCATTAAGTTTTTTTTTTTAAACAAAATATCACCACTAGTTCATCATCATCGATTACACGTTTTACAAAAGTAGGCAACCAATGAAAAAAATAGTTCTTGATTTAAGTTTAATGTCTGATAAGTATATTCCAAGGATAAACATGGTTGGTGGTCCGTGGAAGACATGCCTGCGGTGACGTAAATTGATAAATGAATAATCAATGCTGTTCGAATCAAAGCCTTGTCACACGTTAGGCATAAATGTTGTTCGTACACTTTGAGAAATATCTTTAATGACAAAAATGATGCATACATTCTTGCCTGAGTGATAAATGCAGTTCTTACTTTCTAACCAGAGTCTTTCATTATACATAATTATATTCTATTTAGTCAACGTCAGATACTGTTGATGGACAAGGACCGGGCCTGAAAGAGACTGAAACGGTACAGACACTGAAAACAATGGATCACGCATGCGCACGCTAGTGCCGTTTCCTGCACTTTGGAAAATTGCTACTGTTGATAAGTATATCATTCAAAAATCTCTCTCTCTCTCTCTCTCTCTCTCTCTCTCTCTCTCTCTCTCTCTCTCTCTCTCTCTCTCTGAACTAATAGTACATGTATCTACACCTGCGTCGACATTACCAGCCGCCGTGGCGAAGTGGTTAGCGTAGCAAAATTCCGGCTTGGACGTCGTAGGTTCTATTCTCACAAAAGTCATTCATTTGTGGGATTTTTCTGCCCCGACCAACTTATACCCAGAACTGAGTTTGCTTTGGGAGTTTCGTCCACTTAATAAGTGCGTCTCTGAGAGTGTTGCTCAAATTTCCTGAACAATACAGCAGATGAATGTGTGTCTCTCGGGTCTGGATGACTCCGTGACATATCATAAAAGTAAGCATGGAGTATAGCCTTGTCGTGCGGAATAAAAATCCGTAGCATCATATTCATCATCCTCATCGATCAGCATTTTAAACATGGCTCAAATTCTGTGGCCCTTGCCATCTTGGTGACTTCAGCTTCAACAGCTCTCCATGTCCATGGCCTTGTTTGATTCTGTAGGGTTCAACGGTTTCGACAAATTCATGGGGATTGTCGTAGGACGGACGTGATGGCGCCCCTCCCCCGGAGAAAGAGAGAGAGAGCTTATTTTACGCCGGCTCCGAGATTAAGAAAGTATTGTCGTCAGTTGGGGGATTAATAGGTGGTGTCCTGCGTTAGCTGGATCAGAACAGGCACCACTGAACATTATGAAAGTGACTCGGCAGCAGTGCAGTGTCTTCTCTGGTGGGATGCCTCATGACGACCTGACTTTGACTGCTCCCTGTGGACTGCCAGTGCCGGGGCTGTGGCGGAACGGGTTAGGCTGTATCTGTGGACGATGGGTCGGAATGAACGGTGTTGATGCAATGCCACTAAGATGGAACAGCGACAAAATATCAGTAGTTATCACATCATCGGTTTCCTGATATTTGCTTCTGTACATTATTGTTATAAGGCATTGAAGTGTAAGACTACTTCCAGACATGCTTGGTAACTTTGATCTTATTTGTGACCAGTTTGTTGACCAGCGTCAAGCCCTTCGTTGTGTCAATATTTCACGATTATCCAAATATAGACTTTTTTCGCGTATGTTTGTCCACACAGTTATTCTTGCATCCATGATACAGAAAACGGCCACATTTGCAGCCATAATTAGCAGCATAAGTAACCATCATTCCCCAAAGATGCGCTTGCATAGTATGTCCAAACCCAAGGTTACCAGCCTATTGGGAACATTGCTCCCTGATTTCTGTTTACACATCTTATTTTCTTTAAAACTGTCTTTTGACTTCAGTGACAGGGAATTTCTGTGATGTCAGACTTTCGTATGGCTTATTTAAGCATTTGTTGTGTCACAAATATCAAGAATTTATCATGTTCTTTTAAATAAAAAGGGAAAAAAAAGAGAATTTACAGCTGTCATAGAAAATAGGGTCGGTTTCTACGTCTGTATCGCGATTTCATCAAACTGGTTTCAAAGTGTGGTGACTGCTAGCGGAGACTGAAACCAGAGGTAAGACAGAAGTACTTCGTCACCGTGTTCATTGTTTGGACTTATTTGTCTTAGCTAAAAAGACCAAACAGACCGAAACGCATTGCTTGTTCTGTTATTTTGCGGCACAGTATTTTTTGCCTCGATTTTCATAAGCAGCTCTTATCAGTCCTCAGCTTGATGACGGGGATAAGTTGCTCTTTCTAGTCGTGGCCTTTCGTACCCAACTGAAGAGATCGCGGCCTTTTAGGTCATCAACAGCTGGAACTGTGACAGGTCCCACGATATGTTGTCATCAACCTTATCTTTGCAGAGGCAACGCCTTGAAAGCCATCATCTTTAGCTACGAGACATCTTTCAGGTAAAAGTGGATGAAGGTGCCGGGGTTTCTCCAAAAGGCAGTCTCCGGTAGGTCTTCAATTCGTCTAGTGAGGGTGACGGCGAGTAAAGACCTCCAGACCCTAATCTCTTGTACATCATGTGCTGGCATCTAGTTCCTTTCCCGCCAGCATGTGCACTATTATCCCGAGCTTACGTAAAGAAGACGGCTCTCAAGGCATTGCCTCTGCACAGATCTTACATAAAGAAGACGGCTCTCAAGGCATTGCCTCTGCACAGAGCTGACAAAAAGAAGACGGCTCTCAAGGCATTGCCTCTGCACAGAGCTTACATAAAGAAGACGGCTCTCAAGGCATTGCCTCTGCACAGAGCTGACAAAAAGAAGACGGCTCTCAAGGCATTGCCTCTGCACAGAGCTGACAAAAAGAAGAACGGCGGCTCTCTCAAGGCATTGCCTCTGCACAGATCTTACATAAAGAAGACGGCTCTCAAGGCATTGCCTCTGCACAGAGCTTACATAAAGAAGACGGCTCTCAAGGCATTGCCTCTGCACAGCTTACATAAAAAGAAGACGGCTCTCAAGGCATTGCCTCTGCACAGAGCTGACAAAAAGAAGACGGCTCTCAAGGCATTGCCTCTGCACAGAGCTGACAAAAAGAAGACGGCTCTCAAGGCATTGCCTCTGCACAGAGCTTACATAAAGAAGACGGCTCTCAAGGCATTGCCTCTGCACAGAGCTTACATAAAGAAGACGGCTCTCAAGGCATTGCCTCTGCACAGAGCCATCTCTGTTTCTCCTCACTTAAAGAGGGTGAGGCCTCCTTCTTGTGCGGTGCTGCTCTGCTCTAGTGAGTCATGATGACGTGTACTTATAAGGATCCCCAACCCCTCCTCTATAAAATCACATTTCATGCAATATACTCACCGTTACTCACTGAAAAACCTTCTCAACCACCCCATTTGCTTCTTTCATTTCTTCTATGGACCGCTTTCAAAAGAAGGCACACCAAATAATTATGCACAACGAAGGAGATCGTTAGAGGAAGGCAGATACTTACCAGGGACTTTGGTCTTCGTCCCTCCTATATGTGCTAATAGTTCGCACAACACAGGACTTAGACCCTTGCTGGTGACCCTACTATGAGTCATTTTATATGCTTTGTATTAAACGTATTTTTCAGGGAATTTCTTTTCTTTTTCTTTTTTTCTTTTCAAAGTCAAGGACTGGCTCAGTATCCATGACCTTACTGGCACTCTTTTATTCGTTCGGTTCATTCTAACTTCTACTTTTTTCCATTTGATAATTTCACTTCATTGATTTAGTTATGTTTATTTAATTGATTCTGTTGGGTTTTAATCTGTTGGATTGTTTCAGTTTGACTGGAATGAGCCAGAAACGACTGAACCGAGTCGGACGGGAGGGGGCTGGATGGGAGTGGGGGTGTGACCGAACAAGGCGGCTCAATGCACAGATGGATTGCAGTTGAAAAAGGGAGAGAGAGAGAGAGAGAGAGAGAGGAGTGGGGTGGGTGTTGTTGAACTAGTCTTCTTTGCGCGAGACTGGTTTAGAATTTGGGAAGAGCGGTGGGGGTGGGAGTGTGATTGAACTGGAGTTCACTGTGCTGGGATGGACTCCAGTTGGAAAAAGGGGAGAGTGACTGAATTATGCTGAACTGTGTTGGATTTAGGATAGGGTGGAAGGGAGGTAATTGGTCTTTACTGTACTGGGCTGGAGCAGAGTTGATCGAATTGGTCTTCACAGTGCTGGGCTGGAGCCGAGTTGATTATGTTGGTCTTCACAGTGTTGAGCTGGAGCATAGTTGATTGAACTGGACTGCACGGTTCTGGGGCGGTGTGGAACTGATTAAATTGGTCTTCACAGTGCTGGACTGGAGTAAAGTCGACTGAACTGGTCTTCACATTAGTGGACTGGGGTAGTTGATTGAACTTGTCTTCACAGTGGTGAAGTGGAGTATAAAAGTTATTTCAGCTGGTCTTCACAATGCTGGACTGGAAGGAATGGGATTTTTACTGGACTGGACTGTGTTGAGATGGAGTGAAGAGACTCAATTCGTCTGTGCTGTGCTGAGCTGGATATGAAGATGGGCCGAAGTGGTCGACACTGTGATAAGTTGAAATGAAGGTGAACGAATTGGTCTGATTCATTTTGAGATGGAATGACGGATTGAATCAGCCTGATTTTTTTTTTTTCGAAAATGAAGAGGGTTGAATCGGTGGGGATTGCACTGGTCTGAATCATTGTGGGGTGGAGTGGAGGCAATGGAACTGATCTGTACCGTGCTGGACTGACATGGAGATGACCGAATTTAGCCTAGCTCAAGCCCATTTTAGAATGCGTTGGTGTGAAATAAATCATGCAGTTGAACCACGTAATTGAACATGCACAAGACTGGCGTAATTAGGTTGAAAAGGGTCGGATTAGAATGGACTAGTTTAGAATGGACTGGTTTAGAATGGACTGGTTTTGAGTGGACTGGTTTTGAGTGGACTGGTTTTGAATGGACTGGTTTAGAATGGACTGGAGCTAGCTCACTTGCGACTGCGCCACGTTAGGCTGCATTGAATGAAATGCTGAAGGTTGAATCAACAAGATTTTTTGCTATTCGGCGGCCTCTTGTTCTCCTCAGCTACACTGTATTGAATTTGAATTTAAAAATAGAGAATATAAAAAGAAACATTACCTTTAAATTTATTCTTGTAGCTTGTTGTTCAGTCTTGCTGTTTTAATCCCGAGCCGTTGTAGAGCTCTATCAAGAGCATGAACATGAATGAAGACCTGCATCCTTCAGGTCAAGATTTTCGGCCACTGTTTTTGTGAAACTGTTTCACCAGAAGTCATGATGTAGCTGCTCTGTTGGCCATGTTACCAACACAAGCATCAACGGCCATCTGACTGGATTCATCCGCAAGCGACGACTTCAGTTCCTTGGGACGAACGCTGCGCTGTGAACTATTTATACAATCCACAAACATAGTAGAAAGCGTGCGGATTCGGCGGATTTCATGTTGACACAAATTCACAGGTTTTGAATGGATGTCGAAGAATGGTTGGCCTTTCCACTTAAAGGCATGTCAGGTGCATTGGCCTGATCAGCCAAGAATCAAAGAAATACTGTGTGAATGATAATGTAAAAATGTTTTGCAGTAGACCTGTTCCAGAAACAATGTACAAAATGTATGGAGATGAAAAAACCAAATTTGCGCTTTACTGATCACAGAAATTCTGTGGCGTTCATAAACTGAGGTTTGAAGCTGTTTCGATGTTTTCCCCTAATCTCGTGATTAGAGCAAAATCACACATACACAAATACTCCTTTGTCATTGCGTATTCTGACACACAAAGGTGATTGTAAGTGTCATCGCCGGTGTCTTAAGTTGCCGGGCGTAAAAACATGGCGCCAGCCCTTTCAATCCTATGTGTGCAAATCAGTAAATGCGAACAACTTGCTACAGAATACCTCAGTGTTTCTGTCTGTATTGGCTCCAGACGGGTGCGGGCTACAGAGTAGGAAGTCATCTATTAAACAGATCAGTGCTGTTGTGAGACGTAGAGACAGTTAATCAGACATTGAAGTGATACCAGAGAGAGAGAGAGAGAGAGAGAGAGAGAGAGAGAGAGAGAGAGAGAGAGAGAGAGAGAGAGAGAGAGAGAGAGAGAGAACACGGTTGTAAACACCAACACACAACAAACACATAACACGCGGCACACAGAGAGAGAGAGAGAGAGAGAGAGAGAGAGAGAGAGAGAGAGAGAGAGAGAGAGAGAGAGAGAGAGACAGACAGACAGACAGACAGACAGACAGACAGACAGACAGACACAGACAGAGAAAGAATTGTGAAAAAGGACTCCCTATTCAGTTTTTTTTATGGATTTGGTTTTTATCATTGCATTCTGGATGACTGTAGACTCTCCCCCCACCCCCTTTTTCGTGTGACCCCCACCCTCCCTCCCTCCGCCTCACTCCCCATCCGAAGCCGCTTCAGCACAAGCTGATTTGATCTCGGAGAGAAAGCATTTTTGATTAAAGCAGCTGACGTGATCAACACCCTGCATTCGCATCAGGCGACTGAGGTGTCACCATCAATCCCTGTTCACTGATCCGGTGGATTCGTCAGTTAGCCTGCTGGACTCGTCACACCATTGAGATATCCTGCAGTCTGACCACGCCGCGGCATTCCCTGGGCTGTCCAATGAATCAGCCACAGTGCAGTATCATCCATAGTACATTTCTGTCTTCTTACTTCGTTTATCTACCAGAGTGGGTTTTCTTACCAGCGGATGTGGCCACAAACAATCTCGTGTTGCCGTGAGTTCTGTTACGCGCGCTAAGCAGCCATGCACACGCTTATACACACATCGAGGGGCCCGTGGTCAAATGGTTGGAGTGTTTGTCTGTGGAGCTGACGGTCGAGAGTTCGCATCTCGCGTAGGATCGGATTTTTTTCGGCTTGAAACTCCTCTCTGACCACCCAGCAGTAAATATGTACCTGATTCAGTTCAGGAAAGGTCAGAGGAGGCAGAAGGAGTGGGATGCGCCCCGCCTTCCATCTTGTCATGCCCTAGGCGCAGTGAACCTCTGACCAGAAGGCTGCGGGAACCCCAACTCTGCGCCCGCTCCTCCGCACCCCCCCCCCCCCCCCCCCCCCCCCCCCCCCCCCCCCCCCCCCCCACATTGTTTTGTTGTTTTTAACTTAAGCAGCAGCCATATACCGGCCATGGGCCTGTAGTCATATTGTTGAACCTCCCCTGTCCAGCCAGCAGGAAATGGGCACCTGATCGTTGACGGGGAGGGGTGAGCAGGTTCCGGTCTTCTATCATGTCTTTTCCAGATACGGTGAACGTATGACAATGGCCGCCTCTGAGGTTACAAGACTTTTTCCTTTTTCTTCTTCTTCTTCTTCTTTTTTTTTTTTTTTTTTAAATTGTTAAATTTAACTCCTCCTCTGCCTGAACGTAAGCACAGAACCATGCATTTAGGGGCCCTCGTGCCGAAAATGCTAGCAAGTCTGAAAATGAATGTTAATAACTAATGGTGTTTGACGTGGGCTGTAATCCAAGCAAGTATTAGTTGAAAGGGCATAGGGAGAGGGTAAGGAAACAACGATTCTACCCGCTTCTTTTCAGCTGGGGCGCAAAAAATACTGTCACTGGGCCTGCAAGCCCACCGCCAAAGAGAATGTAGCAAACTTGTTAAAAAACAAACACACGCGCGCGTTTGGCGGACCAGTAACTTCCCTTTCGTTCCTTCAGTTACCGCTTACAATCACCCGATTGGAATATGCAGAAAGATGCCCACGTCTTTGCTATTTTTAACTGAGGATGATGCCAGCGATTTGATCTCAAAAGGCACGTGAACTTGAACAAAACAGTCAGCCAGCCGCTGTGAACGGCCTGCCAGACGACGAGGCTGCGATCATCTGATCCACAGTCATTCATAAATTACTCTGCAAGTGCTTTCATTCAGCTGCAGGTCAGCTGGGTCACCTCCCTTTTTAGCCAATCAAAATTTCTGATGCAAATTTGCTGCTTAAAGATAAAATGGCTGCGGATGCAGGCCTAGCAGAAGGTGGGGACGATTTTGATCCACGATCTGGAGAGTTTGAGTGCACAGACAAACACATCAACAGCGCGCGCGCTTACTGCTCCAGACCAAAAACTGTAAGTTGACCGAAACTCAGTGAGAGAGAGAGATCACGAATCTTGTATTCTAAGAAGTGATTCGGCAGGGAAACTTTCGTCCAGCTCCATTTTTCCTTCCGCAGATCTTCTTGGTTGCTATCAACTTTCCACTTCACAAAATTTTGCATTCACAGACAGATTGATGCTTGCGTGTGAGTTTTTTTTCAATCAGATTGCTGTCTTCTTTCACGGGGAATGCAAATCGAAGTAGCAGTTGCAATTATTCTATAATGTCTATAGAAAAAGGTTAGTGTTAACCGTTTTATGATTCACTAATGTAGATAAGATCCATGTTGTCTTCCTCAGTTCCTGTCACATGGAGACCAGGTTGTTAGCCATGCTGCCAGAGTTGATGCATGCATGGTTAGTGGATTTGTTTCTGATGATGCTACAGCATTCCAAATTCTGACCAGAATTATAGTATTTTGTAATTTTTTTTTTTTCATTTATTGTCTGCTCCAGTACGGGCGCACTGGACATGGACGTTCTGGCACTGTATCACTAAGCACTTAACAGAGAACTGTTTAAACTGCTTCAAAGCTTTTGAAGTATAACTTAGTTGCATCCCAGATCAGACACTGATGCAATGGTGAGGTACTGTGTAATAAATCACTACAATTACAATATCAGACAGAACTAAAATGATGTTGCCCCTAGGCAAGAAGCTCAGGGTTGGGCACTGGAATATTGTTTGAAGAAATGATTTTTAGGCAATTTATTCAGTTTGTTTGATATTTTGTGCCTCTGTAGTAATTTGTAAGGTATCTGTTTTGTCGGAATCTTTTTGTTGTTTGAGCAATTTTTAAATGAAATGTCTGCATGGCCATAGTTAAGAAATAGATCAATATCAGGCATCATGATTAGAGGTTTTTTAGGAGTAATTGCTTCTTTTGACATAATCATATTGCTAGGGTTGATTGGAGTTGGTGATAATGTTTGTCACGTTGTATAAAGGTGGAAACCACTTTAGGTTTCTGCCACTATCAGGCATGGCAGAGTGATAGCCTTCCAAGATTCATTAGAGCCTTTCAAATGAAAAGAAAATGCTGTATGTTTCATCTGGTGTAAGGCAGGATTATTTTTTGAACATGTGGGGATGTCAGGCAGTTGCCCTTTAATCATCTGTTGACATAGATCTATCGGAAATGTCTCAAGTCCCCCTCATCAGTCAGATGTCCTTACCAGGATGCAGAATGAAATCCAACACTAATTGAAGCTCTTGATTTTTATATTGATCACCTATTCTTCTGTTACTATAAGAGTTTAAGTCAATTAGACTTTTTCCATGTTTTCTTTATTTGAATTCTTTGTCAGTTTCTATCAAGCAACCAACAAACGGCATTGGAGAACAAGTTGTACAGAGAAAATCTGCCTGTCCACATGGCTGTCTCATTTTTTTTTTACAGATGTAATGTATTTTTATAGAACATTTTCAAAACTGTTTGTTGAATTTGCATGATATCAGTTTGTCTAAATTTGCATGATTAATCCCCCAATTAAGACTCTATCCTGTTTATGACACACTTTTTTTTTTTTTTTTTTTTTTTTAAAGGGAGGTTCTGCTGTAAATTGTATTCAAACTTGATGGTAGAAGTGATGAACTGAAAATGTCTCAGATGCTGTCTGAAGAAGTTCCAGTGTATATATTGCTGTGAGTAAGCACTTTAGCTTAATGTGACAATCAGATGGTTGTCATTTGCAACTTTATCTTGCTCAGTCTTTCAGTTTCACTCTTTGTGTGTTCCCTGATTATTAATTGCACAGTATTGTAAAACTAGATTGAGAGTCTGTCTCCTTTGTTTAACTTCTGCTGACCATTTCGTAAAACTTATCCATGAAGAATTGAGGCCCATACTTGCTGTTGATAATTTAGATAGTGTTACAATCAGCACCTTTTAGATGACTCACTGGTTCAGTGACAGGAATAACTAAGATTATCACAGTAAGTAGGTCAAGTGGACTAGTAATACTGCACTGACAACGCTAGAATAATGACAGGCTAAGAATAGTAAGAGAACAAGGAAAAACTGCCAAATTTAACATATGAGAGGGTCTGAATAGTAAAATCTGAGTGTGAGCTGGTGTATGTATTCTTAACTTCTTTTGGGAAGCCTGTGGGCATCAAAAGCGCGCTTTGTCAATTTTATATCATTGTGCTGTACTTCTTCAACCATTGCAAAATGATGTTGGTCAGTAATACAGTAGGCAGCTGTGCTAAAATAATTAAAAAACAAAAACTAAACTGTTAAACTACCTTTCTTATCCTTAATCAACAAAAGTAAACAGCCACAACTGGTTGGTCTAGAGCTCTGTAAAGCAGATAAATGGTTTTAAAAAAAAAGTTAAGTTTTAATTGCAGCATAGTAATATTAATATTAATGAAATAATAGTAATGCTCATCATTAAATAATCCAGGAGATAGATGGTGGTAAAATGGCCTTTTATTTGCTTACAAATTGTTGAAATGCATGAATGGATAGGTCATCTGCATTGAAGTGGCATTACTACAATTGTATGGTATGAATGCTCTACAGTTGGTACCATGGGCGGCTGGGAAGGACGGCAGCAGAGGAGTTGCTGCGGGACCAGGAGGCAAGTAGTTACCTGGTGCGGGAAAGTGAGAGCAAGCTGGGCTCCTTTGTCCTGTCATACCTGGGACACAACTTCAAGATCACACACACTTCAGGTTAGCTTGTGTATATGTGTGTGTGTGTGAGTGTGCCTGTGTGTGTCTGTGTTAGGATATCTGAAATGGAGAAGAGAGAGAAAAGAATTGTACGATGAAATAGAGGGAACGAAATGGAGGGAGGGAACAGAGAGGGGGAAAAGGGAAGAGAATGAGGGAAAAAAAAAGGGACTGAGAATGTGAGAGAGATTCGGTTATGATTATATTTGTTTATGAGGTTTCTGACAACTTTATGTTGTTGTTCTTTTTTTAAATCTGTGAAGTGATTTTAAGATTTTTGAACTAGAAATTTTTTACAGTTTAGAGATGATTTTTTCCTATCATTATGTCAATGCAATCTTGGGTTAAATGACAATAAATTGCTGTTCAGTATTGTGTGTACACATGTGTGTGTGTGTGTGTGTGTGTGTGTGTGTGTGTGTGTGTGTGTGTGTGTGTGTGTGTGTGTGTGTGTGCGCATGAGTACTTGTTTCAATCTGGGATAGATTAGGTATTGACTTGTATTCATCTGTATCCCTGTAAAATAGAAATTTGAATTATCTGAATTTTTCTGTTTGTACTCCATTTTTTTGTCCTTGTTGGATATGGTACTAGTTTTTTTATTTGGATGAACTTTTAGGTTACAAAGATGAAGGGACTGGTTTGTAAAAAGCAAAAGAAGTTCTGTAGTTCTGTGATCTGTAGTGTGATATTTGAGGAAGTGACAGGAGGTTAATTTCCTTGAATATATTGTCAGACTATTTTTGTCTGCATTTTTGTTTTC
The DNA here is from genome assembly GCA_016801955.1 of Conus betulinus. Taxonomy (NCBI): domain Eukaryota; kingdom Metazoa; phylum Mollusca; class Gastropoda; order Neogastropoda; family Conidae; genus Conus; species Conus betulinus. The sequence goes on from JADBJO010000442.1 coordinate 549,591, forward strand.
TTTATAGTGGTCAACACTGACAGAGTGTGTGTGTGTGTGTGTGTGTGTGTGTGTGTGTGTGTGTGTGGTAGTGTGCATTTGCATTTGCATGTGTGTCTACTCTGATCTCTGTCTTTCTTTTTCTTAATCACAAAACTGAGCATTGTTAGGGTGAAAATACTCCAGAGTAATTCTATCCCTGACATATGTTTAACATTATGGCTTTCTTCTGTTTTGTGTGAAAGATATTGCTTGAAATTTTGTGTCCAAAGTTCTGATTTGTGATGTTATTTGTTAGTCTGCACTTACCATTGTACTCATTTTGCCCCTCAGAATCTTGGCCATGTGTGGTGACTATTACATCGGGGGTCGGCAGTTTGAGTCACTTTCCGACCTGATCGGCTACTACACCTCTTGCTCCTGTTTGCTGAAGAATGAGCATCTCATGTACCCTGTCGCTCCCCAGGAGGTCTGTGTAGGGGATGCAGGAGAGTGTGTGTGGGAAGGAATGGTGGGATGAGAGAAAATGCGTGTGTTTGTGTTCGTGTGTGTGTGTGTGTTTGTGTTTGTGTGTGTGTGTGTGTGTGTGTGTGTGTTTGTGTGTGTGTGTGTGTGTGTGTGTGTGTGTGTGTGTGTGTGTGTGTGTGTGTGTGTGTGTGTGTGTGTGTGTGTGTGTGTGTGTGTGTGTGTGTGTGTGACTATTGAGATTCCTAAGATCCTGTAATTTTACTGATCTTTGAAACTAAAGTTCTAGTGTATCGAAACCCATATTTCAAGGTCTTGAGAATTAGACTGTTATCCAAGGGTGTTTTAAAAGATACCAACTTTTTTTTTTTTAGTCTTTTTTTTTTTTTTCTACTTCAAAGAAAAAAGGTCAAGTGCAAGCAGGAATCGCACAGAAAGTAATGAGGAAGATAGAATACAAAATGGCAGTCCTGAGATATGCCATGTGTTTGTAAATGCAGGTGGTTAAGCTGTACTGTCATGTCATGGTCAGCTTTTGGTAGGATATGCCTGGGTGTGGCTACATGGAGGGGACCAGAACATGTGGTATGAGGGTGATGCCCATGAGGCAACACTGAATGATGGGCTTTTTAAAGTCTTTGGCATTTCAATTAATAGAACAGTATTAACCCCACGTGTGTGTGTGTGTGTGTGAAGCTGTGTATGGTGTATATATACAGATTAATCTGTTTCATGTTTATGTGCGTAGCCCAAAGCAGGGGAAGACAAATCAGAATCAGAAACTTCAGCATCTAGTGCAAAATATTTTCTCAGTTGTGCCTGTTGAAATAGTTTGAGTTTTTAAAAAAAAAAGAATAAGTTGATTGATTGAAAATTGGTGAAATAATTTGTCACAGTGACAAATGAGTATTTTTGTGTTACTGATATTAACGCATGGAAAGAAAGATTAGAAAAGATTCTGCTGGAGATTTTGTTCCTTGTGCATAAGGTTAAATACACACTGGGGGAAAAAAGATAATGATATAACTTAAGTTTTTCAGATTAGAAACTCGCAAATTGATGTTTTGCTTGTCATATTTTTGTCTGTCTGTTATTTGAAAAAAAATAATGATTATTGGAACAAGATATTGGTGGTCACTTTACTGTTTGTTTTTTTTTTTTCTTTGCCATTTGATAGAGAATTTTTATTGTTACAGGCTTTGAACTGAAAGGAAAATCATTGGGTTTGTTGTTGGCTGTATTGTGTTAAGCTTTTTACTGATTACAAAATGTATGGTTTGTTTTGTATTTGAACAGCCGGTGGACGACAGACGTCGGGTAGTGGCGATGTTGTCTTACAGGAAAGCAGCTGATTCAGATGAACTCAGGTATATCCCAACAAGTAATGTCATTTGTAGGCAGAGAGTTTTTCTTGCGAGCACATGCCTGAGTATGTTAACAAGCCTTAGAGGTCTGTGCTATGCGGTAAAGAAGTAAACACAGCAGAGATACTTGATTATGTTTTATGACTTTTAAGAATCAAATGTAGGGAAACTTCTCAAAAGAATTCTCTGAAGATGCAATGCTCCCTTTCTTTAAAGACCTTTTTTTCCTTTACTTTTGCATATACCCGATTTTCCTTCCGATAATAGAAACAAAGTTTAAGGATTATCAGAGGTCATCCAAATATCCCACTTTATCTGAATAGGTTTTGTTGTTGTAACTGCTGTTTTGGCTTTCTTAGTAATTGGATCACATGTCCATGATAACATGCCCACCCACACTCACATAGTGACCGGTGCTGTGTGTTGCAGTTTTGGCAAAGGGGACGTGTTTGTAGTGCAGAATGAGATGGAGGATGGCTGGCTCTGGGTGACCTCAGAACGCACCAAAGAGAGTGGGCTGGTGCCTGCCCCATTTGTCAAAGACTTGGTAGGTCCTTCACATAATGGCCTGATCACATTTTTCTCATGCTTGCTTGTGTTTGTACTTTTGTGTACTTAAACTGACTTAAGGCCAACCATGCATTTGACAAAGCAGTTGTATCCTGGCCTTGCTGTATGGGTTTTGTAAGGGGACATTCTACTGCATGCAGACGTAATCCCTTGCTCAATTTCATTTGTGTTGTGTGTGCAAAATCATGAGAATCTCAAACAAGGACCAAATCTCCCAGCAAAGAAACTCTTTAGCTCTGAGACTCTTCTAGAGATAGTTCTGCTGTAATATTTGGACATATGGTCAGGAACTGTGGCAGCCATCTGCCAAACACGATTTTCTTCTTTAAGCTGCTGTCTAGTACAGACAAGCTTAAAGGTACAATAAAGTGTTTCACCAACAGACAGAAGACATTGATCAGTGAAGACATGCAACATTGGGATGTGCTGTCTGGGAATCCCTGACAGTTCATAGACCCAAGCACTTACCTGCCAACAGACTTGTGCATGCTATCGAAGGGCAGCCACTGAAGCACCGGGACTGACTTAAAGCGCAGTACCCACAAAGAGAGGAGACGAGAGCTTGTTTTGAAAATTGCATGCCCAGCTTGTGTCCATCTCCACATATTACCTTTTCAGGTGTAAACACACCTATGGTATAAGTGATGTCTTAGTAGCCTGTGACAAATCTTCAGGGTGTGTGTATGGGAGCTTATATATACTAGTCACATAAAGTTAAGCACAGTTTACATGTACCCGCATAATTTCCAAAATATAAAAGCCACGATTTTGAAATTGGGAACAGATTTAATTCATTATCTTGTTCCAACGTACATTGAATTTCATTGGGATCGAATGAACGGTTGTTGATTTACAGACAATTAAACAGAGGATGGGTCGAAATCAAAGTTCGCAAAATCTGTCAGTTTCACAAAATCATTTCAATAGTGGGTGTGGCCACCGCCATTGACAGACATTCCACGCAGCGACTCCTCATCGAGTTGACCAGTGTTCTGATGACCCTCTGAGGGATTCTCTGCCATTCCAGTTGCAGCATTTGGAAGAGATCCTGGCGGTCTCTGGGAGGTGGATGGTTCTCCTTCACACGTCTCTCCCCAACTCATCCCACATATGCTCGATGGGATTGAGGTCGGGACTATACGCCGGGAAGATCATCCTGTTGATGCCGGCCTGCACAATGAAGTTTTCGGCCACACGGGCCCTATGTGGCCGAGCATTGTCGTCTTGGAAGACTGCCATGGGTCCTATCCGTTGCATGGTCGGAACAACGAAAGGCGCCAGGATTTCATCCCGATAGCGGATGCCTGTGAGGTTTCCATCAATATGGTAGAGTGGTGTCTTGTGGTGGAGGCTGAAGGCACCCCATACCATAACAGATCCTCCCCCAAAGGCCCTGGTCTGGCGAACAGCTGCATCAATGTAACGTTCACCAACACGCCTCCAAACTCTAGTTCGGCCGTCATTGTGTTCAAGACTAAACCGCGACTCATATGAAAAGAGGACCTGGGACCACTGTGTGTTGGTTCCATCTCACATGACGATGGCAGAAAGCTCGGCGAGCCAGCCTATGGGCTGCTAGCAGTCGTGGTCGAACAGCTGGGCGACGTGATCTGAGGCCGAAGTGGTGAAGACGGTTTCGTAGGCTTGACGGCTGAGGATGGTGTTATTTGCCATACGAAGCTGCCTTTGGATGCTGGTGGAATTGGTATCCCGCTGCAATAGGGCCTGCCTCTCGATGAAACGATCTTCTCTGGGAGTAGTCTGCCTAGGCCGACCTGACCGTGGCCTCTCTTCAACGCTGTTGGTCGCCCTAAAACGCTGATTCAGTCTAACAGTAACTGAATGATGCACACCAAGTCGTCGCGCCACTTCAGCCTTTGCAATGCCATCTTGTATCCACGCAATCGCCCTGGTTTTGTCAAAGGTGCTAGTTTTCTTCGTGGTGGCATGGTGAGAAAAGGGCTGACAGTAACCAACCCCGCGCTTAAACAGCCAAAAGAAGGGGCATAAAACTCACTTGAGAGACTGCTCTTGCACGGGAAAAAAGAATTTTTCATTTTACACATCTTGTGTTGCCAGCAAGCTTGATGCAAAACAGGCACAGTTAACGTAACTTTGCACTTTTTATCCCGCGCGGTAACGAGGTCACCAAGACCCCCGTGCGCACTACCAGTTGACACAGGCTGGATTACACACTGCTGTGTGAGATTCCATCATTGGTTGCCGCATAACAAAAAAAACAATGTTTTTTGAAGGGATGAATCAACCCCCTGTGTGCAAAGGCCTGTGCTTAACTTTATGTGACTAGTATATATTAGTATGTCATGTGTGTAATTTGGCTTGTTTGGGCCACTCCATGTTCTATGCTTTAAAATGGGAAAACTTGACCTAAATCTCCCCATAATCGGATTCCTTGTCTAGTACTTATTTTGATGATATAAGTGGAATGGAGTGTTGTTTCAGTCTTATTCAACTATAGTAAACAAGATTAAGGGCTGCTTTTGTTCACTAGCTGTAACATCTTCATATGTGTGCATGTGTGTGTGTAAAATTCTGAGTGGTGAAGAGTCAGAGTAAATTTAAACTGAGCTTCAGATTGTTGGTGTGCCTGCACTATTAGCGTACAAAAGTTTGAAGTACACCCAATACTTTGACTAGGTGTTTCCATTGTTTACACATCGATCAGCTGACGTCCTATCATTGTAATGATTCTGTCGAAGTTTAATTTCTCAGAGGTCACAGGCACAAGGGGACAAACCTTTTGATCCGATGTGCATTGTATCATCTGTTTTGATTGACAGTTGTAAGCGTAAATAGACAATTAGTATTTTTTTTATTAATGTACAGTGTTGCAGAATTTGATTTTATTATTTTAACATGTGCTTCAAAAGAAAAAGTGGCAAAATTGATTCAAATAAAATTGACAGTTTGAAAAATTTTCAAGCATTCTAAAGTCTTACTTATTTCAATTATGTATGACGTAATGCATTGTTAAATGTCTTGACTAATATAGCTATGATGTCAGATAGCAGAGGCGGAGTCAGGGTGCTCTTAAGTCAATTCTCCAAACCCTCAAAACTAAATAAATGATAAAACTGGAAAAAAACAAGTTCTTTTTCAAGAACTGCAGATTTGTATTCACTTAAAAACCTGTGGCAGGTTCTCAGCCCTTATATGGCCCCAGTGGTTGGCAGGGCCATAATCAACAGGACTTGAAGTTCTGTGTGTTTTGAAGTTATTTACTGAATGGAAAACTGAACTTTGGTCCTCTCAGGACTACATCTGATACTTCATATAACCCCATGTAGTCTGCTGAGTTCATTTAAAAAAAGAAATGAAAATGAGACTGGAGGAAAGGGAGGAAGAATGAGATCTGGCTGATACCTGATCTGTGCACAAGTCACGGGTCTTGTTGCTGTTTATTAGGTGATTGGGATGATAGTCTGTTCTTCATGCAGGTGTGCTGTAAGCGTTTCTGCTATAGAGATTCTTTTGGTGCTGCTTAACAATGATTGATAACATTTATATAATAAAAAGAAGTGTAATAACTGTCCCAGGGCGCAAGTCAAATCTTGAATGAGAATTGAGGCTGTACTTGATCCTGTGTAGGATGGAAGCAGTGAGAAAGGCGGTCTATGCCTCAGATTGCCTTTGGTCTGTTTTGCAGTTCACACGTCATTGTATTATTCTGTGACTGAATGGAGGAGTGAGTCATTGCTGGGAGTTGACTATGATAAAGGCTGTTTGTTCCACTGTTTGCTTCAACTCTGTGGCCTCTTCATGTTCTGATTTTCGCTCTATCATTATACTCCCTGGATGGAGGAGTAAGATCATGTTAGATGTGGCAGGGTGGCAAATACGGAAAGGAATCATCCAACAAGTCCCTCAGTCCCTCTTCGGTCTCTATGTTTCAGTCTTCATTGTAGCTTACTTCAAAAAGAGAAGAGGAATGAGACAGGGCAGGACGTTAGCAGAACAGTGCCTGCGACAATAGTTTTTTTCTATTTGACAGTTCTTTCCGACTCTCTTTGCACTCTTCCTGTTTGGCTCTGGTACCATCCCGTGGACTGAATGAAGGAGGGAGAAAGTGTTGCATGTTGCAGGATGGTGATTACGAGCCAGTGGAGAACCTGCCCTATTATCACAACTGTCTGAGCAAGGAGGAGGCTGTGGAAAAGCTAATGCAAGGTAATAGTGGTGGTGTGTGTGTGTGTGTGTTGTGTATGTATTTGTGTGGGTGTCTGGGAAAACTGAAAATTCTCTTGATATAACAGATAGCTTGATGGAAAATCAGGACTTTTTATACATAGAGAGGAAGAGAGGGAAGGGGAGTCTGGTCAGATGCCAAATGCTGTGATGAAATGTGAACATCAGAAACTCACAGTTGATGACTACTAGGAATAGGAACACAATAGTGATGAATGTCATGGGAAATGTAATTGATGAAAAGAGTGCTCACACTGCATTCCATTGAATCAGAATGATAAAGCATAAATAAGTCAGTGACTTCATGGTGAAAGGAAAGCAGAAACATCTCATCACCTTCAGCCAAAATAACCTGTATAGTTTGAGCCTATAAATCCCTCACAACCTCAGCACCAGCCTATGATCTTGTTACAATGATTTTCTAGTTGCTTTCTTGGACAGGCAGGCTCTGTAGCATTACCTTGCCATATTCAGAACTGTAAAGAAACTTCAGGCCAGTGAAAGGTAAAAAAATCTGCTGTGAAGTAAAATTTTCAACACCGTCCATTTTGTCACCAAGTAAATCTGAGAAATATGGAACATCTGGTGAGGTGTCAACATGTTCATGTTTGTCAGCTGTGACTGTTGGTATTGTGGAGGAACTGGTGCTGAGATGTGCAGTGTTGCATGTCTTTTTCAGGCATATTTTACAGTATAGTCTCATAACTGGAGAGTGTATGTGTGTGTCTTTGTGCAGCGGGTGAAGGAAGTTTTCTGGTGCGGCAGAGTGAAAACTACCCTGGTGACTACTCTCTCTTCTTCCTTTGTGAGAAAGATGTGCGGCGCTTCAGAATCGAGCGCCGTGGCAACCAGTTCCTTGTGTGGGGGGACGCTACTTTGATAGGTGAGGGGGAAAAGAATTTGATGCAACTAAATTTTTAAAAAGGTCACTTTTTGACAAGAATTCCATATGTGTGTGTGTGTGTGTGTGTGTGTGTGTGTGTGTGGTGTGTGTTTGTGTGTGTGTGTGTGTTATGTCGGCTCTCTTTACAGAGATGTTCTTCAACATCTTGCTCGAGGGATAAATAAGCTCTTGTTAGCAAGAATGCTAGAAAAGGGAGCTAAACCCAGCTGTCCTCATCTGCTCCTTCTGTTTGACTGGCTGAGCTCCCTTGACCCCTCCACCCATCCATTTGAAAAAAAAACTTTTTTTTTTTTTTTTTTTTTTACAGATCAAATCAGTACCATTCCTTCCCACGTAATGCAGGGAACCTTAATGTGTGGACAGTGAATATATTCTCAAAATGTTTTCAAATAGAAATCCTCTTTTCTCATGTTCATCTGTCCAAACTGTCAGATCATCAAACAGGTTACAGGGTAAATGGAATGATAATCACTTGGATCCAAAGTCCAACAATCGGGTGCTTTCAAATGCTTAAACTCTGCTGTTTTTAAGGCTTCATGGGCAACATCTTAGATGTTGATTAGATCATACGTGCTGTTGGCTGATTTCAAACTTTGCCTCAAGATCATCAGCATTTCCACTCCCAACGTACTCCTATTCTTCAGTCCTTGTCTCCAGAGGATTTCAGGTCTCCGTCAGCCTTTCGTAAGATATGCCTGTTTTGATGCTAACATCAGCATTTTGGGCTGATGAGATTCATGCCCTTTCCAAGGGTTCTCCCCCTGAGTATTGGAACTCTCATGGTTCATACCCTTTCTGGCAAAGAGCTGCAGGCACATTCATCGGCATTTGATGATTAGCTTACCCCCACTAGCACTTACGATATCTTCTTTCAGCCCTGGCCAATGCAGAGGTGCATGTCAGCTGTCTGGTTAGAGCTTGTAAAAAATGAAAAGAAAGGAAATGTAGAATGGACAGAGTTAGGTACCAGCAGTTCTGTTTTGCTGCAGCTTTGGAGCAGCAGTGGTGTGATAACTCCGATTATAAGCTTCTGGGTCAGAACAGTTATCAGGCAAATTTACACCTTTGATGAAAAGCTGCCACCATGAAGGTCAATTTTCAGGCACATGAATGTCAGATTGCACTCCTGTGACTCTGGCACAACATAGTGGCTGCAGACCTTGTGAGAGAAGTTGGTTGGAAGTCTGACAGCCTTGCTCAGGTCCTTTTTTAGAGGCACAATAAGGGATCTGACAGTGCTGGAAAACTTGAATGGTACTATAATTGCTCAGATCCCAACACGCATTTTCCACAATGATTTGCGAGTCTATCTCTTGATTCCTTTTCCTTTCCAAGATGCTGACAAAGAGTAAAACAATAAACTGAGGTCAAAGTTACGAGAAGCAAAAGAAAAAGGGGACAAATAACGCAAGTCATTTTGACCCTGTGATTGTTTGGCCTTAAAGTAGGTAACTATTGTTATCTGTCCTTTACTTTTTCCCAGTGTGCCATGCATATTAGCCAGCGCGGCGGCTGTTTCTGTTCAATGGGGGGGCCAGCAGTCTAAAACCCTTTTCCCATTTTTCCATTCCTTATGCTACTTAATGGGTGCAGTTGTGTTTAAACATACTTTTAGGTCATAGCTAGTGCAAAAAGTGATTCTTTTTTCATAATACAGATGGCCTCAAGAGTTACACAGTATACGGGGGGACAAAGCCACAGAGCCATGAGAGGCATACTGCTGTATGCATACTGTCTTAGTTTCAGATAACTCCACATAGTATAGTTACCCTGTGTCTGTTTTAAACTCAGATCTTCAGCATGCTGTGATCTAATTTTGACAGTAGCTGGTATGTTTAGTGGCAGTGGTTGAGTATGAGATTCAAGGAGGATGAAGTTGGAATTTCGCATAGCAATTAATGCAAGCAGGAATAAGCTAAATGATGGTGTTATTTGAAAGACCGGTGGATTAGGAAACTATCAGCGTATATCAGTGCATTACTATGTATGAGGTTTGCAAGAAAGAAAAGTCAGTTTTTTTCATACTTTCAGTTTGAGTACTCCCACAGTTCATTGCAGTTTTAGTTTCTTATGAACAAAACCGAGCTTGCTCTTTGTATGTAACATTGGCTGTAAGCATGGGCAGGGACGTTTGGAAGCTTGTGTCGATAGGAACCTAATGGTTTGCTTGCTTATCTCTCTTTAGATGCTTGTGTACATAGTGAGTGATGATTATTATGTACTTGCTGTTGGGCAGCCTGGACGGTGTGATAAAGCGCTACATGAAGGAGGAGATTGTGGAGGGACACACTCTGGTCAACGCTGTCTACAGGGTCAGTGCATCTACTTTTTCAGGAAGGAAGGGGGAATAAAGGGGGGGAGGGAGGTGGTTGGGGGGCAGAGGGGGTGTTTGTTTTTCCTGCATATTGTTTGCTGGTTTCTATTGATTTTCTCCTTTTTACTAAACAAAACAAGCCTTTGTCAACAGAATGTAAGTAGTATCCTGAGTAAATTGTAGGTACTGTTGAAATGTTTTTAAATTAAGTATAAAAGCAGTGCAGCAGTATCACTTCTGCTTGGGTGTATAACAGTATACCTGGGTGTAAAGTTGGCGTAAAAACAAATTAGTGTCGGGGGGAAAAAAGTACAGGCATATCATTCTTCTGTCATAATGCCAAGAGTTTAGCAAAAATTTGAAAAGAATACACATGGGGAGGATCTGGATGCTTGAAAAGGAGTTGAGTGGAGGGGTAGGGGAGGGGGGAAGAGAAGGAGGGTGTTGAAGCGTCAATTTAAGATTCTTGACCAATGTAATATGGAAGCTATTAGTTATATAAATCCACACATTGTGTCTAATAGAGACATACAACACACAGTTCTGTGGTGTTCTCACCGGCACAGGGAGAAAATAATTATAAGATTGTTCTGAGTATGTACTGTATGTATGTGGGGGTGGGTGGATGTATCATGTGCCTGCATGTATGTATGTGCCTGTGTATGTGTGCGCACACAGGATGTGTTCGATAGCAACAACACGCGCTTTGAGCGGTTGCGGGTGGAAGGTGGCAGTCAGGACATCTATGCATCCATACGGCAGAGCACAGGGCCCAAGCTGGTGACACGCACCAACGACCGCATTGAAATGTCTGGATATCTGCACTTCAGGAGTAAGCCCCTCTCTGTCTCTCTCTGTCTCTCTCTCTCTCTCTCTCTCTCTCTCTCTCTCTCTGTCTCTCTCTCTCTCTCTCTCTCTCTCTCTCTCTCTCTCTCTCTCTCTCTCTCTCTCTTCTCTCTCTCTCTCTCTCTCTCTCTCTCTCTCTCTCTCTCTCTCTCTCTCTCTCTCTCTCTCTCTCTCTCTCTCTCTCTCTCTCTTCTCTCTCTCTCTCTCCAGTTCTCTGTCTGTTTCTCTCACTCTGTTTTCTCTCTCTTTCTTTGTCCCTCTTTCCCTTCTGTTCCTCTCTCTGTGTTTTATTTGCATTTCCTTCTTTAGTGTATTTCTTCCATTGACTTTTCCTTCTGTGTGCAGAGAGCTGTTTGTAATGAACATAATGATAAGAGATTGGTTACAAGGAAGGTGTGAAGAAACATTCTGTACTTTTCTTCCAATGCCAGAAGACTTTTTATACCGTGAACCATTCAAGTCTTTGTGTGTGTAGTGAAAAAAAATATAAAAGAAACCATGTACTCCATACCATCTCACTTGTACAAAAGCCATGAAATGATGTGGAACAGGGATGAGGACTGTGCACAGTAAATTGTGCAGTGATACAAAGTCAGCACAGTAAATTGCTCCTTGCAGTGATACAAAGTTATGTTAAAGATTCTTTCTCTCATACTTTCCTACTACTTTAGACTTCTGACTTGCAACCAACCAGACCATATTGTATTGTATAATGACTTTGTGTGTGTGTATGTATAAATTGGTGAAAGAAGTTGCCAGCATCAGTCTCTTAATAGCCACAGTTCCTTTCTTCCTTTAAACTGTTCTTTTAGTGTGCATATTTATGCCAGTCTGCTTGTAAGATGTTTTTAGACTTTTGTAGACTCCTCTGTACAAATATCCTTTGCTTTTTCATTGCATTAAGATGATTGGCACATAAAGGTTTCATTTTGTACATATTTGCTTGATTAAATCATGTCATAGAGTGACAAGCTGTAGCAGATTTTCCTTAAATTGTATGTGTGTGAGGGAGATTATGCACGCATACTACATGCATGTCACAAACATGAAAAACAATAGCTGATGTTTTTTTTTTTTTTTCTTTTCTGTCTTTCAGATGAGAAGATGAAGAAATTTAAACCATACTACTTTGTGTTGAATGGAACAGAAAATATGTTGTATTTCTTCGAAAATGAGAAGGTAAGTTATGTTTACATAGATTCTGTTTGAGGTCTTTAAACCGTTTGTGTTGAATCCTTACACATGTTTGACAAGCATTTGATGTGAAGAAAACCAAGATGAATTATTGATCCTTGTTTAAATCTAATAGTAACAGGGGTTCAGATAGAAACTGTTGTTTTTTTTTTTTCAAAGTTACGTGTCCAAAGAAGTGCCTTATTCCTACATGGCATGAAACATCGCCATCAGGAGCCTCATAAAATTCAGAGCAAAGGAGCTAACCATGCCTATTATACCAGATAGATCCACTGAGTTATTGCCCTTATTTTACCTTCATTATGTCAACTTGTGAGCAGACTGCTTTGTTTCTGCACCTTAGGTTTTGTTCTGATAGAAATTCACTCTTTTTTTTCTGTTTATTTTCTTTTTAATTTTTTTTGTGTGTGTGTGATTGTAACAAGGTGGACTTTTTCTTCGTAGTTTGAAAGGTATCATGAAAGGTTCCAGTTCATTTATCTTTGCAAAAATAGCATTCATAAAAAGCGGAAAAAAAGCATGTTTATGTATGTGCTCACGTATGTCTACGTGTGTTTCATCTACAGTGGGAATCAGTTTTTTATTTGTTCAGATTTGACAATGTTAACTTTTTTTTTTTTAACATTCTTATCAAAGCTCTTTTTATTATGCAGTTTTTCTTCTTTGTTTATACAATTTTTTACTTGAATAGTTATTGAATTATTTTTTTTTTTTTTTTTAACAAAAATCTCTCTTTATTCACATGCTTATGTCATTTAAGATTTTTTTTTTTTTTTTTTTGTCGTGGCAAATATCAAAGTGGCCATTCATTTTTCCATGTTTCTAGCCTCTTAGGATTTGTTGTTAGATTGTCTGCTGCCCATAGAAGCTATGGTGGTGTATGATGCTCTGTTGGCATGGTTTCAGAGATCCAAACCCAAAGGTCTGGTAGAGCTGAACTACACCTCTATCTACCCCATCCATGACAGTCTGTTTGGCAGGTGAGACACTCACAGACCCTGTCCTTCTTAGTATCCATTCTTTTCTCTATCATAGTAATGTATGATCACCTGTTTTGCCATATTTGAAAGGACCAGGCGTGGAAGACAGTTTTGTTTCTTTTTGACGAGTTCTTTCTTTTTGAGGTCTGTAAATCAGAACCTTGTGTCAATCAGTTTACAACTGTCCCCATATTACCCAGACCGATTGTTTCATATTGTGCCTGTGTACATATGTACATGTAATCTGTTTGGATTCCTTTTTTTTTACACCAAGCTTAGAGAGAGGACAGAAAGGAGCAGATTGTGTGAGGGCAAGATGAAAGACTGATATAATACAACTGTTGTATTGGTGGGAAGAAGAAAACAAGACACCTGGAAAGTCAGCTGAGATATGTTTGTCTTGCCCTCAAGAGTCCTGTGATAACACTTCATGAATAAGAAATTTAAGTCATGGTTTGCTACATGCTTCTCAGTGCTGATTCTCATAGTATGTGATAAATCTCAGCACAATCCACCACGAAGAAAAGCGCAAAATCAGCAGAGGATTTTAGATGCTGTGATCCAGGTTGGAGAAAAACAAATAATAGCTTTGAAAGAAAGTTTGTAATGTCCAAGGAAGAGGCTGACTTCTTTTGACTTATTTTAGTAAGGAAGAAATAAGTACATGAATTGGGAACAACTGAGTGTTTAGATCAAAAAAAAAAAAGATGAGGACAGAGCAAAAACCTGATACAAGTGCCTTGTTCAGTGTTTAGCCTAGAATGGAAATGGATATAGGCTGTGGACTGAAAGTATAAAACTATACATCTTTGTTCTGCATCAACCGCAAAATTCACCTCCCAGCAGGCTAACTGGCCAATGCTTATGAAGCAAAGGGTTTAGTAATAGTTAGTACACAAAAGCCAAACATGATATTAGGAGAAAATCACCCAAAAGTAATTACAAGATAACTGCTTTATGGTAAAGGAGAATGTGTGTGCATGTATTTCTAAGATGTGTCTGCATTTGCCTTTATGTATGTGTGGACACATGCTCGCATGTTCATGTATTGCAGGCCAAACTGCTTTCTGCTGGTATCAACATACGACAACCAGAACAAAACACTGAGCTACATCAACGCGGAGAGCAGTGAGGTCATTCGGGTCAGTATTGCCTCATCTGTCTTTTGCTCTCTCTTTGCTCGTTTTGCTTGCCTTCAAACCAGTTGAGAGTATGATATGTACTAGATTGCATTGACTCTGTTAATGTGTGTCTGTGTTTGTGTGTATTTGTGTAATTTTTGTTATTTCTTTTGGGCTCTCATTGATCATCGTTTCAGTAAAATACAGTGATAGAAATAAGATAACCAAGTTGAGGTTGGCAAATTGATTAGTTAATCTGCTCTGTGATTTCATGTGCATCATTGTTACCTAGTTTGGGAGATGTTTCTCTGTGTGGTACGGTTATGCATCTATTTAAGATAACCAGTTTGAGACAGGCAAAACTACTTACACATAGAAATCCGAGTGTTTTATCATGGAAAGGATTTTGCATATAATTTCAGTTATAAGTGCTGACATTACTTGATTCTCATTGAAACCGAGTAAGTTAACCGTATGTCTGACACAGTCATCAATGTAGTATGTTTTTGTGTATGTACTTCTGCATCCCAGGGTTCATAAGGTCATTGAAATGAAAGAGTTTGAAAATCCTTGAAACTTGAAACTGTCACTTAAAAGTCCTTAAGTTCTTGGAAGTAAAATTTTTGTCTAGTGTTGTTTGAAAAGTCCTTAAATGTGTTATCATCACTGCCTGCATTATTTTTTTTGTCACAAAATGTAAGAAGTAGAAAAGTGTCCAGAAAGGGAAAGAGAAACATGCGGGTCTATGTGGTAGTCTTGAAAAGATGCTGTTTACTTCTAAGAAAGCATCAGGAGTTTAACTGATCTGTCATTTAATCACCAATGATTTGCTTGTGATCTGTTTATCGAGTTCTATGATATGCTTAGTGTTTGGGCAGTTCACATAAATTTTTACAATGTTGGGTCTTGAAATGTGCCTGAAAAGTCGTTGGAAGTGTGGATGGATGGACAGACCTTGTAAACCTTAAGATATGTCCTGTATGTGTGTCCTGTGACAGAGATGGGTGCACATTCTGAAGGACTCGTGCATCAACACATCAGGAGCAGTGCCCAAGAAAGGTCTGCGGTCCTTGCACAGTCTGTCCGTCACTGTCTTTTCCGCGCACAATGTTCCCTACAAGCTCCTGTCCCCCACCCTGCCTGTGCCCTTGCTCTCAACCAGCACCGTGTTGCCCGCGCACCCAGACCTGCGAGAGTGGCGACCCCTTCTGGGGTGAAGAATTCCAGTTAGAGTGAGTGCCCCTTGTTGGCATGATGAGACTGGGTGTTTGTCTTCGTGTTGCAGCCTGTTTGGTCTTTTCGGTGGGTCTGTGGCTGTCTACCTTTTTGCTGTCTTCATCCTGTTTCTCTGGTTTGTCTGTCTGGCTATCTTCATCCTGTCTGTTTCTCTTGTCGTATGGTTGTCTTCAACCTATGTTAATTTCTGTGGTCTGTATGTCTGTCTTGCTGTCTTCATCCTGTCAGTTTTTTCTTGTCTGTCTTGCTGTCTTCAGTCCTACCTCCTTCTGTGGTCTATGCATCTGTCTTAATGCCTTCATCTGTTTCTGTGGTCTGCATGTCTATCTGGCTATTCTAATCATATATCTGTGATCTGTGGGTCTAACTGGCTGCTTTTATCCTGTCTGTTTCTCTGGTCCGTACGTCTGTCTTAACATCATCATCCTTTTCGTTTCTGTATTCTGTATGTTTGTGCGGCTATTTTCAGTCTGTTTATTTACCTGGACTCTTTTATCTGTCTAGTTGTCTTCATTCTGTCTGTTTTACTGGTCCGTATTTTTGTCTTACTGTCTGATCCAAGAGGTTTCGTTGTTCATGGGAATCTTTTTTTGTCACCTTTTGATAATGTGAAAAGCAGTTTATGTGTGTACTGACTTGTGTTTGTTTACTCCAGAGCTGTATTTTCCCACCTTGCCTGTTGCATCCCCACAAGCTCCTGCTGTCCCCCGCCCCCTCTGCTCTTCTCCCAGCCCATCATGCTCTGCCTTCTGTCACTGCCATTAGTTTGACCCAAGAATTACGCCAGGAATGGTTGTGTTACAGTGATATTCCCTCGGATGTGGAGAGCTTCACTGTGTCCCTCATCAATGTGAAACGCAGCAGGGAAATGTTCATTGGTGAGTGTCCTCACAGGAGCCATCAGAATAGTGGTTAACCCTCCGCCTACCACATGACTTTGTGCTACATGACTATGAGAATACCATACCAAGAGAGGTAACTCTGTAACACTTACACACTTGCCATAAAGAAACCTCAATAAAAAAAAAAATATATTTGTTAACTGATCTATTCTATAAAAGTAATCAAAAAATTCAAAGACATCACTCCATCCAAACCAGCCATTTTTTCCCATATATAGTGAACTGGTACACGAGGGAAAAAAAAAAAAAACGAACAGACTAACTTTACTTCAGTGTTCTTGGTGCTAAAAAACATTTTGCCCGAAATTCACTGTACCCACAGAATGTCATGGATTAGGAGCACATAGTGATTTTCCAAGTCTAAACAAAGTACTGAATCCTTCAGGAACAAAAATAAAGTCATTCTATATGGTGTGCACACTAGATAATCACCTTTTGTGGTGAAGGAAAAAAAAAAACCCAAACTTCAACAGTTTTGTTAAACTGAAGGCATCACATACAAGAAGATTTGTCTTCTAACTACTGAGGGGGAAAAAAAATAACACAAACAGATAACTGGATACTGGACTTGAAATTGTGATGGAATTCAGCAAAAATGTGCTTTTGCACAACAAGTGCACTAAGCAGTTGACCCCACCCCACCCCACCACCCACCCCCCCGACACACATACTGTGGTGATGATGTACCTCTTGTCTGTCTCCTCTTTGCTTTTTGATAAACGAGGCAGTTTTTAATTTAGGCCAGAGTTTATGCACATCCTTTTTTGATTGCTCTTGTGCAGCAAGTAAATTTGTTTCTTGCTAAAAGTCTGCCAAAATTCCTATGAAATCAAAAGGCTAAAGGTGACGCTCCCACAGGCAAATCGTGGGACACTCCCACTGACTGACCCGGTTTCCTAGCTGTCAAAACAAGCGAAACTTTAGGGGGGCTTCACTTCTTGTAGCCAACCACTCTAATCAACAATTAAAGAATCTCTAGAAACTTTTGTTTCTTGAATGTCTTTTTGGGGGGGGGGGGGGGGGGGGGGGGGGGGGGGGGTGCCTGAGCCCAGCAGGAATAGGCAGTTCGACATCGTCATTATCATTGCCCGAATCATTATCAATTCCAGCCTCAAAATCAGTCAGCAGTCGATCTTTGTTTTTACAACTAGGTCAAGATTGACGTCCAAATCGTTTCGCTTCAAATCTTCTTGAAGAGTGTAGCCCGCAAATACGCTGTCTTCATCACTATCACATCAGAGAATGAATTCTACAAGTTGCATAGTTACTTTATCCACCATTTTCCGGAAAATCTTTGCGAAAAAAAAAGCCGAACTTTCACAGCAGAAACCAACTCCACCAAAACTCATGCAACAAAAACCAAAATGGCATCCAGAATCGTCCATACCGGCAGACTCTTCTGTCATGATTGCATTTTGGGATATGTGATGGTGAAAGAGAAAGTAGTTGACCTAGTATTTAGTATTCAGAAGGAGGAAATCTTGCTGTCAATCTCAGTTGATCCGATAGGCATTGGGTTAATAGTGTCACTGCCAGCCTTCTTGAATTTTGGGAAAATTTCCCTCTGTGAAAAATCCATTGATTCAGAAACTCTGAGACTTGAAACCTTCACTTCAAGGTCCTTGTTTGTGTGTGTGTAAGTGAAACATTTCATGCTCACATTCGTATCTGTGATCTTTTCCCCAACATGAAGTCGTTCCGCCACTGCCTGCTTTTTTTTATGTCTGTGGTAAAGAAGTGATGGCGTGTCACATTTCAGGCTCGGTCACTGTTCACTGGCATCGCTGGAGAATCAGGACAGTGTGGATGAGCACTACCCTATGGTGGCGGTGGGGGGAGCCCTGTCCAAGGGGGAGGTGGGCTCTCTGCGCTTCCGCACCCACTATAAGCACCAGGTGCTGCTACCCCAGGCCGAGTACACCAGTCTGAAGGAGGTCAGTTGGGTGGTCAGTCATGTGGGAAGGAAGTCAGGTGTGTGTGGAGGTCAGTTGGGTAAGACGGAGATCATTTGTGTGTGGAGGAGGTCAGTCATGCGTTTGTCTGTTGGTAATGGAAGTAGTTGTTAAGTAAGTCAGTTAGTTTTGTGTGATGGTTGGTTATATAGCCCTCAAAAGTTTACTAAATATACAAATAAAAGCACAGTGAAATCAGGAACTCTCACAGGTGGGGGATAGGAGTGGGGTCGAGGGTTCGTAGGCAAGCGCATGTTGCATAGCATACTTCAGTTCAAAACCTGCTGAGGTAGAAGTGTCCACAATGACACCTTTCTGTGTTTTAAATGGATATGTATTACCAGAACATATTCACACTTCTTTTCTGAAGCTGCAAATTATACTCTTAGCAACTTTGAGGACACATGCACAGCAAAGTGTATATTTGTAGTTGAGGGATTAATGTGAACCTGAAGTTGGCTGACATGGCGAATGATTCTCTCTCTTTCCCCAGCTTCTGATTGAGGAGGGGTACGAAAACCTGTTGACCCTTGCCCAGCTCTGTCCCAAACAAGAGTGGTCCACCTGGGCCGTGCGCTGTTACGCATCTTCAGCTCTGACCGCAAGGAGGTGGTGCTGCTTCGAACGCTGAATGATCATGAAATCGACAGGGAAGGCAAGTGTTCGGTTTACATCGATTTCACTCTTGTCATGAGTGTATTATTTACTTACCTGTGTAAGCACCAAAGAAAATGGAGTGTAGAATGGATGATTTGATCTTTCCCCCCCCCCACACACAGACCTCTGTCTTACGTTCTGTGTCCACTCTCAACTTCCCTTCCCTTCGCTCTCCCGCCCCAGTTTTCCCTCAGTTGAGATGCAGCTCTTCATCGCCTTTTTCCGTTATCAGCACCCCTTTTCGTCACCACTCCTTCATGGCGTGTGAAACTTGTGATGGCAAGTTTTATGTCTGCAACTCCCCATATCTCCCCCCCCCCCCACCCTTTCATCTGTTACCCCCCTTCCTACCACCTTCAGCACCCCTGCCTACCACCTTTCTGCTCTCGCCACTCCTCTTTCCTCACTCGCTCCTGTCCGCTGTCGTCAGACCTACCACTGATATTTCTCAGGGATGGAAATACCAGATTTAGTTACTAATGTAAGGTGTGTGTGTGTACAGTTCAAGTAGCCACACTGTTCCGGGCCACCACGCTGGCCACGACCCTCATGGACCAGTATATGAAGATGACTGCCACCGACTTGTGAGGCAGGCTGTGCAGCAAGGGGTGCAGAAGATCATGGAGCTCAAACACTCCTGCGAGGTTGGTGCTGCTGCTGTAGTGTGCTGGTGTTCGAGTGTGTGAGGATACTTGTGTGTGTGTGCGTGTGTTTGGGATCAAATGTATGTGTCTGTGAGTGTTTATATCAGCATCTGAAATAAAAATGGTCTAAAATCGTAAGTGTAGAAAACACACTGTTAAATTGTGTCAGTACAGTGAAACTTCTCAATGAAACCTCCAGAAATACTTTGACCCTTTCACTGCCAGACATTCTATAGTGCATAAATCCCCATCGCCAGCCAAAAAAAAAAAAAAAAAAAAAACTCTTATTTTATACCAGCATATGTGAAACGCGGATATCTTTGGAACTAAACAACCAACTCTCATACTTTAATTATTTCATAACATGTTAGTAATGGTAAGTCAACAACAATTTAAGATTTTCAGTAATTTCAGGTGCAAAAAAAAAAAAAAATAAAAAAAAATGTTATGTTTTCTTCTAAACGTAAAAAAAATGAAGAAAGAATGCCAAACAAACTCTCAACAAGGGAGTAAAAATACCCCACTCACAATTGAAGACCAGAAAGTATGGTATGCCTAACAGAAAAATGAAGAAAAAGCACAATAAAACTCCAATAGCAGGGAACACACACACACACACACACACACACACATTCTTATGCCTAACTTGTACACGTGTAAGAAAGAAAAGGGAACACACACACACACACACACGCACACACACACACACGCACACACACATCCCTTTCACTCTCAAAAGTAATACGTTTTTTATAAACACAAGGTCATTCATGTGCCTGTTGGTCTCTGAACCCTTGAGAGCCCATTCAGCTGATCATAAAACCCACTCAAACACGTCTCTGCTGCTTGCCTCTCACATGTCAGTCAGCCACGCCCCCTTCAACCTCGACCAGCAAGAGTCAGACCACAGCATGTGTGTGAAGTTCATTGCCTAAAGCCTTAGTTCGCTCCCTCACATAGTTCGTGTGGGCATCTAGTCTTATCTCTCGTCAGCTGTCTTTCCCAACCATTTGGCCATGGTCCAGCACCTCACGTTGCAATAATTCGGTCAAGCCCACACTATCGTTGTTTCCTCGTGACTGTCTGGGTCTTCTTCATCTGTATTAGGAACAACTGACCATCTGTTCAATATTCACAGCGCTTGATCTGTGGTAAATGTACGGCAAGGTTGATTACGTAAAGTGCTTGGTGGTGACGTCATAGTGAATGGAAAAACAATCGGAAGAAAGTCGATAAAACACTGAACTGAATTGTGTTCTGACAAAGCAAATGCTGGCTGTGAGCACGGGCCAGACCATCCCCCAACTGTGATGTTTATTGCTGGCGTTTTATCTCATGAACTTGGATCATGAGAGTATTGAGAGTTACGTACTCTACTTGGTCGCCTTTTGGCGATGTCAGCTGTAGGCCATGTTATCGCCAAATGGCGACATCGGCGGTGTAAGGATTAAAAGTGGTCTTTAACCCTTACGCTAGTTGTCACAACATAAGTCGGCCAAGATGTTATGTCCCTTGTCTGGGTGTCGCAACATAAGTCACGCAATAGAGTGAGCCTTTTACACTGGTAGGAAACTATGGTTCAGTGATAAACTAATTTGCATGAATGACTGAACAAACCCCGGAACATGGATTTTAGCAGTTTAGCTTGGTTTATAGTTAGTAGCAGCTTGTAATGCATAGCACAACTTGACTCATCTGGCAAACAACAATGGCGGCACCCAAAGGAGAACATGAAAGAATTAGGAACTTGTTTGAAGATAATTTTGCTGAATTTGTTGTGGAAAATGCAGGTGAAGAAGAAGTTACGGACATTTTGAATGAACTAGGTGTGGTGGGTAATAGTTTTGACTTAGATCAAGCACCATGTAATTGTGATTTTGTGATTGACATGGGCAATGACTGGATGAGTGCCTAAGGGGAGGGGAATCTCAACATGCCATTCAGGGGGGAAGAAAAACATCATGTAGCACTTCCAGGTGATCCTGAACCACTCAAACATAAACGACGACAGTATGGGCTAACTATTACATTCGTTGATAGTGACCATTTTTGGGTGTTTTTTTTGTGTTATCAGCATGTGATTTCAATGTGAAAACTGAACTGTACCTCATTCATTCTTACCTGGATTACCTGCATGGAAGACTGGTATAATCAACACTGACTTTCCTTTGGAAAAAGGCTGTAACTTATTTCTGGATACTGTGGAACAACATGGACTGGATTATTTGTGAACAAGTTCTTGAGAATGGCAAGCAAGATGTGCCACCTGTAGTTATGATTGATATCATCAAGATCTGTAACGACCACTGTAGTCATGATTGATATCGTCAAGACCTGTAAACGACCACTGTAGTCATGATTGATATCGTCAAAACCTGTAATGACAACTGTAGTCATGATTAATATCATCAAGACCTGTAACGACCACTGTAGTCATGATTGATATCGTCAAGACCTGTAACGACCACTGTAGTCATGATTGATATCGTCAAAACCTGTAATGACAACTGTAGTCATGATTAATATCATCAAGACCTGTAACGACCACTGTAGTCATGATTGATATCGTCAAGACCTGTAACGACCACTGTAGTCATGATTGATCGTCAAGACCTGTAACGACCACTGTAGTCATGATTGATATTGTCAAGACTGTAATGACCACTGTAGTCATGATTGATATCGTCAAGACCTGTAATGACTAGTGTAGTTATGATTCATATCATCAAGACTTGTAACGACCACTGTAGTCATGATTGATGTCGTCAAGACCTGTAATGACTAGTGTAGTTATGATTCATATCATCAAGACTGTGTGACGACCACTGTAGTCATGATTGATATCGTCAAGACCTGTAATGACTAGTGTAGTTATGATTCATATCATCAAGACTTGTAACGACCACTGTAGTCATGATTGATATCGTCAAGACCTGTAATGACAACTGTAGTCATGATTGATATCGTCAAGACCTGTAATGACCACTGTAGTCATGATTGATATCGTCAAGACCTGTAATGACTAGTGTAGTTATGATTCATATCATCAAGACTTGTAACGACCGTACCTGTTGCACAGCTGAACCCGGCACTCCTGGAAGGGGGAACAGACTCCAAGAACAACACGGAGACCTTTGCTTTCCCTGCTGCACTCCATGCTGGAAGACATCTTTAAGGCTGTCGACTTCTGTCCTGTGTATGCCTATTTTTCTTTTCTTCTCTTTTTGCCATGTGTGCAAGGCGATGTTTTGGGTCCTGTGTTTTTGGTCCAGTGTTTGGTTTGATGTGTATCTGTCTGTTACTCTATAAGAGGCAACTCAAAACATATTTGTGAATCATCATCAGATTAAATCATTCTAGACTGAATGTGCATTTGTTTGTATGGGGACTTAAGACATGCTAAGCTGTGTTCGTGTATCGCAAGTAAAGATCTGGACAGGGTTAGGTGTGAAGAACAGGTTGTTTGTCTTTTTGTGTTTTTTTTTTTTTTCTCTTCTGGGAAGTTTTATGCAGACATTTTGTGCAAGGGCGTTGTTAAAGAGAAGGCAGATGGTGGATAATAGGCACTGAGAGGTATGTTATGTGGCACTTGCTCTGATACTTTACTGACCCAGATAACAAAGGAGAGAGAGAGGAGGCGTGTGTGCACACACACACACACACACACACACACACACACACACACACACACACACACTATTTAAAGTAATTTGCTATTTCGATTGTTTTCAGGCAATTGCGGTATATTTGCTACTGCCTACAGCGCAAAGCCAGAACCAAGTGGCCAGATGATGACACAGTGAAAACTCGAGTAGTCAGGTAAGTTCTTAGATTCCCCATTACCTGTCTTGTGGGGGATATCTTTGGTTCATCATACACAGTCATGCTTCTTGAGAGAAGTGAAATCATTTGCATATGATCAGCTCTCATGATACCATGATCCTTACAATTTGTAAAAGTGAGGGTCAGTCTTAGCCCAGGGGAAAAATCCAGAAGTCATTGGGTCACTCCTCATGGCCTGTGGTAATCTGGAAATGTGTAATGATGTATGCGGATTTACTTGGATTAAAACATGGAATCTGATTAGCTCAGTCACGGACAGCAGTATGATTGGGGTCGTTGCTTCCGTCTGGGGTTGATTTTGGCTACAATCAAAACAAAATGAAACAAAGAAAAGATAAAAATGTTTAAGAACAGTTGTCATACACAGGAAAACTGCATCATTATGACTCCTGTGAAAAATTATACTTGGATTTGAACATACATGTGTGCTTGAGTTACCTCCAGCTGTGATTTAACAGGAGCACTGATTACAACTGGAGCTCAGGTGATCTATCAAAGTCCTGCGTCCATGCTAAGGTAGAATGACCCAGACTTGACATCAGCTTTGAACGTCATGACCAGTTCCACTGTTTCTTTGGTTATTGTCAGTAAATAGAGAGACAGAAAAAAGGATGGAGGGAGGAAGAAGAGAAAGAGGGACAGAGAAGAGAGGAGAGATGTGAAGGGTGAAGTTGGATACTCTGCTGTTGGTACATTCTTTTTTTTTTTTTTTTTTTTTGACGCAGAGTAGGGTTAGAGTCAGTGGGGAAAAAATCACTTTCGTAAGACATGGTTTTGTTACAGCTGACTTGGATGCGTGTGGTGCAACTTCCTGGTTGAAAGCCAGTTGCATGGATGTTGTGTATACCATAATACTGTTTTATTGAAGCAGTTGTTTGTCTCTGGCCTAAGTCTTCTTTGTCACTGTCTGTAGTTGCAAGGAAAGCCAAAGTTGCCCAACTTTTTTTGTCACTCCTCTCAATGAGTTTATCATTATTTGTCGAAGACAGTCATGTGCATACATGGATAATATGTATGTTTAAAGAGAGATTAGTGGGCACACTTGGTGATGAAGGCTTACGGCTATGCTGACACAGAACATGATTGCAGGTCATATACCACTTGGGAGCTAAAATTGATTTAGCTGTACATGGAAGTATAGAAGCACATACCAGTATGGAAGCACTTTGAAGTATTAGACACCATGGTTATTTTTAGAGAAAAGTATTGTCTTATAGTCCGAAAATTTTGATTATTCATTTCTGTGGCAAGTATGCAATGCACAATATGTAGCATGTAGATACTTTCTGTTTTTACAAATATTGCTATATATCACATGCATGTTAAATGTTGTACATAGTAATTATGCCACAAAAGTGCTGTCTGTATTTGAGGTTCTGACAAAGTTCTAAATCTGTACATGCTGGAAAAAATTGAAGGGGTTAGGGCCCATGACATCAGATCAGTGATGGTCATTGCACTCATGTTTGGTTGCCTCTGCAGTAGTTTCATCTTTTTACGACTCCTGGGCCCGGCCATTGTGAACCCCAAGTCCTTCAGCCTAGTCTCAGGTAAGACCAAGTCAGGGATGGGAGATAACTCCATTGTATTCGCTCTCTTCCTCTGTGCTGTCAGTCAGTTGTTCCTGGTGGCGTTTGTTTTGTTGTTGTTAGTTTTGTTTCATCACCCTGAAGGAAGTAACATGTTATAACCATTAAGTGCACATTCGTTTCTATCTCCTTTTTAAATGCTACTGTGGATGTTATGTACCTTTCATTTAGAGAGAAAAAAATAACACGGCACTAAAGCAGTTTTTACTTTGTGAATCTGTTGTGTATTGGTGTAAATGTCGGCAGAACAAAAATAACTTTATGGTCATATGGAAAACTTTGTGTGTGGGTGAACCATGTGTGTAGAGATCAGTACCTGAATGTGTGTGTGTGTGTGTGTGTGTGTGTGTGTGTGTGTATGTGTGCTTTAGCATATATGTATAACTTTGGATACCTATGTGTATATAGAAGATGATTTGTAAAGCAGGTTGTGTGTGTATGTGTGTGTGTGTGTGTGTGTGTGCATGTGTGTGTGTGTGTGCTTTAACATATATGTATAACTTTGGATACCTATGTGTATATAGAAGATGATTTGTAAAGCAGGTTGTGTGTGTTGTGTGTGTGTGTGTGTGTGTGTGTGTGTGTGTGTGTGTGTGCTTTAGCATGTATGTGTATAACTTTGGATACCTATGTGTATATAGAAGATGATTTGTAAAGCAGGTTGTGTGTGTATGTGTGTGTGTGTGTGTGTGTGTGTGTGTGTGTGTGTGTGTGTGTGTGTGTGTGTGTGCTTATCATATATGTATAACTTTGGATACCTATATGTGTATACAGAAGATGATTTGTAAAGCAGGTTCACCTGGAGACTGACAGAAATGTGGGCAGACACTGTGTGTATTGTGCAGAAACCCCTCAGAGACAGCCTCACGCACATTGAAGCTGGTGGCCAAAGTCATACAGATGCTGGCCAACCTGGTGGAACCAGGACCCAAGGTAAATAGTGCTTACGTGTACAGTCCAAGCCAGCTGCCATGACAGTGGCTATTGTGATAACCTGTTGTGCTAGAGTGAATGTACAGTGAATACATATTTTTGTCCCGTAGAGGCATGTTTGTCATGAGTTTTTAAACTGATCCCCCACCCCCCCCCCCCCCACCTCCCCACCCCTATTTGGAGGTGTGAAACTAAGCAGAATGACCGATTCTTGTGGAAATGTTTATCTGTCATGAGATTTCAAAAACTGCATATATATCATTCTTTATATTTTTTTATCAGGTTTGAAACATCTCGGAGGAGGGGGGGGGGGGGGGGGGGGGGGGGGGGGGGGGTTGTTAAGGACTTAAGTTACACAAAGTTTTTCTGTGTATGTTATTTTTGAGTGCTGTCAAACCAGTTTTGGATACCGTCTGTGGACAGGTGGGCTGTCCTCAAGAACAGACAAAGATAAATAACATGATGAGGATTTGTGTTATATTGTGAAACTTCATATTTCTTATGTGTGAACATCAGGTTGCTCTTCCTTAGAAGATTACATCACCTTGGTGCAGTGCCACCTGCTTTTTTTGTGTGTATGTTTTTGTCGACATATCCAGTGGATTTTCTTTCTTTCTGTCTTTGCAGGTTATTAGCTGATCAGTCCATGTTGATTTTTTTTTTTTTTTTTCTGTCTGTATGGATTTTTGTTAACCAATCCCATGTGTTTTTTCCCCACAGGAGTTTGCCAGAACAACTGCCTTGCTTGTTTTACCAGGGGTCTTGTGCTTGCTACACATGAGACTTCGGTTTATCTTGTCATCAAAAGCCTCACACACTCAGACACAGGAAATTATGTATAGTGTGTTTCCTGTGGCCCTATTGGACATGCTGTGTGTGGTGTGATGGCAGAATATAGTGTGTTCTCTGTGGCCCAATTGGACATGCTGTGTGTCATGTGATGGCAGGAATATAGTGTGTTCTCTGTGGACCTACTGGACACGCTGTGCATGGTGTGATGGCAGGAATGTAGAGGGTTCTCTGTGGCCCTATTGGACACGTTGTGTGTCATGTGATGGCAGGAATGTAGAGGGTTCTCTGTGGCCCTATTGGACACGCTGTGTGTGTCATGTGATGGCAGGAATGTAGAGGGTTCTCTGTGGCCCCTATTGGACACGCTGTGCATGGTGTGATGGCAGGAATGTAGAGGGTTCTCTGTGGCCCTATTGGACACGCTGTGTGTCATGTGATGGCAGGAATGTAGAGGTTCTCTGTGGCCCTATTGGACACGTTGTGTGTCATGTGATGGCAGGAATGTAGGGGGTTCTCTGTGGCCCTATTGGACACGCTGTGTGTCATGTGATGGCAGGAATGTAGAGGGTTCTCTGTGGCCCTATTGGACACGCTGTGTGTCATGTGATGGCAGGAATGTAGAGGGTTCTCTGTGGCCCTATTGGACACGTTGTGTGTCATGTGATGGCAGGAATGTAGAGGATTCTCTGTGGCCCAATTGGACACACTGTGTGTGGTGTGATGGCAGGAATGTAGAGGGTTCTCTGTGGCCCAATTGGACATGCTGTGTGTGGTGTGATGGCAGGAATGTAGAGGGTTCTCTGTGGCCCTGTTGAACACATTGTGTGTCATGTGATGGCAGGAATGTAGAGGATTACTGTGGCGCTATTGGACACGCTGTGTGTTGTGTGATGGCAGGAATGTATAGGATTCTCTGTGGCCCTGTTGGACATGCTGTGTTGTGTGATGGCAGGATGTGTAGTGTTCTCTGTGGCCCTATTGGACACGCTGTGTGTTGTGTGATTTCAGGAATGTAGTTTGTTCTCTGTGGCCCTGTTGGACATGCTGTGTTGTGTGATGGCAGGAATGTAGTGTGTGTTCTCTGTGGCCCTAGTGGACACCCTGTGTGTAGTGTGATGGCAGGAATGTAGTGTATTCTCTGTGGCCCTATTGGGCACCCTGTGTGTTGTGTGATGGCAGGAATGTAGAGGGCTCTCTGTGCCCAGTATGGCATATTGTGGGTTGTATGATGGCAGTGTGTAATGGGTTCTATGAAGCCCTGTACAACATACTGTGGGTCGTGTAATGGCAGGGATGAAGTGAGTTCTGCATGACCCTGTATGACATATTGTGGTTGTGTGACGGCAGGAATGTAGTGTGTTCTTAAGACCATATATGACATACTGTGGGATAGCGTGATAACAGGAATATAATGGGTTCTCTGAAGCCCTTAATAACATACTGTAGGTTGTTTGATGGCACGATGTGAGTTCTGAGTTCTGTGTGACCTTGTATGACAGGGACTGCGAGTTGTGTGGTGACAGGGATGTACCAAGATTTCTGTGTGACCTTGTATGACACACTGTGAGTTTGTGTGGTGACAGGGATTATCAAGTTCTCAGTGACCTTGTATGACATTTTTGAGTTGTGTGGTGACAGGGATCTATAAAGTTCTGTGTGACCTTGTATGACACACTGTGAGTTGTGTGGTGACAGGGATGTGGTGTGTGTTTTATGACACCATGGATTGTGTGATGACAGGAATGTAGGGTTTTCTTTTGTTGTTTTTTGATTACCCCATATGATACACTGTGGGTTGTATGATGGCAGGAATGTTCTGGGTTCTTTGTAACCCTGTGTAACGCACTTGTAGGTTGTGTGACATCAGAAAATGTTGTGCATTCTGCAGATCCAGTATGATGCACTGGGGGGTGGGGGAGTGGGGGTTATACCATGAATGTGTAGTGTGCTCTTTGTGGCTGTGTTAGACACACTGTGAGCTGAGCTGTGTGATAGCTGGAATGTAATGTGTTCACTGTGATCCTGTGTGACACACTGGGGGGTATATGATTACAAGAATGCAGTGTGTTGTTTGTGACCCTGTATGACACAGTGTGGGTCATGTGATGGCATGAAGGTAGTGTATTCTCTGTGACCCTTTGTAACGCCCTTTGGGTTGTGCGATTGCAGGAATGTAGTGTGTTCTCTGCGACTCTGTGTTATACACTGTGGGTTCTATGACTGCAGGAATGTAGTGTGTTCTCTGTGACCTGGATGACACCCTTTGGGTTGTATGATTGCAAGAATGTAGTGTGTTCTCTGTGACTCGATGTTATACGCTGTGGGTTGTGTGATTGCAGGAATGTAGTGTGTTCTCTGTGACCATGGATGACACCCTGTGGGTTGTGTGATTGCAGGAATGTGATATGTTCTCTGTGACCCTGTATGACACCCTGTGGGTTGTGTGATTGCAGGAATGTAGTGTGTTCTCTGTGACCTGGATGACACCCTGTGGGTTGTGTGATTGCAGGAATGTATTGTGTACTCTGTGACCCTGTATGACACCCTGTGGGTTGTGTGATTGCAGGAATGTAGTGTGTTCTCTATGACCCTAGGTGACACACTGTCTGTTTCATGATTGCAGGAATGTAGTGTGTTCTCAGTAACCCTGTATGACACCCTGTGGTTGTATGATTGCAGGAGTGTAGTGTGTTCTCTGTGACCCTGGATGACACCCTGTGGTTGTGTGATTGCAGGAATGTAGTGTGTTCTCAGTGACCCTGTATGACATACTGTGTGTTTTATGATTGCAGGAATGTAGTGTGTTCTCAGTGACCCTGTATGATACCCTGTTGGTTGTATGATTGCAGGAATGTAGTGTATTCTCTCTGACCCTCGATGACCCCCTGTAGGTTGTATGATTGCAGGAATGTAGCGTGTTTTCTGTGACCCTGTATGACCCCCCCTGTGGGTTGTGTGATTGCAGGAACAGTTCATGGAGGCTGTCCATCCCTTCATCAGGAAAAACAGGGATCGCATGATTGCTTACCTCGATGAGCTGTCGGTGAGTCTGCCCGTTTCACTTCCTGATGAACCAGAGACAGGAGATGTATTTCATTTTGTTATGCAATGTCCCAGAAGTGCAAATTCAAGAACACAGTTCATATCTGGAAAGCGCACATGTTTTAAATTAGTTTGTGTTTTTCTAAGATTACTTTTAAATGGCAAAAAGACATCAAATTTGAGTGAACTTACAGAAATTAGTTAACCGTCTGCCTACTGCATCAACCGAGATTGACCGCGAGATTTCCCCACACCAGATCGACTGAGATCAACCTCTGAATACTAGGTCAATGACTTTCACCATTGCACATCCCAGAATGCAATTGCGACAGAAGAGTCTTCTGGTACGGCCGTTTCTGGACGCCATTTTGTTTTTTTGTTGCACGAGTTTTGGTGCAGTAGTTATGCTGCTGTGAATTTTGGAAGTTCAGCTTTTTTTTTTCGGGAAGATTTTCAGGAAAATGGCGGAATTCATTTTCTGATGTGATAGTGATGAAGAGAGTGTATTTGAGGGCTACACTCTTGAAGAAGGTTTGAAGCGAGACGATTTGGACGTCGATCTTGACCTAGTTATAAATAAAGATCGACTGCTGACTGATTTTGAGGCCGGAATTGATAATGATTCAGGCGATGATAAAGACGATGTCAAATTGCCCAGTGTTGTTTGGCCCAGTCTCCCCCCAAAAAAAAATTTGAAAATCAAAATTTGCTAGAGATTCTTTAAATGTTGACTGGAGTGGTAGGCTAAAAGAAGTGAAGTCCCCAAAAAGTTTTGCTAGTTTGACAGCCAGGAAACCAGGTCAGTCAGTGAGTATGTCCCATGATTTGCCTGTGGGTGCGCCACCTTTAGCCTTTTGATTTCAGAGGAATTTTGGCAGACTTTTAGCGAGAAACAAATTTATTTGCTGCACAAAAGCAAAGCAGAAAAGGATGAGCATATACTCTGGCCTAAATTAAAACTACCTTGTTTATCAGTAAGCAAAGAGGAGACAGACAAGAGATACATTTTCACCACAGTGTGTGTGTGCCAGTGGGGGGGGGATGGGGGGAGTCGATTGCTCAGTGCACTTGTGCAAAAGCGCATTTTTGCTGAATTCCATCACAATTTCAAGTCCAGTATTCAGTAATCTGTTCTTGTTATTTTTTTTTCCCTCAGTAGTTAGAAAACAAATCTTCTATGTGATGCCTTCAGTTTAACAAAATTGTTGAGGTTTGGGTCTTTTTTTTTTTTCCCTTCACAACAGAAGTTGATTATGTAGTGGGCAGACCATATAAAATGACTTTATTTTGTTCCTGTAGGTTTCAGTACTTTGTTTAGACATGGAAAATCACTGTGTGTGCCTAATCTTGACATTCTGTGGGTACAGTGAATTTAGGGCAAAATTGTTCTAGCACTGAGAAGAGAACACTGAAGTAGAGTTAGTCTGTTCGTTTGGTTTTTTTTTCGTCGTTTACCAGTTCACAATGTATGGAAAAAATGGCTGGCTTTTGGATGTGATTTCTTTGATTTTTTTATTACATTTGTAGAATAGATGAGTTAAAAAGCAAACATTTATTGAGGTTTCTTTATGGCAAGTGTGTATGTGTTGTGGAGTTACCTCACTTGGCATGGTATTCTCATAGTCATGTAGCACAAAGTCATGCAGTAGGCAGAGGGTTTAAAACCATTTACCTGTGCAAATTTTGCCATTCAGTCTCTGTTCATGCTACTGTTTGTTGTTTGCAGTTACAACAAACTACTCTTCTATATTGCTACACATACTTTGCAGTTGTGTGGTTTTATTTTATTTTGTTTAAATATTTTTTTTTCATTTTATGTCCTGTATGCACCCAGAGGGATACAGGATAAATAAATCTTTTATTCTATGGGTTGGCTTTTCTTGAAGAGTCTATGTCAGATCCAGACTGTTGAAATATGAGAAGTTTTAAGGGTCTTTAGGCATAACATAGCAATAATACACATTTTACGTGTATGTCACAGTGTAACTGTTTGTCATTGTTTGTTTGTTTGGAGGTAGGGGGGGGAGTAGATGTGGGAGATGGGGGTACACCATGCGTTTTACTTATTTCACAGCTATGATATCAAACAGTACAGCAAAACCTTCCTGTGAAGACTCTTTCAGATAGGTTCCCTCCCTTTAAAGGTTTGCCAAGGGGAGACATTTTTTACCACTTTGCCTCTGCAGGATTTACCATCCCACTCAAGCAGACCTGTTATCCTAATGAATTTGGGATAATTTCCACGATTGTTTGTGCCTGATTACACCGCAATGCCATGAACAGTCAAACTAAAAAATGTTCGCATTTCAACCTGCATTGAGTAGATTATGGCAATTAGTTCAAATTTGTCGTAAAAGGATGATTTTCAGATACTGAGCGCCATTTTGCTCTTGCTACCACAGTTGGTCACAACAACAGAAGCAGGGAAGGAAAGGGGGTGGGGGGAAGGAACAAATATATTTCCTTGAATGTTTTGAGTCTGTTAGCCATCAGTATTACCAGTTTTAAGTCCAAAATTCTTTTTTTTTTTTTTTGTCTTTATTACTACAAAAGCAATCGTAGGAGTAAAAAGATCTTATAAAAGCCTTTGTCCTATTTCAAGCCTCTTTTGTTTTATTACGTATTTCAGAATGTCAGTACTGACAGGTTGCCCAATCAGTGTGCCGTCATGAGGGTTTTATACATCTTTCGTAAGTGACTGCCACAGGCTGTTTTTTGTGACAGTGTATCTCGGAGCTGAGGACAGGCATGAGCGCCATGTCTCCAGGTGACATTGCCCGAGAGTTGGCCGTCATTCATCAGCTGTGTGTGTATCACATGGGGGAACTGCGGGACCAGTCTGATAGACAGGTGATCTCTCTCACTCTCTCTTTGTCTGTGTCCTCGCTTTTTTTCTTGCTCACTCTCCTGATATCATGGCATTGTTTCATGCCAAGAAGGAATTTGGCATTTGTTTGGACAGGTAAGCTGCTTTGAGTAGGAACAATTCTGTTGATAAGTGT
This sequence comes from Conus betulinus, assembly GCA_016801955.1. Classification (NCBI taxonomy): domain Eukaryota; kingdom Metazoa; phylum Mollusca; class Gastropoda; order Neogastropoda; family Conidae; genus Conus; species Conus betulinus. The sequence goes on from JADBJO010000442.1 coordinate 582,126, forward strand.
GTATACTTGTTGCTGTTCTTTTCGCTCGCTTTAAATGTTATCTTTACCGCCAGTCACTGAATTCTTATTTTTTGTGCGTGCATGCGTGCATGCGTGTGTGTGTGTGTGTGTGTGTGTGTGTGTGTGTGTGTGTGTGTGTGTGTGTGTGTGCAGCCATCCCTGCGGCGGCTGATCGCCGTGACTGAGGTGCTGACCAATCACAAGAAGCAGTACCTGGGCGACACGTGACATACGGCCCCCTCCCCTCCTCCTCCCTGTCCCCCGTCACCCCCCCGCCAACAGACCTCAGCCATCACGGACGGAGGCCTCTTCGTCGTCTCCCGTTCTCCAGCAATAGACCCTTGCCATCGCTCTCAGTGCCATAGACGTTGGGGCAGGCGCGTTGAGCGCCGTGCCTGCAGGTGTGAAGACCTTCCGGTTAGGTGCTGACCCAGGATGGTGTCATGTCATCGCCTCAGCCTGGGCCTCCCTCATGGGAGAGGGCGGAGGGCAACATCTGCAAAGAGAGAGAGAGAGGGTGTGTGTGTGTGTTTGTGTGTGTGTTCAGTGTATAAACTTTGCACTAAAAGTGATAATAGACGTGTTTATGTGTGTGCGTGTGTGTGTGTGTGTGTGTGTGTGTGTGTGTGTGTGTGTGTGTGTGTGTGTGTGTGTGTGTGTGTGTGTGTGTGCACGCACCATCTTCAGCAGAGTCTGAAATGACAGGACTTGTACATTTCTGGTGTTTGTGGTGCTGTCTGCACAATCTAGACACTCCATGGAACGTATCGGTGTCTGAAGTCTTTTCATTTTTTGGTTTTTCTTTTCATTTTTTTTGTACCAAGAGCATAAACACTTCATGAAGAGATTTCTGGCAGGATACTCCCAGGAGTGACAACATGCTCCACCCTTTTCAGGTCTGACTGTCGTGGGCACAGACTTTCCAAGCCAATCCAGGTCACACTGTGGTTAGTTCTGATGATGTGCGTGCAAATTCGGTGTCTGTGTTTTTTTTGGGGGTTTTTTTTTTGTCTGGAAACACTTCTTGATCCTTCCTGCCCCTCACCTCATTTTTGTTCCATCCGGTTCTGATAATCATGGAAATGATGCAAAGGTGTACTGTTCTTTTTGTTTTGGTTTTTTTTTTTAAACTTTTTTTCCAACTTGTGTTCCTGTGCAATTTATTCAACAGTCATGATACCCATGTGGTGCCAGTAGAACATTGACCAGGATTCAACATGGAACATGCATTCTTCACAGGCATTTCCTTCGGCCATCAGACCTGAGTGGACAGAGATTTCCTTGTGTGTTGTTTTGGGAGCACTTGTACTCCATCATCTTCTTCCCTTTCCCGATGTTTCTAAGGGTACTGTGGTCCACATTGGATCTGGTCAGCAGAGCATGGACACAGATGAGTAGCAAGGCATGCATGCTGGTGAGGGCAGAGTGTCGATGAGGTTGATCTGGTGTAGAATGTCGCTGAAGAAACGACAAGAAGTTGATGCATGCTAGGAACGGGAAGTCCATGCAGAAGTGACTACAAGGTTGACACTCACCTGAAACAGGAGGTCTGTGCAGAAGTGACTACAAGGTTGACACTCACCTGAAACAGGAGGTCTGTGCAGAAATGACTACAAGGTGGCACTCACCTGAAACAGGAGGTCTGTGCAGAAGTGACTACAAGGTTGACACTCACCTGAAACAGGAGGTCTGTGCAGAAGTGACTACAAGGTTGACACTCACCTGAAACAGGAGGTCTGTGCAGAAGTGACTACAAGGTTGACACTCACCTGAAACAGGAGGTCTGTGAAGAAAGGACTACAAGGTTGACACCCATCTGAATCAGGAGGTCTGTGAAGAAATGACTACAAGGTTGACACCCATCTGAATCAGGAGGAGGTCTGTGAAGAATGACTACAAGGTTGACACCCATCTGAATCAGGAGGTCTGTGAAGAAATGACTACAAGGTTGACATCCATCTGAAACAGGAGGTCTGTGCAGAAATGACTACAAGGTTGACAAGGTTGACACTCATCTGAAACAGATCTGTGCAGAAATGACTACAAGGTTGACACTCACCTGAAACAGGAGGTCTGCAGAAATGACTATGAGGTTGACACTCACCTGAAACAGGAGGTCCATGAAGAAATGACTAGGTTGACACTCACCTGAAACAGGAGGTCCATGAAGAAATGACTACAAGGTTGACACTCACCTGAAACAGGTCTGTGCAGAAATGACTACAAGGTTGACACTCACCTGAAACAGGAGGTCCATGAAGAAATGACTACAAGGTTGACACTCACCTGAAACAGGAGCTACAAAAGAAATTACCATGAGGTTGACCTTTTCATGAAACAGGAGGTCAGTGAAGAAATGGCCATGAGGTCGATGCTCACCTGAAGTAGGAGGTCAGTAAAGAAATAGCCATTACATGAAGGCTTACCTGAAACTCCAGGTCCATGAACAAATTGCCATTAGGTTTGAGGCTTACCTGAAACAGGAAGTCCATGAAGAAATTACCATTAGGTTGAGGTCACCTGAAAACAGGAGGTCCATGAAGAAATGACCATGAAGTTGACGTCAACTGAAACAGGGGGTATACGAAGAATTGACGGTCAGGTTGAGTCTCCCCTGGAATCAGAGGTTCATGGAGACCGGACAGTGTGTGCAATGCCAACCTAGTGCAGGGTTGTGACCAAAGAAGTGAAGGAACAGTGTGAAGGACCCTGACGTGGTTCAGCATAGGGCGGTGTCGGTGCCTCTCTGGAAGTGTTAGGGACTACAAGAGCGATCCTCTGACAGTCAGCTGTACCGTGGGTTCTCATGCTTTTTCCACTGATGCAATGGAAAGTGCTGTTCAGCAAGCATGGTTGAAGTTTGTCGGAACATGATGGTGTGGTAGGGTAGATCATGGGTGATCACTGTGATTGACGTGTGTGTGTGTGTGTGTGTGTGCGTGTGTGCGTGTGTGTGTGCATTTTGTTTGACAAAAACAAAGTGACAAGTGGTATCATGTGCAACAGAGTAGTATGAAGCAGGTTGTCAACCCGCCGCAGGGATGTGACATATTGCACTGAACCATAGGTTGTGTTGAGGTATTTTCTTGAGAAAGGATAGCACTGTGAATGTACTACCCACTGTGATTGTTCACATTCATCATAGGTTGGTAGTGCTTAGAAAAAAGGATACTTACTACCCATGTGCACTGTATTATTATTTCTTACTATTTTGTCAAGATGTTGGGACATGTATTTTTATAAGTGGATTCTAATCTTTGTTTCTTCCTTTTAACAAAAGCAAATCACTTTTCCATGTCGACTTGAAGCCTTTCAAGAAAAAAAAAAAAATGCCGAGTCCAAGTATCATTGTAGCCCACAAAAGAGAACAAAATGCCAGATGTCCGAGTTGTCTTTTTTCAGGGGACAGGATGGAGTAGGTAGGGGATGGGGGATTAGTTGGCATTGACAGTTAGAAGCAGAATGAGAAAGGAATAGAGAAATTAGTAAGTCTGCTACTAGATAGCTTTGATGAGAACATCTGTGCAGCATGAACAGTGCAAAGGGCTAACTACAGAAGGACTGTATGTTTCTTTTTTAACAAAATAAGTTACTTGAAAGCTAAATGAAACAAAGTTTGTCATGGACAAGAGGGGGTTGACCACCTTTGCCAGATTCAAGGACAAATAATCACACATGCTCACAACAACATGTTGCCGGGATAGTTGTTGAAGGGATAAGACTCAGTAACTCAAAAGGTCAAAACAAACAGCCATCACTGATTTCAGATCGACCGACTTGTTAGTTACACTACTGAGGAAGCACAGAAGATGAGGCAGGAAGAAAAAAAAATTCTTTTTCACAACCACGGCAGTCCATATTAGCTTCTTTTTTTTTTCTACTCACTGTGAACAATGCCTGACGAATTTAACCCCATTCTGTCCCCCAGAATTTTCAGGTGATCTGATTTGAGTAAGGGCATTGTTCATAAGGAGTAGGAGTAAGGCACTTGTTTGGACAGGTAAGTAAATCTTAGGCTACATATGGTAGGAAAATACCTGTCGTGTGTCATTCATTGATATTGACATTGTCAAGAGTTTAGGAAAGTGCAGATGCTGTGCAGTCCAAAGAGAATCTAGGCGTTGGACATGAGAATGATGTTATGTTCCTTACTACAGAGTCCGTTCACAACATCAATATAATGTCAGCAAGTCGTCGTTGTCTTCAGAGTGAGTACTTCACAGTGCCAAAGTGATAGTACAAAAAGAAATGATTACAGAGCAATTTCACTATCAAACATTTGTGGGGGAAAACGGCCCAGGAGTTAGGTCCATCATGTTGGCCTGCATCCTTCAGTTTACTTTGTGTTATGTGTGATTTTCAGCAAATTGTTTCAAAACTGATTGAATGAGCAGATTTGATTTAACCTAGGCAGCAAAAGGAGAAAATGAAAAGAAAGTGAATACTAACAATGGAAAAAAACAACTCATTTACAGATAACCAGAAACAGGACAGTTTTGTAGTCTTAGTCTTAGAGACATGTCTTATTTGAGCATTTAAAGATGAGATCAACAAGGAGTTTCTAATGCAGTATTTCAAGATGTGCCCCCCCAAAAAAAAGCACACATGTGCTTGTATTTGTTGCAGAGAGGTCATAAGTTGTCGTCAAAGCTTGGAAGTCTCTTAAGCTTTATGAACAGGCTTTCATGTTGTTGGAGAGGGATAGGGAAACCTGGTCCTTTCACCACAACTGCAGTCCGAAGCGGTGGACATGCATGTTAGTGTGTGAGGGGTTTGAGCGCTGGCCAACACCAACGTTGCTGGATGCTATGCATCTGCTGCTAGCCTGCTATGCATCGAGGGCTCTGAGGCCCTTCTCACATCATACGCACAGTCTGTTCCCACAGGCCCTTTACCCGGTCAATGCTTGCCCCGCTGTGCCATCAGCTCCATTGTCTCAGTCCTTCCTCACACCTGTTACTTCGGCTGGTTTTGGTCATGTGTGTGTGTGTGAATTGTTGGTTTATTTTCTCTTTTCATCACTGTCATCATCATGAGCACAATCTGATCTTATCTTTTTAATTTTCTGTTGCTGCTGTTATCTGATGCAAGCTCAACTTGTATGGGCGTGACTGCTGCTAAGATGGTTCTCCGAGCATCGTGCTGTGCAGGCAGTAGTGTTGCCACGACTTATTTAGTGCCATCCTATAGAGTACAGTGGAAGGTGGACATCCCAGGCAACTCTGTTTAGTGCCATCCTATAGAGTACAGTGGAAGGTGGACATCCCAGGCAACTCTGTTTAGTGCCATCCTATGGAGTACAGTGGAAGGTGGACATCCCAGGCAACTCTGTTTAGCGCCATCCTATAGAGTACAGTGGAAGGTGGACATCCCAGGCAACTCTGTTTAGTGCCATCCTAGAGAGTACAGTGGAAGGTGGACATCCCAGGCAACTCTGTTTAGTGCCATCCTATAGAGTACAGTGGAAGGTGGACATCCCAGGCGACTCGCGATTTAGTGCCATCCTGTAGAGTATAGTGGAAGGTGGACACCTTAGGCAACACTCTGTTTAGTGCCATCCTGTAGAGTACAGTGGAAGGTGGACACCTTAGGCAACACTCTGTTAGTGCCATCCTGTAGAGTACAGTGGAAGGTGGACACCTTAGGCAACACTCTGTTTAGTGCCATCCTGTAGAGTACAGTGGAAGGTGGACATCCCAGGCGACTCGCGGTTTAGTGCCATCCTGTAGAGTACAGTGGAAGGTGGACACCTTAGGCAACACTCTGTTTATGCCATCCTGTAGAGTACAGTGGAAGGTGACACCTTAGGCAACACTCTGTTTAGTGCCATCCTGTAGAGTACAGTGGAAGGTGGACACCTTAGGACACTCCCAGTGGCATCCTGTAGAGTAAGTGGAAGATGGACATCCCAGGGGCAAACTGAACAAGTTCTGGATGGACAAGTTGAAGGACTGGAGTGGGGAAAATGCCTCTACCCTGTCACATATGACTGAGGAATCAGAGAGCTGTAGTGATCCGCAGTTGACCAAGTGTCCATCATGTGACCTGTCAACATGGTTGTGATGTTGTGCCCATGCTGCACACATCGGTCATGACGCTGATATCCCTGGACCATGGTGATGATGATGATGTGCCCTCGTTGTACACATCTGTCCTGAACCCTGATGTATCCGGACTATGGTGATGATGAGGAGGAGGAGGAGGAGGATGTGCCCTCATCGTATACACTCACACTTGTCCTGATACATGATGCTGATGTGCCCACATCTGTCCTGAACCCTGATGTATTTGGACTATGGTGATGATGATTATGTGCTCTCATTGTACACATGTGTCCTGACACCCTGATATGCCAGGACTATGGTGATGATGATGTGCCCACACTGTGCATATCTGCCCAGACACCCTGATGTCCCAGGACTATGGTGATGATGATGATGTGTCCACACTGTGCATATCTGTCCAGACACCCTGATGTCCCAGGGCTATGGTGATGATGATGATGTGCCCACACTGTACACCCCTGAAACTGGAAGTAGAGAAAAATGACAGAGGGGTAATGTGTGAAGTGAGCAAACAACTGCATTTTACAGGTCTTTGCTTGAGTAGTGTTGTATTCACATGTCTGCAAACCAGTGAATGAAGTGATTGATGTCCAGAGACAGTATGGTCATAGTAATGTCCTGTAAGGCTGAAGCTCTTCAGGACTAGTCCATAGACTGAATTGGTAAGGGGTAATTACATCTGAATACCTCTGCATTGACAAGTCTGTGAACTGGTTTGCATCTGTCTGACTAGCGTCGCTGCATTAACAGTTCTCTGAATTGCGTCACACCTGTCACTACAAACAGCTTTGCAAATGGGTTTGCAGGTGTCGCTAGCTGGTTTACACCTGACTAGTGCTGCATAATAACACCAGACCAGCGCCACATTTACAGGCCTGCACCATGCTGGTGCTGTTCAAGCAGTGTGTGTTCATTTCAAAGTGTGTTCCCAAGGAGATGGATCTTCCTTCAGGCCCTACTAGAGCTATATTGAGCCATTTCAGACTTACGGCAGGAATGGTCAGCATGAGGGCATCCGTTCCAACTTTTCCTTTCGAAATACAGCTGGCTGTATTCAAAAGGGAGATTTTTAATCTGCTGGTCAGTAGCCACCCATCAAGGCTAATGATCTTTGACAGAGGTTGGCAGCCAGGACGCAGTGATGGAGAAAGCAAGCACCCCAAATCAGAAGAAATATGGAACAAGCATTTAATAACAGGCCATAGGTTCTTATGTAATAGTTAAAAAAAAAAAAAGAAAAGGAAACAAAATGTATTAATGTAGCTTCAGAGGTTTACCTCACTTCATCCAAATTTTCCATGGGCTGTCTTGTGCAGTCCACGCAGAACTGAAAGTGAAATATTCATTCCAGACCCCGTTTATCCTAAAACTGTGATTGGTGTTACGCTTCAACAAAAATGAGCGTATTTTCTACAAAGAGTGTGTACAAAATTCCAAATTGTTTCTAAAGGGGAGTTGGGGGAGGAGGGAGGTGGTATTTGTTTCGTTTTTACCTACCATTACATTATAGAGGTACATTAAACCGGTATTCATCATCAGATCTTTCATTAACTACAGAAAATGTGGGCTTTTTCTAACACAAATAGCTTTCAATCTCAACTCATCAGCATAACTTGACACTAACTCATGCTCTCTTGCTGCGTTTGGGTTTGTTTGTTTGTTTGTTTGTTTTTCTTTTTCAATGTTTCAGAGCATCTTGTTGAAGAAGCACATGTCCTTATGCAACTTTGCACACAGAAATTGGGAAGAGTTGCTGCTTTTGAGTCGAAGCCCCTGCCATGATTACCAACCCCCTTCTTCTTCCCTCCCCCCCCGTTCCCTTCACCTGCAAGTGCAATAACCACTCAAGATCTCCCTCTCCAAAATTTTTTTTTAACATATTTTGGAAGGTGTGTGCAAAATACAGTGGCCTCATGAGGCTAAACAAGTCTCTTACTCATCCATGTAATGCTCTGTTGTGTGATAGTTACCTGCTCCACATTTCACAGTGACAGGAGCCTGAATGCATGAAATTGAAACTGCCTCCCAAGCAGTAAGGCTCCCAAGAATGGTGTAACCTTCTGCTTGGATTCTGAGCAGAGAGTGATAACATCAGCAGTGTCATTGTCTGCCAAGTGGGCAGACTCTAAGGCAGCTGTCATGTCAGCTTGATTGTTGACCCTGGGTCTCTAGCCCATGATGTATGGAGCAAAGCCAGTCTTTCTTACTCCTGCTTATCAGCTCCAGTATCATCATGAAATCTGACAGCTCTTCACTGCAAAGGCTGGTCACAATAGGCAAACTTCCGATCGCGAACCTGGATCATCTGTTTTTGTTACTTTTTTTTTTAACTGCACTGTCTTTTTAGTTCACAATCCAAAGTCATTGAATTATGTGTTACACAATAATTCCAGATTTGTAGTGGGGAAAAGGATTTGCCAACTTCTATTTGGAACTGATAAGGACAAGGCAAAGAGAAGTAAACTATATGAAAACTCTTCTTTGACGGAAATTAGTTTATGGTTGGTTGTGCTCCTGATTTATAAGTTAACACTTTATTCAATATGATCTTAATGTTTAAGTGCAAAATACTTTGGAAATGAATGTGAAACTTTTCACAGTTCCAAGCCAAGCTGGTTAATGATCTATACTGCTTAAGCAGTAGTGGGCAGTATTTCAAAATGTTTTTAAAAAAAAAAAAAAAATTGGAACCATTTTCTGTGCGAAAAATATAGTGGATCTTCAAGTTCATTGAAAACAACAAAGTAGAATGACCTTGTATTGCAAACCATTAGTCCACTCACAGAAGTATCGCCTGAAACCACAGGGATGAGCTGATCCCGCAGACATGATGGAGACTAAACTGTACAAAGAGAAAAAACTACATATTCATACTGTGTTTGACAGGAATGAAAGACAGAGCAGCTCACGTTTAAAGAAGGTCATACAGAAAGCCTGGAGTGGATTTTTCTGTTTTTTTTCTCTTTGTTGTTAGCTTCAGTTACAGATGTAAGGAAATCTGGCTTTATCAAACTGAATTCATCAGTCCCTTTGTCTAGGATGTAACCTGCATCTGACTGCGCCTCAGGGGTCTCACATTACTTGCCACTGCTTATCAGTTTGGAGACTGGACTGTAGAGGGCACAAGACTGCATGAGTCCTTGGTAGGATTGATAGTTCCAGTCATTTTACACACACACACACACACACACATACACACACAACACACAGACACACACACACATTAAAAACACACACACACACACACACACACACACACACACACACACACACACACACACTAATGCTTGCACAGTATTGAAGTTATGTATATGCAGATGGCATGGGGGTGGGTAAGAAATATTGGTGTTGTATACTATGAGTAGATCGGTCTCTCAAACAGCTTAGCATATGGAATGATTGCTACTCAGAGGATTACAAGTTGCATTCGAAATCTGAAATGATAGATTACTCATGTAGGGTCGTAAAACATGAGTGTGTTACACAAGCTCGTATGGCTTGCAATTTTGTAGCAGACAATTCACGATGCCCTTGTCACTGCTGGTCAAGTCCTCGTGAGGTCTTTTAAAGGTACTTAGGTTTTTATCAAGGGGAGGTGTATGAGAACCCCATAGTCAACACAGGGTTTTGTCATGGACCTGTCACTATATCGACGCCTGTGAGATACAGACTACAACCTGCTGCTTGTGTCCAGAGCAAGTGTTAGGGAGTATACTGCTCTTGTGCTCACATGGAGCATGTGGATTTCTGCGTGAAGTGAACAGCCTGATGAGTGTTGGAAGAAAGTATGAAATGGGCAGGGATCGTACTGTTCATGGGGAGATGTGTGAAACTTTTTTTTTTCCTGTGATTTTTTTTACCAGTTGTGCAGAATTTTCAGTTCCTGGCCATGTATGATGGCGAATTCATGGATGTTTTTGTTTCTTGTTGTTTTTTTTTTTCCCTTGAGACTGACTTGAAATATTTGTAGTTCATGTTCATGTATATGAATCATATTCAGCTGTAATGGCTTCTTTTTACTTTCATAAATCATAACCTGGCAAAATTGTCAAAAATCACATGTAATTTTATACTCTGTGTGTGTCTGTGTGTGTGACATCTGAATTTCTGCCTGTGTGCGCATGTCTGTGTGTGAACGCTCATGTGCAAGTTTGTGGATTTGAATCGACACGGTTCAAGACAGAGAGAGAAAGACTGCATGAGAGTCACTATATGTAATATTGTTCTGCCTGGCTTGCTCACGGTGTTTAAGGTTCCTACAACCTAAACACACCAGAGGTTTGTGGTCAGCCTGCACTACTTTTTCGTACACTTCCTTCCTGTCCTCACTCTTTCCTAACATTCCTGTTTGTTCCTGTCATTACCTACGTGTTCCAACCTTTCCTTACCTTTCCCATCGCTCCCCTAGTTTTCAGCCTTTCTTTCTTCTGTCTATCCCTACTTTTTCCTACTTTTATTTACTTTTTTTCTCCTGGTTTGATTTTTTTTTTTTTTTTTTTTTTTGTACCTTTCTTTCTTGTTCCTCTTATTTCCTACTTTTTCCCTACCTTTCTTTACTTTTTCCCTCCTTTACCTCCCTTTTTCCTTTTCCCTGTATTTCCCTACTTTTACCTACCATTCCATGCTTTTTTTCTAGCTTTCCATACTTTTTACTACCACCCTTATCTTGTCCTATCTTTTCTCTCCTCTTTCCCTAGTCTTTTCTGCCTTGCCATACGTTTTTTTCTACCTTTCTGTGCTTGGGCATTCCTTTCCTTTCTTTTTTCCATCTTTCCTGATTTTCTCAGTATCTTTTCATACTTTTCCTATCTTTCCTGATGTTTTCAGACCTGTCCCAACTTGTTCCTACTTTATTTGTTCTAATTTTTCCTGTCTTTCCCAGTTTTTTTTTTTTTAATTTCTAATTATTATTCTTTCCTTTCTTTTTTCCTGTCTTTTCTTACGTTTTCCATCTTTCCGTACATTTCTCTACCTTTTCCTCCTTTTTCCTATCTTATCTTTTCTGCCTTTGCGTACTTCTTCCCCTCTGTCCCAACTTTCTACTTCCTTTCCATACTTTTTCCATGTGTCCCTACTTTTTTCCTACTTTGCCTTTCTTACAGTAGATGTCTTTCCCTATGATTCCCTACTCTTTTTTTTACTGTTCTGTATTTTTTTTGTTCCTTTCCCTGCTTTTTTTTTTAACCTCTCTTACTTTTCCCTATCTTTCCCTATTTTCATCTTGCTTTCTTATTTTCTCCTTTTCCAACTTTTTCCTTCTTTTCCTCCCACCTTCACTGACTTATTTCCTTCTTTTCCTACTTTCTCCTACCTTTTTATACTTTTTTCCCCCATCTCACCCAAATGTTTCCAACTTTTCCTGACTTTTCTGATGTCTCCTATCATTTCCTACCGTTTTTTTTGCTTTTTCCAACAATTTTCTGCTTTTTTTTTTTCCCCCTTGCCGGGTTTTTTTATACCTGTTCTTGCTTTTTTCCTACATAGTTTACTTTTTCTAAACCTTTCCCAGTTTTTTTTTTTCCTAACATTTCCCTATTTTCTTTCCTGTCTTTCCCAACCTTTTCTTACTTTTTCCATCTTAAGCTACTTGTTCCTCCCTTTCCTTACTGTTCAATACTAAGTTTCTTACCTTTTCCCAGCTTCCCTTCTGTTTCCTGCCTTTGTCCTACTTCTCACTCCTTTTCCCCATATTTCCCTTCAGTTTTACTACTTCTGTCTACTGTTTCCTACCAAATTGTACACTTTCCTGCTAATCCCTACTTCTTCCTGTCTTTTCAAAACTTTTTCCTGTCTTCCCTACACTTCCCTTTTTCTACTTTTTCCTTCCTTTCCATACTTTTCACTACCTTTCTCAGCGTTTTGTTCCTTTCTTTATTTTTTCTTGTCTTTCATTCTTTTTCCAATCTTTCTCATCTGTCTTTCACTTTTTGCTACCCTTCACATCATTCTCCACTTTCTTTTTTCTTAACTTTCCCCTGCTTTTTCCTACCTTTCTCTTACTTTTTGCTACTGCTGTCTACTTTTTGCTACTGCTCTCTGCTTTTTGCTAGTGTTCTTTGCTTTTTGCTGCTGTTCTTTTTGCAACCTTTCTCTGCTTTTTGCTACTGTTCTCTGCTTTTGCTACTGTCCTCTGCTTTTTACTGCTGTTCTCTGCTTTTTGCTGCTGTTCTCTGCTTTTGTTCTCTGCTTTTTGCTACCGTTCTCTTTTTCTCCTTTTGCTCCTGTTCTCTGCTTTTTGCTATTTTACTCTACATTTTGCTACTGTTCTCTGCTGCTTTTTTTGCTATCTTTTCTCTACATTTTGCTGCAGTTCTCTGTTCTTTTTGCTACCTTTCTCTACATTTTGCTACTGTTCTCTGCTTTTTGCTACCTTCCTCTAAGTTTTGCTGCTGTTCTCTGCTTTTTGCTACCTTTCTCTACATTTTGCTACTGTTCACAGCTTTTTGCTACCTTCCTCTAAGTTTTGCTGCTGTTCTCTGCTTTTTACTACCTTTCTCTACACTTTCCTACATTTTCCTACTGTTCTCTGCTTTTTGCTACCTTTCTCTACATTTTCCTACTGTTCTCTGCTTTTTGCTACCTTTCTTTACACTTTGCTGCTGTCCTCTGATTTTTGCTACCTTCCTCTAAGTTTTGCTGCTGTTCTCTGCTTTTTGCTACCTTCCTCTAAGTTTTGCTACTGTTCTCTGCATTTTGCTACCTTTCTCTACATTTTTCTACTGTTCTCTTTTTGCTGCTGTTCTCTGCTTTTTGCTACCTTTCTCTACATTTTGCTACTGTTCTGTGCTTTTTGCAACCTTTCTCTACATTTTCCTACTGTTCTCTTTTTGCTGCTGCTGTTCTCTGCTTTTTGCTGCTGTTCTCTGCTTTTTGCTACCTTTCTCTACATTTTACAGGTGTTCTCTGCTTTTTGCTACCTTTCTCTACATTTTGCTGCTGTTTTTTGCTTTTTGCTACCTTCTCTACATTTTGCTACTGTTCACCACATTTACTGCTGTTCTCTGCTTTTTGCTACCTTTCTCTACATTTTCCTGCTGTTCTCAGCTTTTTTTTTTTTTTTTTTTTTTTTTTTTTTTACCATTCTGTACATTTTGCAGCCGTTTTCTGCTTTTTTGTCTGGTGTTCTCTGCTTTTTGCTACCTTTCTCTACGTTTTGCTACTGTTCTTTGCTTTTTACTGCTGTTTTCTGCTTTTTGCTACTGTTCTCTGCTTTTTGCTACTGTTCTCTACATTTTGCTTTGCCTTGTTCCTTATTTTCTCCACTTTCCCAACTTTTTGCTTCCAGTTCCTTACTTTTCTCCACTTTTCCCTATTTTTGCTTGCAGTTCTTTAATTTTTCCACTTTTCCCTACTTTTTTGCTTCTTCCAGTTCCTTCTCTCTCTTTTGTGCCTCTGTCAACTTCCCCTTAATTTGCTCCATGTGCTACCTTTCCCTAATCTTTTCTGCTAGCATTTCTCTGCTTTTTCATACATTTGTTCCGGTCTTTACCTCCTTCCTCTACTTTCTCTTCCCTTCAACTGCCAGAACAGCTCTTACAAAACCGGACCATAGTCTGAAACTGCTTTCTCTGGAAAGGTTGTTTTTTTTTTTGTTTTTTTTTTTTTTTTTCAGGTTTTCATTGCCCTGTCAGTGACCTCACTCCCACCACCCTCTTGCCAGCTCCTCCATGTATAGCCACATTGGGGGTTCATCTCCTGTTGGGGATCCCAAGATCAGCAATCCGGTTCACAGGGAGTCATTAGTATCGGGCTGTCATGAGGCCTCCCATAAAGAGACACTGCACTGCAGCTGAATCACTGTGGTAGTGCTTGATGACGGATTGTCTTGATTCGGCATGTGCAGAACACACCACGTACTAAGTCTCTTTGTTGGGGGGGTGGGGGTGATTGCTTAGTCACAGAGCAGCTGCGTGGGTGAGCACCCCTTTCCGGAGGATGCCGCCTTGTCATGTCAGGGACAGTTTCTGCAAGCTTGCTAACAGCAAAGATGTGGATGCAGAATGACAGCAGGAGAGGAGATGGAATCTGAGGTCTCCCTGAGAGCAGGGCAGGAAGAGGGAGGGAATGAAAGGAGCGGAGGATGGTTGGCAGAAACGGACATGTTGTGAAGAGCAGAAAAATGTTGTGCTGACTGATCAAGCCTCTGTTGACTGTTGTTATTGAAGAAAGACTGTGAAGAGCATGTTCAGCAATGCTATGAATATACATGTGTACATAGTAACGCGTTTCTTCATCTTGGTTTGTTTGCTCTTGTGGTTTTGTTATGTTACAAATATCAGTATGTGTGTGTGTGTGAATAGAGCAGTCAGTCTATGTACATATTGATGTGTGTTATTTATCAACGTTTTTTTTTTTTTTTTTTAAGTTTATCATTGCTTGTATCAGTATGTACAACATGATTGAATGTCATTGTCACCTCTGCGTGCGCATGTGTGCACGGTGTGTGGGGTGGGTGGGTGCATTCCTGCGAGTTGACATGCATACCAATGGACTCTGTGTGTGTGTGTGTGTGTGTATGAGAAAGGTATGCACTCAGGTGTGTTTTTTTTTATTTACTTTGTATAGTGCATAGACATATAAGTGTTAATGAGATTGTGTGCATATATGATTTAGAGCATGTTGATGTATACTTCTTCGTAAACTTCTCAGTGTTTACACCTATGTTTTCAGTTACTTCTCCATGAAACCAAACATGGGGAAATTTATACACAACGTTTTTTTTTTTTTTTCAGTTAAAATCTTAATAATGCATCAGTTTAAATGTGGACTAAATTGATTTTGTTTTCAGTGAAAAAGTGTTAAAACAATGAATATGGAACCTACATACAGATGGGAGAGTCTGTCTTTGCTGGCGTGAAAGATACTTCCAGGTAGCAGATGTAAGTGCACAACAGTGAAGTTGAATGTCACAGTTGCAAGAAAGGAAGTTTTCAACATGCAGAGCTTGAGCAAAATGTAGTGATTTTCAGTGTAGCTCAAGAAATCATTTAAGAAAAAAAAAAACAGAGAAGTTGCATACCTCTAATCCAGACTTGTACTGAAATAAAAGAGAGGGGAGGGAAGACGAGTGGGGGTGTGAGGGTGGATGCAGTAGGTGGAAGTGTCTGTTCATTTCAGACACCTTCTTGTGGATGATATAGCACAGACACAGAGCTTGTCTCATAATTTCAAATTTTGTTTACAAAGGAGTTTTTTTTTATTTTCATTCTCTTTAGGATACAGCTTGGCTCGGTGGTCAAAGTCTTCATTGTTAGAGACTACGAGTTTGATTCCTGTCTGTGTTCCAAGCATAGAAACTTCATATCCCCCTTCTCTTTTGTTCCAATATATCCTCAGGAAAAAAAAATTATTTGTCTTTTATTTTCATGTAAAAAGAAAAGAATATGAAACATGATCAAAAACTTACAGCATGCAGATATTGGTACTGATCCCAAATTTAGGTTAATCCATTTCAAGGAAGAGAAGATTGTGTCTGAAAATTTGAGAACACCATCATTTTATGACTACATGGTCATTTGGAAACAGAGGATGATTTCCTTGATTTTCCTTTTTTCAACATCCTGAAATAGGGCCAGTAGGGAATTTAATTCCTAGTGTTTTCAGCAATTTTTTTTTAAACTAAAAATGGCTGATCTAAGTTTACTGATGAATTTGATATTTACAAGTAAATATGTCACGTATAAAAATGCACATAAATGCTTATTTTTCAATCAGTAAAGGTATGTGCAGAATCAGATCACAAGAAATGCCTGTAATCGTTGAAAGTAACCATGGTAAATACCGTGGACATGGCGTTGAATGTTTACAGGTACAAATAAGGGAGCGAACTGGTAAGAGTGGACACATTCATTCCATAACGTACAATACTGCAGTTTGTAATTGTATAACAGTTTAAAATGAATTATGCCTATTAATTATTTGTATTAATTCCACTGCATACAGTCCTTCAGTGTGCAGTCATATGGCAATATAGGGTGCACATTCCCTGAATGAGAACATGAATTCCAAGGCATATAATGCTGCAGTTTGCAGTTGTATACCAACGTAATATGCATTGTGCGAATATTAAACTCATTACTCCCTCTGCGTAAAGGCTGCACTTGTACTGGAATGAGATGGATTATGCTCATATAAGACCATTGATTCCACTCCATACAATTTATCAGTTTGCATTTGTAGACAAGTATTAGACATATTTTACGAAAATGAGAAGCATAAATTGCGTTACATACACCACCAGCAGTTTGCATTGATATGCCAATATAAGAGGCATGTTGACAAAATAGGAATAATTAATTGCACTGAATACATCACTGCAGTTTTCGCTAGTAAGCCTGATTTACTAGGAATGTAAATGTAACCATACCCTAAACATTTTAGCTGAGACATGGTGTGGTGGCTGTATGTGTGTGTGTGTGTGTGTGTGTGTGTGTGCGCGCGTGCGCAGGCACGCCGCGGGCACGCCTGTGTGTGTGTGTGTGTTAGGAACGGCCTGCATATTGGACCAGAGTCATCTTGATACAAACCCGGACTATGATTGCAGGTCATGTGTACAAGCTGGGCCCGCACAACTGAGCATGAAAACTGCTTCAATCATGCATTGGGTGCTTAGCCAGACTTTAAAAAAGATTATGGACTTCTAGTCCACAAATTACAGATTTCTTCCATCAGACGATCAGTGCTTGCTGGTTCCATTTGAAATTTTGCCCAGCAGAAGTTCTCATTTAGTTTTCTGGTTTGCCGGTTGTGTTAATTTCAGCAGACTTTCGCATCTTTGTTTCATAAGATCCTCAAAAAAAAAAAATGATTGTTTTGCTTGGAAAAGAATAACAATAATAAGAAAATTTGTCTAAACCTTTGCGAAAAATTTGTGGGACTCAAAGGAACAGAAAAAGTAGTTGGATCTTTTTTTTTTTTTTTTTTTTTCTTTTCTTTTTTTAAGAGCAGAAGTCAATATGATGAGATGTAATGTAGATCATTATTGATCCCCACCTTCTTCCCCCCCCCCCCCCCCCCCCCCCAACCCCCATCCTCGTCACCATTTTTTTTTTTCTTTTGAAAGCGCAGCTGGGTGGTAGTATCCACGAACTATCAAGAAGGCGTTGCACCTGTGTAGTAGGATTCATTTCGTTGTACAAACGTTAAAACTTATTTCTAATGCTTTGATTTGGTTGGTTGTCCTGAAGCATGAACGGCAGGGAGGCTGTGTGAGTCGTGCGCCAGGGCTGCCTCCTTTTCTTGCCTTATGGATTCCTCCAGACCACAACGCTATATATTGCTTCCATCGCCTGTGATTCATTGCCTTTTCTGGTTGATTTGCTGTCCATCATTCATTTGGGGGATCCTTTTGCTGTGATTGCTTTTTGTTTGTTTGTTTGTTTGTTTTTTAAATAGTTGTTTTGATTTGTTTGTTGCTGAATGATCCGTTGTTTTTAATCATGATTCTTTTTGTTTTGTATGTTCTTTTCGTTGCTGATTCATTTGTTTGTTACTGTCTTTGTTTTGCCTTGCGTGGAAACTTCTTCAGTTGACGAAAGTGGGGGAGAGCCAATACTGTTGCCTTGTTAATTACCTGTCAGCGGCACAGCTCTGAGCCGACAACATGTTGAAACAAGCTGCATGCATTTGCCCCCACGTGCAGAGCCAAGAAAAAGAATCTAGGAGACACAGGCACACATCCACACACACTCTCCAATGGCACAGCAGGTCTCATACATTCGTTAAAGATCTTCCAAAGTACTTGGGATGTGTAACCTCCATTTGAGGACCTGGAAGTCCTAGAGGTTTTAAGTTTTCGTAAACTTAAGATCTTGAAAGTCCTTGAGATTTGAAACCTTTTTGAAGTCGTCAAAAGTCCTTGTGATTTGCAACTCCATTTGAAAATCATGAAAGTCCTTGAGATTTCCAACCACAGGAAAACCTTGAAAAGTCCTTCACATTTAAAACATCTATTTTAGATCGAGAAAGTCCTTCAAATTTGAAGTACCCGTTTGAAGATCTTCAAGTCTTTGAGATTTGAAACCTCAGTTTAAAGATGTCTAGAGTTTGTGAGATTTAAAACCCTTGGAACGCCTCAGTCATTGACATGTGAGACGATTTGAAGACCTTGAAAATATAGATTGGAAACAATTTGAAGTTCTTGAGATTTGAAACCACCATTTTAAGGCTATGAAAGTTCTTGGGATTTGAAACCTCCGTTGGAAGGCTTTGAAAGTCATTGGGATTTGAAAACCTCCGTTTGAAGACCTGTCAAAGTCCATAGAATTTGAAACCTACATTAGAAGAGTCCGAAATTCTGAAAATTGGATTTTTTACAGGTGCTTGATATAAGTTAATACTGTGTGTATTTGTTTTCCTTCAGCAACTCTAGGGGTAGATATGAATGTGTCTAGAACAAGACGCAGTTGACAATCGTCAAAGATGCCACTCAGTTACCAGTGTCAGTTGCCGATCATTACTTGCATCGCTTTTAACTGAACAGCTAGAGACATACTGAAGTGGTGTCTTGTGTAAACTGCATATATGCAGTGTTAGCTTCTTTTTCTTTTTGTTCCATGCTCTCACAATGATGAGGAGTTGAAAAGGTCCTGGAATGTTCTTGAAATTTTTGTTATCCAAAGAGTTGTATGAACCCTGCTAGGACGTTTTTTTTTTTTTTTTTTTTTTTTTTTTTTTTTTTTTAAAGACATTTAGATATAGCAGCAGCAAAAAGTCGTTTATCTGTTCGACAGCGGACTACAGACACGTTTTTCAGTGATCGGGTTGTCCGTCACCTTTCACAAAAGAATGTTGTGCTTATGATATCGGAAGATGAATTTCTGCTGTGCGCGAGAGGTATGTTTTTATTTCGAAGCTGTATGGAGAAAAACTGGTTTTTTTTGTGTGTGTCATGATGATGTGATTCTAATGCATCACAATGGCGTTTGAGGTTCATTTTAACATGTTCGTTGAAAGAAAGCAACGTTCTTTTTTCACTTTTTCCCCGTCTGCTTTTAAAGAATGGCTGGTTTTAATCGTCATAATAATCCTTTTGATAATCGTTTTCTTCTTTAATTATTATGTGTACGTTTGTTTGTCTGTATGGTTTTGTTTTTGTTTCTTGTTCTTTTTTTACTTGTCCGCAATCCTTCCGAGTCAACTCGCTGATCAGAGCAATAGATGCATCTGTCAAACCGCTCCCCCCCTCTCCCCACCCTTCGCCACAAATGCACATCCCACCTTTATGCAAGAACGCGGTTGTGTGAAAGGCAAAAATCGCTGTCACCATGGTTGTTTAACTGGGTTGAGAGGCATGACAGGGGCGCTGGTGGAAAAGAAGTTTTTGCAGTGGAATCCATAATCTTCCGTTAGTCCTGCTCTGATGGTGGAAGGGGGAACGAACCTGCAGTGGCTCCCGTGCCTGATCTTGGGCACTGGCTCTGCGCTGCTTTGCGCAGTTCAGTTCAGTGATTTTTTTTTTTTTTTTTTTTTTTTTTTAAGTTCATGAGGATTGTAATTGGCTGGATTTGTTGGCACGCCCCGGAGGGGACGCTCAGGCACACTGACATCGTGACTAGGCAACAGTTGTCATCAGGAGGAAGTTCAGTAGACAAATGTTCTGTATACGTCAGATTAGAACAGGTACCACTGAACACCACCTAAGGAACACTGCAGGAATGCAGTGTCTTCTTTGGCAGGTATCCTCAGAACGACCAGATATTGATTACTCCCTGTGGGCTGCCAGGAGCAGCGCTGCTGAAAAGACGATTGTAGCTTAGCGTGCTCAGTATGGGATGGCTGGAATGGACAGTAGGGAAGGTATGGCACTAGAGTAGGGGAAGCGCAGGGGCGGGCGGAGGAGGGGGGGTGAGGAGAGAAAACGGGACAGCAGAAAGATCCTGTATGGTTGGCAGCCTGTATGGGTTGGCAGAACAGCAACATAACCTGTCATTTAAGAGCCAGACGAAGAGCGTGTAACAAAAAATACGCCGTCACCAAGTGAGTTTTGGGTTCGTCGTGGCATTTTTTCCGTACTGTCGGCTGAAAAATAGAGCTCTATCTGCTTGATCTTCTTCGCTGGTGAACATTTCACTCTTTTGAAAGAAACAAATTTTAAAGGTGCTTGGAATATGTTGATGTTTGCAGTTGTGTGTTATCGCAGAATTGGCGTGCGCGCGCGCGCGAAAGAGAGAGACAGAGAGAGAGAGAGAGAGAGAGAGAATAGTACTTCTGTGTTTATTGTCAAATGTCGGTAAGGAGTGAGCAAAGCTGTGCCTGCGTGAATAAGTGTTAAATGAAAAAAAAAATGATATATAATATCAACAAATGAGCAAAAAAAGCCAACAAACAAAAACAAGAACTGTTTGAGTATGTCTCTGTGTCACATGTAGAGGCTGTTTCTTGTCTTTTACCATTTGTTGTGATCCACCACTTTAAAAGATATATATCAAGTGGCATACAGTGCAGATGACTTGCTCATCTGCCAAGACTTTTCCATCTCTCTGGTGTGCTCATTAATTTCTCATACATGTCCATGTCTTTTGCTGGAACAGACGAGTGTTCAGACCAGAATGTGTATGTTGTACAAATCAGCGGTACTTTTCTTGTTATTGCTCGCACACAGTTGGTTTTCTTACTTTTCCATCAGTGTGTCACCTTTGTCCGACGGTCGGTGCCGGCAAGCACTAGTGCGTGTCTGTCCATGGTCCATTTCATAACTGAGTGATTAACTCCCGATTCTTGTTCGTCTTGGTTCCTTATGATCATTATGCTGTACTAAATCATGTATACCTTATGATCTCTGATCTAAATTAAAACTGGTGAAAACTGGCGCGCGCGCGTCTGAGTGTGTGTGTTTAGAGAGAGAGAGAGAGAGAGAGTGTGTGTGTGTGTGTGTGAGTGTGTGTGTGTGTGTGTGTGTGTGTGTGTGTGGATTTAAGTAAACACACGTACTAGCTAAGTCTTAATTGGATGAAAAGTTCACAATTTCAAATGATGCGTGTGCCTGCATGTAATCAATATAATTTTGAAATGCATTCGAGAGTCTCACACGCACACAAGCACGCGCACGCACACACACACACACACACACACACACACACACACACACGCGCGCGCGCGCGCGCTTTTGTGTGTAGATATCTAGATAACACTGACAGAAGCGAATGTGCCTGCGCACCTGAGAAAAGGAAGTAAAAAATATGAATTGCAGCAAACGCAAGCACAGTACACTCCACTGGAAAGTAAACTAATTTTTTTTCAAACATCAATGCCCTGGGTCATAGCTCTTTTTAATTTTTCTAAACATCAAACTTAGGGGGAGAAGGGGGTGTGTGTGTGTGTGTGTGAATGGGAGGGGGGGGGGGGTAAATGAACATTCAGAGCAAGAGAAAATATTGATTGAAATGGATGAACTTTCTCCGGCTATTTTCCTGTTAACACTTGCGAATAAGTTTTTTACCCCTATTAGTCAGTAGTGATGTAAATCATCAGATGACTGAATGAAATGATCTGACAAGAGTCTGAACATAGACCATGCAAAGTGGAACTGGCTGGAAGTTTAACATGCTACGTATAACCTCATTTGTTTCCTATGTGAGCTCAGGCGGAATAATAATGATGTGAAGGCTTTCTCTTAGAGCAACGACCATCACCTGGACATCGTCAGAGAGAGAGAGAGAGTTGTACTATAAAAAGGTCCGTCTAAATTTTGCCAGTTTCAGTTACTTTTTATGCCATCTTTTTCAATGTGACTTTATTTGTAGCCCTGGCTTTAGCCCTGTTGGTTTGAAGATAACCTAGATTCTGAATGGAAGGCTCTGAAGCAAGGTTGTTAAACACACGTTGGGGTGAAAAGACGCAGGGAACACAAAGTAACCAAAATTGGTGTGAAGTGACGTCTGTGACCAATGGGTAATGTCCACATGTACTCTGGTGCAGGCTTCTTTTTTCAAATCAAATCATGTTGCTTATAGCCCAGCCGACCGCGAGGGGTCATGTCAGAATCGATTCTACACACAGTTGTTGCGCGAACGAGTGCGCGCGTAGTACACACACACACACACACACACACACACACACACACACACAAGAGCGCGCACGCACGCACACACTCATGTACACACACATACATGCGCGCGCGCACCACACACACTGTATGATTAAGATCAGATGAAAAATGTTCACCTTTTGGGGCGAACCAAAAATTACATCAGGTAGGATATCTCTGAACGAAGTTTTCAGGGGGAGTCTGCTATATAACGTTCGTGCCTAACATCTGTAAGTCCCATAGGAACATATTTACAGTGAGCTATACATCACATATGCACCACGGAGCTTCTTCACCTTTCGAAGGATACGAGAAGATGTAAAAAGGAGTGGCGTGTGTGCAATCGGCACAAAAACGGTTTCTTCTTTTCACCAGTGGCAGATGATAAAAGCTCTTTAAAACAAAAAACTTAAATGTTAGCGAACCGCCAAGAGAAACGTGGACAAACGAGTCACAAGACAAAACACGACGCGTTTCGACCTCTTGAGCCTTCTTCAGGTAAGACACAAATAGGACAATGAAAATGAACGAATTTTTCACTTAGCTTAGATCTCTTCAGCGCAAGGTAGACAGGCGTTGAATGAAAACGAGGCTGTCCACGTTTGTCCACGATTTTCTTGGCGATTCGCTAACATTTATTTAAGATTTGTTTAGATTTCTGCCTGCAGTCGTCTCACTTGCAATTAGATCTCTGTAAAACGTTTTGACGGATCTGAGAGATGTTGTTACTGGTCTACATTTTCCATTCCTCTTGCCAGAAGTCTGTCACATGTCTGGCCTTTGGCTTACAGATCAGTGTGGGTCACAGATTCTGTTTCATTCTTTATTTGTGACATTCTTGTCAAGTGTGTCAAATCCCGCACTGCCTCGATTGCCAGCATGACCAGAAACACAAGTAGAAACTATGTTGGAACCATCAGAATTCATAGAGATATACAGTTCTTTTTTAAAATCAGCAAATGAGAGTGCCTGAGGTTACAGCCAGCAATGGCCTCCAGAGCAAACAGGGAGACAAAAGAGAATGAGGAAGTCTATGTTTAGATTCAGGGACCATTTCATTGCCAGAACCAACGCTGTGAGCCCAGCGGTGTAGATGGAGCTGTCTGAGGGAATGTGTTTTGAACATTTCTGGGAGGGTCCTGTCGAGCAGTAAGCAACAAAATGACTCCCAGATTTGGAGACATCAGTTAATATTCTTTGGAAGGATGGAAATTTAGGACAAAGTTCAATCAAACAAAATATATACCACAGAGCTGGTGGAGTCTGCAATAAGAGGCCGGATCAACGCGGATCTCCGAGGTGAGAAAACTTCATGGTGGATCTGCAGAAAATTTGGACGGATCACACACGACTCCAAGGTCTGTGTATGTGTTCAGATGAGGAAGATTATGAATTCCCAGGGTGGGGTGGAACTCGGTTTATTGGTGGAACTCTGGATTTTTTTTAAGTCATAAAACCAGATTTGAAAGTGCTGTAATGTCTTGAGTTATTCCCTGAGTGAAAAGCGGATATGACTGGAGAAGTTTCTTGTGGTTAGACGTGGTGAGCTTTCTTGGATGGAGAGGATGATGGATTGTTTTACACCATCCTGAATAAAAAGCGAACTAGGATACTAATAAAGTACATCACTGCTTCTGTGCTTCTGCTGCTACTGATATACTACTACTACTACTACTGCTGCTGCTGCTGCTGCTGCTGCTAATGATGATGATGATGATCATGATCATGATCATGATGATGATGATGATTCTGCTGCTGCTACTGTTGCTGCTCTGCTACTACTACTACTACTACTGCTGCTGCTGCTGCTGCTGCTGCTACTACTACTACTACTTACTACTACTACTACTACTACTACTACTACTATCTCCTTCTTCTTACTTCTTCTTCTTCTTCTTCTTCTTCTTCTTTTCTTCTTCTTCTTCTTCTAGAAGCCACACAGAAGAGCAACGTATCAGGTTCCTCAGATTCTGTGTCTGTTGTGTGCCGAAGCTTCGGTCCCTGCAAGAGTATGTCACTGTCCATTCCGCATCGTTGTCAGGCCATTTTTTTTTTTTTTTTTTTTTTTTTTTTTTGTACTGTCTTCCCTACCCGCTCCCCACCTCAAGCGTTCCCTGAAGGACTAGGTAAGCAAGGCCACTGGATCATGTTACAGGACCACACCAGCGCGCAGTTTTCTTTTCTTATGTCAGTAGATCTTCATGCCGTCCGATGTACTGATGGATGGTTTCGGCCCCTCTCGTTCATCGGTGCTATGATCGGTTCGTCTGACGTTGTGTATCTTGCCGTAACCCCTCCTTGCGAGATGGGTTCAGTTCTTTCCAGAATCACTAGGAGAGTCCATTGATCACGTGCACACAGGAATATTCCAGTACCAGCAGGTGCCTAGTACTCTCTCTCTCTCTCTCTGCCTAATCTCTCTCTCTCTCTCTCTCTCGCCCGCTCGCTCGCTTACTACAGAGGAAAAAATAATCCGCTCAAGTGAATAATGCGCTTCTCTCAGCCCAGCTTTTTTATCCCTGCATTTGAAGGTCAAACAACAAGAACTGGCATTCACTTCATTACCCAGGCATTTCTGCACACGTTTTTCATCCTTTCTCTCGGCTGAATCCGGTCCATGTTTCTATTGAAGGAGGTCGTTCAATCATATGCCGGAAGACTGAACTGATCCCGAACGTATACACACATCTCTCATTCACCAGAGCTGATTTTCTATCGTTGCGTAGTCCATGGTGTCCACATAAGTAGTCAATGATGTTGTTGTGTGTTGTTCATAAATTTGACTCTGTTCATCAGGGTATCAGAACAGTCTAGGAAAGGGTTTGCTTGTGTGTGTGTGTGTGTGTGTGTGTGTGTGTGTGTATGTGTAGAAGACAGACAGACAGACAGACAGTCTGATTTCCTCACCCTCACTTTCTTTTTGATCCCGTCTCTCCCTACATCTTCCAAATTCATCTTTTATCTTTTGATAGAGAAATCAATAGGCCCACAATGCATCAGCCAACAAGAAAAGTAATTTATCTTTTTTTGATAGAGAAATCAATAGACCCGCAGTGCGTCACCCAACAGAAAAGTAATTTATCTCTTTTTTTTTTTTTTTTTTTTTTTTTTTTTGCCTCACGCGCAAAAAGAAGAAGCGAAGGGGGAGTGCAAGTGCTGTAAGGATTGAGTTGGAGTGAGGGTTGAGTGGAGAGTGCAGGGAAGGTTGTCTAAATTGCGTTCAGATGGCGTCAGTGGTGAAGACAGCATGCACATTACCAGTCGTAGCATGGCCTTCGTGAAGGATATTTCGTAATGACTTGCAGTAACGGGACAACAGCCTTTGTCGTGAAAGCTTTTGCCATAGATCATGTTGAGCGTGATCTGGTTTAGTTTATAAAAAAAATAAATTAAAATAAAAAAATAAATCAAAAAGAAAAGGAAGAGAAAAAAAAGGGGAAGAAAAAGAAAACATAACAGAATTTACCATTTGTTAAAACACACACACACAAACAATGCATGGCGAATGTGAGTTAGTTTCAGAAAAAAAAAAAGGACAGTGGAAAAATACGAGGGTGGAGGCCCTACTGTTTTAGAAAAAAAAAAAAAAAAATGGAAAGAAAAAAAAAAATTTATGAAAAAAAAGTTGAAAAAAAAAAAACCTGGAGTCTGGAGGACCAAAAAAAAAAAAAAAAATTTTAACATGAAGAACTAGAATATTTTGTGACATTTTCTGATGTGAGACAATTTCAGATAAACATGTTTTTTAATGTTTTCTTTCAGTCTCATGCAGAGCCTTCTTTATATTCCCATTTCGCAACGAGAATTGATATCATATACCAGTATTTCATTTCAGAATGTGTCGCTGTACAATATGGATCCTGTCTTTACGCTTCGTTTTATTTGTAATCCGTTACTTGTTTGTTTGTTTTTTTTTTTTTTTTTTTTTTTTTTTTTTGTTTGGTTTTGTTTGTTTTTGTTTGTTTGTTTGTTTTTTTAATTAAGATCACTTTCATATATCCGTGTGTTTATGATTGTGTTTTTTATTTACAGAATGTAGCCAGTGTTTCTCGGTAATATATCTATTTACTTATTAAAATACTGTCTCGTCGAGAAAATATCCACTTTTATACATCAAAGCAACACACCTTGTTCAGAAAGTTTGACCAGCGCGTCTTACGCAAGCTGGCCTTTCATTTAATGAGTAAACGGTCTTCCTCTCAATGAATCTCCCACACAGCTCTTTTTTGTCATAGATTGTTTTGTTGTTGAATTATTTCTATTAATTTGTTTATTGTTTCATTTTTTTTTTTTTACCTCGACCGCACCATACATAGATTTGTGTGTGCTAGGAGCTCAGTTGAGACGACTCAGACATGCAGTCGAGTTCCATCCATTGAGTGGGCAGGGCTTCTGGTGTCAAGAGCTGCTCAAATTGCCTAACCAACACTGCAGGTGTCTCTATCTCTCGGTCCCGGTTGACGCAGAACACACTATGAAAGGAAGCGTAGAAAACAGCTCTCACTGGTCTCAGACCGAATGGAACGCCATGGCATTATACTGATCATGTGCACATGATCTGTCATCATTCAAAATGCATCGAATTCTAGAACACTTCATGCCTTGCTGTCTAGGTAAACTCATTTCCCACCATGTCCATATCCACAGCAAGTTTGTGTGAAAAGTCGTCAGTCTCAGCAAGTCCACGGGGACACTGTTGTTAAATGGACATCGGAGGGAGACTGCTGCCTTCACGACTTGGCAGTTATTGGTGTCAGTGCACGCCTTGGGTTAATGCGAAGGTCAGGCATTTGCTACGTCTTCGTCCACAATGCCAGCCTCCCAAGTCCTTTCTTTTTTTTTTTAATTAATCAATAAATTGATTTATTAAGCCATCATCCCTGCATTCTGTAGATGATTTAGCAGATATGTTGTAATGTATATGGAACGAGATCACGCGCAGTGATGACGCCTCTTTAATGACGAAACTGTTATCACTAGGAAGATTCGCTGATGATCAGAACAGGCATCTCGGAACATCACCGAAAGAATTCAGCCATTGTGCAGAGTCTCTCTGTCGTGCATGGTTTCATACTGCCTAACACTGATTGCTCCCTTCTGACTGTCTTTGATGAAGGTGAGACATAACAATCCCAAAATGCGACCATATGCGAGGAGAATATTAAATTAGGGTAATACATGGCCTCCTAAACATTTATCCAAAAGCCCATTTATCATTTGACCGTTTTGGGAATCGGAGATGAATTAAAACTGTTTCCGTTCTTTGCTGCTTCCATTCTTTGAGAATTCAAATCTGACAGTGGCTCCAGTCATTCTTCTCTTAATTCCTGGCTTTTCTCCGCCTTCCATGCTGGCTGCTTATCAGCGGTGAGTGGGGGGGGGGGGGGGGGGGGTGGTGTCTAACACACCATCAGTCATGGAAATGGAACGACTGTCGACCACGGGCTCATGTTGATAAACGTTACATTGGGGGATTTGGCTGGAGTTTTTGTGTGAGTTTCTCTGCTTTCCTCTCATGACATCGGGAGAGCAGTTGGTTGGGGGGGGGGGGGGGGGGGGGGGGGGGGGGGGGGGACTCAGGTGATATATAATATAGAGGGGACAAGGGGAATCGGGGGTTTGTGATTGGTAGGGGAAAGGGGGGGGGGGGGGGGGGGGGGGGGGGGGGGGGGAGGAGAGGGATTCTGCATTCATCTTATTTCATGTCAGCGTGTGGAATGTTTTCTTGTTTGACAAAGCTAAAGATTCCTTGCTGTGTAGTCACGGATTTGACACCGAAGGTCGAGGGTCATTACCGGTCGTTCTTCAAGCAAAGTCAGGCTGAGGTCTGGCATAGCAGGGGAAGAGGTAGCTGGGTAGGGGGTGGGTGGGTGGAAGAATAGCCTGACCGTGGTACTGAGTGTTTCGGTTCAATCACCTTGCGGGTGTGTTGTCTTTGCTGGACAGCTGGCGAAGGCTTTACACGGGTCTGTCAGTTGGTGCGGGCGTTAGTCCTGGTGTTTGACCACAGCAACTGGCTCTGTTTGATGAACACGGGCTGACGGAGAGAAATGTGAGTGGCCGGTCAGAGATGAATAAGTCGGTCAGGGTAGAGCGTAAAAAAAAAAAAAAAAAAAAAAAAAAAAAGCTGTTCACCCTGTTGGTTGTGAAATACTCATTGAAGTTAACAGAAAAGGGGTTTGGACAGATGAGGAGGACTTATTCGCCCACTTGGCAGTACAATACTCAATACAACATGGACATGCTTGTATTGAAGCTGTTTCTTGTTTTCCCTCCGCGAATTAAGAGAGACCTTTTTTTTTTCTTCAACGAATTGAGTGATATCCCTCCTCCGTCCTCTCTCTCTTCTTTTTTCTTTTACCCTGGCAATCACGGTTCAGTCTTTTTTTTTTTTTTTTTTTAGCTTTTCCTTTTGGCCCTCAGTGACTTGATCACTTCAACCATACGTATAATGTTTCCAAATCTATTTAAACTGTTTATCTCACCTATCTCTTTCATTTTTCTCAATCCTAAGTGTGGTCGAACGATCTTTCGATAGGCATGATGCAAACCCATGCTGCTGTCCTTACGGTCATTCGACTTGGTGTTCCTGGAGGCCATTGTTGAGGGCATAGCCAAACTTTTTATTGTAAGTATGAAAAAAAAGGACAACTTCATGGAGGCATTCAATAAATATTTTCGCACAACTCCTGAAAGGTAACACTAGCTTTACGTTTACCTTTGCCCTTACCCTAACCTTCCCTTAAACCATTATGAAACCTGGAACTGAAACCTAGGGCGTGTGTGTGTGTGTGTGTGTGTGTGTGTGTGTGTGTGTGTGTGTTCTTTGTTTTTTCAAATTTCTGCCTTTAGTCACACTTGTACGAGTGAGCAGCCTCCCCTGGTCGTGATGTTTGCGTTTCCATTAAAGTGTCCCTTGTTCCTGACGCTGTGTACGACAACAACACAAATAAACGGACCAATCGACTATGTAACCTTTGGTCCACACATACTTTCGAAGAGGAGTAGCCGGAAACTGGAACAAGAGAGCAAACATCGAGTTACCAGACCGCCCCACAAATAGAACAAATACATTACAAAATGTCGTTGTTCCATTGGCTCCGATATCTAGTAACTCAGTTTTTGCTGTCTTTGATCTAATGCGGCTTTATCAGTACTCGATACAAGGCTGAAGATCAACATCAGACTTTTTTCTATAAGAAAATGTCGTGTCAGGACTGTCATCGGCACTAGAAAGCTCTGCACACAGCAGTGTCCTTTCTTCTGCACAGATCTTCCGAAGACGGAATGGGGATGCCGACGTGGCGAAGTGGTCAAGGACAGCCACACTGACCAACCCCTAACCCCTGAAATGCGCTCAGCGATCCGGCACTGTTTTTTTGTTGTTGTTTTTTTTTGCGAGGGTGAATTATACTGTGACCAAAGAGAGGTCAGCTTGGAATGGAAACAGACGAGTAACAAATGAACAGCAAACAAGAAAGCAAGCAAATAGACAAACACATAACATTTAAAAAAAAAAAAAAAAAAAAAAAGAAGAAAAAGAAAAACGAGTAACAGATGACCAGCAAACAAGAAAGCAACCCAAACAGACAAACAAACAGATAACATGAAAAAAAAACCCAACAACAAACGAATGACAATGAGCAGCAAATTAGAAAGCAACCAAATAGACAAACAAACAGATAAACATGTACAAAAAAAAAACAACAAACAAGTAACAAATGAACAGCAAACAAGATAGCAAGCAAATAGACAAAACAAACAGATAACATGTAAAAAAAAAAAACAAACAAACAACAAACAAACGACAAGTAACAAACAAGCAAACAGCGCACGAGCAAACAGCAAATAATAAGTTTGCCAGAAACAAAACAAACAAACAAACAGTAGACAACACTGAATGCGGTTAATCGTGTGTGGAGCATTGGCGCTGACGAACTTTCCATACATGCTCGAGTCCTACCGCTTTATTTTGTATTGTATTGTATCGTATTGTATTGTACTGAATTGTAATATGTTATATAACTTCATCGCCAACCGATTTCTCACTGTAAACTTAGGATTACCCTTCCTGGAGAAGGCAAGTCACTTCAATGCGCTGCAACCCATTTTTTTTTTTTTCCCTTCTACCTACATAGTTTTTTGTGTTTGTTTGTGTTTGTTTGTCGTGTTTTTCGCGTTTCAAAATAAAATTCGATTTGCTAAGAACATCTTCACTGTCTTGGGTTTGTTTGACGTGTGCTATTTGTAAATAACACAGGGAACCTCAGTTTATCATCACAT